>OZ035834.1:24101927-24572190 GCA_964034765.1 Knipowitschia caucasica | reverse complement strand
ATTTCGCAATTTTTCTATGCAACTCAGAGGTGAGAATCCTCAGTTCTGCTTTGCAATCTTCATTATTAAACCAATAAATCAATGATCCAGCATGAAAAACAATGCGTAAAATGATGATCTATATTTGTGATAGATTTCGATACCATCACATAACATCACAATACTTCTCCTTTAAGTCGTCCAGGCTCTCCACCCTGTCCTCTCTGCGAACACGTATCATTTCCAGCTTAATCCCAACCCCAACAGGTTTCTTGGTCAATAAACTCATTATCATAGTCTGAATATGGCATTTGAAACCCGAGACTGCCACAGCGCGTCTCACCTGCCGAGCCATTATTCCACATAAGTTGGAAAACAAATAGATATTTTAAGGCTTCGGTGTACACGCCTGGGCCTTCGTCACAAATACCGGTGTGATCATTGCAATAATAGGCCCAGAGAGAGGAGCGATAAGGGGACACAGGCGGGTGACGTACGGGGGTGAATAACGCAGGCGATTGGAACTGAGCCCTAGAATCAATGCTAAAGCAGTGGAGCCATCTGGGGTTTGTTATTCTGCAGGAGGCAACTGAAAATCTAAAAATGATTATTAATGTTATATAATACAAGATAAGAAAACTTTATTGATCTCACAATGGAGAAATTTACATGTGACATTTGGCATGGATAGAATCACTCAGGGTGTGCAAAAAAAAAAAATATATAGGAAGTGTGCAAACATGTCAGAAGGTTTGAATATAGTTTCTAGTCTGTAGTATAATACTTCAATTATTACTTATTTTAATTCCAAAATATACAATTTCAACGTGTGTGCAAGTATGTAAAAAGGTTAAAATATAGTCTCTTTTGTGCTAGATATATCATGTACAATTATATTTATTATTATGATGAAGTAAATAAGTTTATTAATGGAGCGGCTTTCACAGACCAGTCCACACAGTGATTGTTTTTAGTGTTAGGGGAAACCGGAGCACCAGGAGGAAAGCGACACAGACACGGGGAGAACATACAAACTCCGAACTCCACACAGCAGAGCCTGGAGGTGGAATTAAACCCAAGACCTTTTGAGGTACAAGCGCTAACCGCTACTCTGCCTAATTATTATTATTATTATCATAATTATTTGATGAGCACAATAGTCACAAAAAGATACACACAAAAAACAGAAATACTTGTTATATTTTACATACATTTAAACTAGGAGTCAAGTAAAAGTCTCCCCCAGTGGATGACTGTTGCATGAATGTAAAAAAAATAATAAAAAATTTAAAGCTAGGGTACCTAACTTTTGATTCATAGTTTTTGTTGTTGTTGTAAAAATAACAGCTTTGGGGAAAAACAGACAACAACATGCTTCTTCTCATCAGTAAAACATGTTATCTTTTACATGCTTCAAGTTTCTGTTGGAATAAGTTTGTTTGATGAACATGTGAGAAAACCAGCGATGGAACCAAACTGTTTTGAGGATTTTATAATTGTTACTGTACGTTTCCTGGTAACAATTATAAAATCCAATGTTACTGTCGTTTCTCACCATATTTTGTGCCTAAATAGTCTTCATTAGCCTCAGTATGTGTTGTTTATTTGCAAAGAGATGTATACTGACATTGTGTTTGTTTTTCAGCGGTGAAATGCTGTTTTCATATCTGTCCAAAAAGAGGCTATTTTGTTTGTCTTTTTTTTTTTTACAAATGTCACCACTGCTTCTCAGGCCAAATGAGACACCTGAACTAACCCCATTTTAGGCTTTTAAAAGAACAAGGAAAACCATATCTTGACTTTAAATAAACTTTAAATAGGGCGACAGTAGCTCAGTTGGTAGAGCATTGGCCTTAAGGCCAGAAGGTTGTGGGTTCAATTCCCACCTCTGCACCTTCTCCATCGACTCCCACTGATGACTGCTGTTGTTGTGTCCTTGGGCAAGACACTTAACCCACTTGCCTAAAAGCCCCCACTGAAAGATCAAGGCTATGCTCACACTCAGAGAGCAGCCGTCCTCCTGTGGACTCACCACCTGCAGAGGATCAGTGAGGGGCTGGTGCTATGAGACTTGGGTGGCATCTCTGACTGCCACCCCCCTGACCCAGAAATGGATTAAAGGGTAGAAAATGGATGGATGGACTTTAAATAAAAAAAAAAACTAAAAACTCAGATATCAGGTAAAGGTGTTCAAATAGAAAAGACACCGTTTCTGTGTCCATGAACTCCTGAACTGTTTTGGTTTCTTGGACTGAATCAGAACTCTGAATGAGCCTCACATGAGTCTCTTCTATGCGCTCAGTCCTCGAAACCCCTGCAGCAAATCCTGATTCAGTGCAGCCTCTATATCCTCTATCTGCCGCCGACAATGGCAACACTTGGTCAGCAACGCTACAAACATATTTTTTTCACCAATTTTTTCTATAATTATTTACATATATAATCAGTTATATAGTTCATCCGTAATTCAATCAATTACAACTCACATAGATGCTGTTGAGTGTAGGCGTATTCCTGGCTGTAATTCCTTCTCTTATTATTGCATATTGACTCAGACATATCAATAAAGTACAATATTCTCGGGATGGGTGGATCAAAACCATAATCTCTGTGAGAAGCATCAACAAGTCCTCAAATCTCATGTAAAAGATCATTATCAAACAGGCCATTTGTGAACTTCAATAATACTTTAGTTGTCTGCGCTGCTGGTATGTGTTATTTATCCTCTCTGCACTGAAATAAAATATTGTAGATAATGTCAAATTCGTTGACAGTGACACAGTATTGGATCAAAACAAAAATCAGCATGACATTTTTAATCAGGCTTATGGCTCCATCTAGTGGCGGGATCAAAGTAGTGTATGTTTAAAAAAGTACCAGCAATTCTTCAATTATTACTTAAATTAATTCCAAAATACACAAGTCAAATTCCACTTGTTTTTAATTACATTTATTTGTAGAAATTTCTATACAATAATTACAATATTTGCTGTAGACAGACTTGGAAATCACCAGAGTGCTCACGTCTGATCCGAGCGGAGGTAGACACACAATAGAAAACTAAATAATTACAAACATCACACTGAACTAAAGCCTGTTCATTTACAAAACAATCAATAATAACAAATATAGCATCGTTTTTTGGCTTTCGGGAAAACTGTCCTGCCTCGGTTTTCCACTTGTCCTTTTGTGCGCGTAATCCACAGCGAATTCTAATAAATCCATAGAGAGAAAGTGATGTCACATATTGTCGCCAGCAGATTCAGATGGAGCTGTTGTGCACATGTTTATAGTAGCAATCTTAAAAACGTAATGTAGATTTTGTATAATTTTTAAACATGCTTTATTCTATTTTTACTTTTAAAACTTGTTTGCACTGAGAGCCAAAGCAATTTCTTAGTTTGTGACTTCCTGTTACTCACAATGGCAATAAAAATAATCATGGTTCTGGTTGCGGGCAATAATAAGTATATTTGAACATTGTGAAGTGCTTTGGGTGACCTTGGGTTGTAAAAATGCGCAATAAAATTAAAGATAAAATACTTACTCACTTACTAGGTGGACCCAACTATATCAAAATATAGTTATAGCAAAGGATATCATGTATCGACTTGGGATTGACATATTAAATGATATCTTTTATCTAAGGCTCCATATTTTCATTCATTAGCTCCTATAGCTCCAGATAGCATATATTTCTATTTCCTCTAGTTTGTTTCAAAAGACAAGTCAAAAATAAGTGTCAAACTACAGAAAGATACAATATTAGATGAGCAAAAACACTTATGCTGATTGTTTCTTCTACTACCAGTGTTTTACCATCACAAAAATACATTGAACTATAACAATGATTGTGGTTGGAATCTACAGCAAAAATTGGTCTCATACAGTCTATCAGTATTATCAAAATAGACAGGAGATAGGGCCAAAAATGTGAATCCTAACTTTCGATTGTCAATAACATTCATTAAAATAAAGACACAACATCATGAGCTGAAAAGGAGGACTTCTGCTCTGGAGACATCTCTCTACTTTAAATGTGAAAATGTTAACGCAATACGTTTTTGTTCCTTCCTGCAAATATATGTTAAGTTAGAACATAGAAAATAAATATGAAAAAAATAAAATAAAAAATAAGAAATTGATCAATACAAGGAAAATAGTTTTAAAATGTGGGGAAATCCATAACAAAACTTGTTTGGGGCTGATCAGCTTCCTGGTGAGTAATGACCATCTACATGAAAATCTAAAAGTATGTTTTTCAAAGATTAAAAACAGCAAGGTTGTGATTTGTGCATTCCTTACACTCTAATTGTGATTTTTTGGGGCTGAAACCACAGTGGAGATTTTTACCGAGTAGATCACTAACCCCCGTCGTGCTCCCAAACTCTTAATACTTGGATTTTTTTCTTGATATTGAGGAATTACATTTTCAAAACCTGGAAGCTCCGCCCACTTTGCAGCTTCTTTTTTTTTTTTTTTTTTTTTTTTTTTTTTTTTTTTTTTTTTTTTTTTTTTTTTTTTTTTTTTTTTTTTTTTTTTTTTTTTTTTTTTTTTTTTTTTTTTTTTTTTTTTTTTTTTTTTTTTTTTTTTTTTTTTTTTTTTTTTTTTTTTTTTTTTTTTTTTTTTTTTTTTTTTTTTTTTTTTTTTTTTTTTTTTTTTTTTTTTTTTTTTTTTTTTTTTTTTTTTTTTTTTTTTTTTTTTTTTTTTTTTTTTTTTTTTTTTTTTTTTTTTTTTTTTTTTTTTTTTTTTTTTTTTTTTTTTTTTTTTTTTTTTTTTTTTTTTTTTTTTTTTTTTTTTTTTTTTTTTTTTTTTTTTTTTTTTTTTTTTTTTTTTTTTTTTTTTTTTTTTTTTTTTTTTTTTTTTTTTTTTTTTTTTTTTTTTTTTTTTTTTTTTTTTTTTTTTTTTTTTTTTTTTTTTTTTTTTTTTTTTTTTTTTTTTTTTTTTTTTTTTTTTTTTTTTTTTTTTTTTTTTTTTTTTTTTTTTTTTTTTTTTTTTTTTTTTTTTTTTTTTTTTTTTTTTTTTTTTTTTTTTTTTTTTTTTTTTTTTTTTTTTTTTTTTTTTTTTTTTTTTTTTTTTTTTTTTTTTTTTTTTTTTTTTTTTTTTTTTTTTTTTTTTTTTTTTTTTTTTTTTTTTTTTTTTTTTTTTTTTTTTTTTTTTTTTTTTTTTTTTTTTTTTTTTTTTTTTTTTTTTTTTTTTTTTTTTTTTTTTTTTTTTTTTTTTTTTTTTTTTTTTTTTTTTTTTTTTTTTTTTTTTTTTTTTTTTTTTTTTTTTTTTTTTTTTTTTTTTTTTTTTTTTTTTTTTTTTTTTTTTTTTTTTTTTTTTTTTTTTTTTTTTTTTTTTTTTTTTTTTTTTTTTTTTTTTTTTTTTTTTTTTTTTTTTTTTTTTTTTTTTTTTTTTTTTTTTTTTTTTTTTTTTTTTTTTTTTTTTTTTTTTTTTTTTTTTTTTTTTTTTTTTTTTTTTTTTTTTTTTTTTTTTTTTTTTTTTTTTTTTTTTTTTTTTTTTTTTTTTTTTTTTTTTTTTTTTTTTTTTTTTTTTTTTTTTTTTTTTTTTTTTTTTTTTTTTTTTTTTTTTTTTTTTTTTTTTTTTTTTTTTTTTTTTTTTTTTTTTTTTTTTTTTTTTTTTTTTTTTTTTTTTTTTTTTTTTTTTTTTTTTTTTTTTTTTTTTTTTTTTTTTTTTTTTTTTTTTTTTTTTTTTTTTTTTTTTTTTTTTTTTTTTTTTTTTTTTTTTTTTTTTTTTTTTTTTTTTTTTTTTTTTTTTTTTTTTTTTTTTTTTTTTTTTTTTTTTTTTTTTTTTTTTTTTTTTTTTTTTTTTTTTTTTTTTTTTTTTTTTTTTTTTTTTTTTTTTTTTTTTTTTTTTTTTTTTTTTTTTTTTTTTTTTTTTTTTTTTTTTTTTTTTTTTTTTTTTTTTTTTTTTTTTTTTTTTTTTTTTTTTTTTTTTTTTTTTTTTTTTTTTTTTTTTTTTTTTTTTTTTTTTTTTTTTTTTTTTTTTTTTTTTTTTTTTTTTTTTTTTTTTTTTTTTTTTTTTTTTTTTTTTTTTTTTTTTTTTTTTTTTTTTTTTTTTTTTTTTTTTTTTTTTTTTTTTTTTTTTTTTTTTTTTTTTTTTTTTTTTTTTTTTTTTTTTTTTTTTTTTTTTTTTTTTTTTTTTTTTTTTTTTTTTTTTTTTTTTTTTTTTTTTTTTTTTTTTTTTTTTTTTTTTTTTTTTTTTTTTTTTTTTTTTTTTTTTTTTTTTTTTTTTTTTTTTTTTTTTTTTTTTTTTTTTTTTTTTTTTTTTTTTTTTTTTTTTTTTTTTTTTTTTTTTTTTTTTTTTTTTTTTTTTTTTTTTTTTTTTTTTTTTTTTTTTTTTTTTTTTTTTTTTTTTTTTTTTTTTTTTTTTTTTTTTTTTTTTTTTTTTTTTTTTTTTTTTTTTTTTTTTTTTTTTTTTTTTTTTTTTTTTTTTTTTTTTTTTTTTTTTTTTTTTTTTTTTTTTTTTTTTTTTTTTTTTTTTTTTTTTTTTTTTTTTTTTTTTTTTTTTTTTTTTTTTTTTTTTTTTTTTTTTTTTTTTTTTTTTTTTTTTTTTTTTTTTTTTTTTTTTTTTTTTTTTTTTTTTTTTTTTTTTTTTTTTTTTTTTTTTTTTTTTTTTTTTTTTTTTTTTTTTTTTTTTTTTTTTTTTTTTTTTTTTTTTTTTTTTTTTTTTTTTTTTTTTTTTTTTTTTTTTTTTTTTTTTTTTTTTTTTTTTTTTTTTTTTTTTTTTTTTTTTTTTTTTTTTTTTTTTTTTTTTTTTTTTTTTTTTTTTTTTTTTTTTTTTTTTTTTTTTTTTTTTTTTTTTTTTTTTTTTTTTTTTTTTTTTTTTTTTTTTTTTTTTTTTTTTTTTTTTTTTTTTTTTTTTTTTTTTTTTTTTTTTTTTTTTTTTTTTTTTTTTTTTTTTTTTTTTTTTTTTTTTTTTTTTTTTTTTTTTTTTTTTTTTTTTTTTTTTTTTTTTTTTTTTTTTTTTTTTTTTTTTTTTTTTTTTTTTTTTTTTTTTTTTTTTTTTTTTTTTTTTTTTTTTTTTTTTTTTTTTTTTTTTTTTTTTTTTTTTTTTTTTTTTTTTTTTTTTTTTTTTTTTTTTTTTTTTTTTTTTTTTTTTTTTTTTTTTTTTTTTTTTTTTTTTTTTTTTTTTTTTTTTTTTTTTTTTTTTTTTTTTTTTTTTTTTTTTTTTTTTTTTTTTTTTTTTTTTTTTTTTTTTTTTTTTTTTTTTTTTTTTTTTTTTTTTTTTTTTTTTTTTTTTTTTTTTTTTTTTTTTTTTTTTTTTTTTTTTTTTTTTTTTTTTTTTTTTTTTTTTTTTTTTTTTTTTTTTTTTTTTTTTTTTTTTTTTTTTTTTTTTTTTTTTTTTTTTTTTTTTTTTTTTTTTTTTTTTTTTTTTTTTTTTTTTTTTTTTTTTTTTTTTTTTTTTTTTTTTTTTTTTTTTTTTTTTTTTTTTTTTTTTTTTTTTTTTTTTTTTTTTTTTTTTTTTTTTTTTTTTTTTTTTTTTTTTTTTTTTTTTTTTTTTTTTTTTTTTTTTTTTTTTTTTTTTTTTTTTTTTTTTTTTTTTTTTTTTTTTTTTTTTTTTTTTTTTTTTTTTTTTTTTTTTTTTTTTTTTTTTTTTTTTTTTTTTTTTTTTTTTTTTTTTTTTTTTTTTTTTTTTTTTTTTTTTTTTTTTTTTTTTTTTTTTTTTTTTTTTTTTTTTTTTTTTTTTTTTTTTTTTTTTTTTTTTTTTTTTTTTTTTTTTTTTTTTTTTTTTTTTTTTTTTTTTTTTTTTTTTTTTTTTTTTTTTTTTTTTTTTTTTTTTTTTTTTTTTTTTTTTTTTTTTTTTTTTTTTTTTTTTTTTTTTTTTTTTTTTTTTTTTTTTTTTTTTTTTTTTTTTTTTTTTTTTTTTTTTTTTTTTTTTTTTTTTTTTTTTTTTTTTTTTTTTTTTTTTTTTTTTTTTTTTTTTTTTTTTTTTTTTTTTTTTTTTTTTTTTTTTTTTTTTTTTTTTTTTTTTTTTTTTTTTTTTTTTTTTTTTTTTTTTTTTTTTTTTTTTTTTTTTTTTTTTTTTTTTTTTTTTTTTTTTTTTTTTTTTTTTTTTTTTTTTTTTTTTTTTTTTTTTTTTTTTTTTTTTTTTTTTTTTTTTTTTTTTTTTTTTTTTTTTTTTTTTTTTTTTTTTTTTTTTTTTTTTTTTTTTTTTTTTTTTTTTTTTTTTTTTTTTTTTTTTTTTTTTTTTTTTTTTTTTTTTTTTTTTTTTTTTTTTTTTTTTTTTTTTTTTTTTTTTTTTTTTTTTTTTTTTTTTTTTTTTTTTTTTTTTTTTTTTTTTTTTTTTTTTTTTTTTTTTTTTTTTTTTTTTTTTTTTTTTTTTTTTTTTTTTTTTTTTTTTTTTTTTTTTTTTTTTTTTTTTTTTTTTTTTTTTTTTTTTTTTTTTTTTTTTTTTTTTTTTTTTTTTTTTTTTTTTTTTTTTTTTTTTTTTTTTTTTTTTTTTTTTTTTTTTTTTTTTTTTTTTTTTTTTTTTTTTTTTTTTTTTTTTTTTTTTTTTTTTTTTTTTTTTTTTTTTTTTTTTTTTTTTTTTTTTTTTTTTTTTTTTTTTTTTTTTTTTTTTTTTTTTTTTTTTTTTTTTTTTTTTTTTTTTTTTTTTTTTTTTTTTTTTTTTTTTTTTTTTTTTTTTTTTTTTTTTTTTTTTTTTTTTTTTTTTTTTTTTTTTTTTTTTTTTTTTTTTTTTTTTTTTTTTTTTTTTTTTTTTTTTTTTTTTTTTTTTTTTTTTTTTTTTTTTTTTTTTTTTTTTTTTTTTTTTTTTTTTTTTTTTTTTTTTTTTTTTTTTTTTTTTTTTTTTTTTTTTTTTTTTTTTTTTTTTTTTTTTTTTTTTTTTTTTTTGGCCCACGCTCACTCAGCCAATCAGCTCTCGGCCCAAAGCATCTATTAGTGACTCACAGGGCTCTTTCATATGCAAAATATTACATATTTTAAAACAAGACACACACCGCATGTTGTTGCCTGATTTCTCCTTCAGCTGGGAACAACATGTATAATGAATAAAAGTAAAGAAAAATTACGTAGGTTAAATAGCTATTAAAAAAAAAATCACTATTTTCCATGCTAATATGTTTCTTTTCAGCCGGTTATCCTGCAAAATTGTTGATAATAATAATTCTTAAATAGGCTACAGTGTGGTGACTCACACATGACGCAGGCACGGGCAGATGTGGCCTTTCCGTGCGCCGCCAGTATAGACGCAATCACACGTTACACAGTGAACGGTAGCATGAGCTGCTCCCTGTGGTCGATACACAAATCCATTACACACATACACTACGTCAAAACGCACCAGATTTCAAAAGAGGTGCATTTTCCGTCATAGTTTGCTCAATATGCAACGCCATATTGATCTAAACTTAACTTAATAATAGAAATGGGTGCTTTGACTTCCTGCCTTTTCGCCATTTTATAAGAAGCAGATTGTGTTTCAGACAATACCACTCTTTTAAACGACATCAAATGTAACTGTCAAAAGATCTGTGTCAATACTTTCTCGCCCTTAAAACAGTCTGGTTCTATATCTGCATGTATTTCTAGGCCTTTGTCACATCTTTGGGTAAGCCTTTTGAGACAGAAAAGTGAAAAAGAAAGGACTTCTCTCACTCAGCCAATTAGCTCTCAGCAAAAATAATATGTTTTATGATAAGATCGCCATATTTTTTGTGCACATGCGCAATGCTCTACCTGCTCCGAGAGGGAACGCCTTCTAAAACGTGTGCGAGAGACGTGCACGAGCCAAGTGACTGTCGGCATCGCTCACACAAGCTCACTTTCCAAGAAGATTTTCACTTTTTCCACAATGCCAGACAGAATACATGAAGACAACTTTTACTGGAAGCGATTTCAAATGGTTCTTTTCAAATAGAATTCCAAACCAAACCAATACCTGTCGAGAATCTCCCAAAAACACTCTGGTCTTGTTTGTCGAGATTGTCCGACGGCCTTACCATATCCACCCAGATCCTTATATCACCAGAATGATTGACAATTAGGAGGACCAATAGTCTTGATGATCCACCCAGGAAAAGAAAATCCTCCCTTGTACCTTCAAGTAGTACCTCCATCTTGCTGGTAAAAGTGGAAAATTACATTCTGAAATTTTCCCTCAATATCAAACATTGCATCATACATTAGAACCACTCAGTTGTAAAGACCATAATTTCACCAGAGGAATTGCTAAAACTACTTTGAAGGCAATAATTTTGTTTTAAAAGGCAGGCGGAGTAGCATATTTGTGCTAAACGTTTCTGATATTAGTATGGATGGATCTCCTGTGGACTCACCACCTGCAGGAGGATCAGTGAGGGGCTGGTGCTATATGTGTACTGGGTGGCACCTTTGGCCACCCCCCTGACCCAGAAATGGATTAAGGAGTAGAAAATGGATGGATAGATCTAAAAACAACTCCAGGTCTGTTTCTGATGAGGGAACAGAGTTATAACATGGTAAAAAACTAAAATTATGCACAAATGAAAATTATGTGTCTGGTGAGTAGTTCCTTGTCGATGCAGCAGAGTCTAAGGACAGAGATGATCCAGGACATTTATGGACATCAACATACATGGACAGTGGTCATACAGCCCTGTGTTCTAACAGTTTGATTCTCTGATCTCGAGATGGCGAATCAACAACTTTGTACAATACAATACAATACAATTTAGTCTTGTATAGCCCTAAGTCACAACAGAAGTCATCTCAGAGGACTTAACAAAACCATTGAAATCACCAACACAGGTCAGAGAATCAACAGTTAACACATGGAGAATATAAAGCACACACAGAAAAATGTCCATACATGCTGTAGAATGCTAAAGTGTCCTGATCATCACCAATCCTTTCTGTTGGACACTAACTGTCCAACAAGACCCTCCTGCATCGACAAGGAAAAACTCATTAAAAAAATCCAGTGGGAAAAAGTGAGAAACCTTGGGGAGACCCAGTTGAGAAAGGGATCCGCTCCTCCGGACGTAAAGTCCTCCGGGACGACTGTTGTTGTGATTTAGGGCTATACAAAAATACATTTTATTGAATCAAATTGAATCAAAAAAGTCCTCTTTGGAATAGGAACACTGAGCCATGATCAGCTATCAACAAATGAACTATTTACTGTAAATGTCTAATGCCATAGCGTGGAATATAGGAAACACAACAACATGGACAGATGAACACGTTATATTGAAACCTAAAACCTTTCTGATCTTTTTCCATGGAGGATTTAAGTTATAGGCACCAAATTTCTTCACACAAGATGCAATAAATGCATATAAATCCAATTCGGGCTTCACTATAACATCATAAATGCTTGTTCCCTCTGTGACTGTGAGTGCTTCTTCCACAGCCGTATCCATACACACACATACGCACACACACACACACACACACTTTTTTACAAGGGGCCTTTGCGGACAACCTGCGGGCCCCTGCTCCGGCTCCTGCGTGGGTGTGACCTTGGGAAGTGACGACCTCATCAACATCGGCACGGCGACGCTAATCTGCTCCGTTCTGAAGGATGCGGCTCCTCCAATGAAGATACCCATGAAGGTGACTTTGGAGCAGCACAAGAATGCACCACCACTGTGTGTATTCAAATGTGGACCGGCCAGCGAGCATGCAAATTCTCTTTAGGTCGTTCCCATGGAGCAAAAACACCTAGTCTTTAAGCCGACCAAATTTAGCGGTAATTTACACAATGATAAACTCGAAGTGTTTTATAGGCCGTTGCTTTTGTGTGGGTCAGTGTGAAAACAGGTATAAAACTACACACAAGTATCTTCTCCTCTCTATTACTTTATATCATCACTTCAGCTGTAGTCTGTTCATTGCTATTCACCTGCTGTCCCATTGTCTGTTTCACGGCATGATGATGGGACCACTGAATCCGGCCTCAGTGATGATCCAAGACATTTAAGCACGTTTATCAACATTTATGGACAGTGGTCATGTGTTTGTTTGTTGATATTGTATATGCTGAATTTGAACCCTTTGATTCTCTGATCTGTTGTTGGGGAATTAACAACTTTGTAAAGTCCTCCGAGACGACTGCTGTTGTGATTTAGGGTAGTACAAAAATAAATTGAATGAAATTGAATGAGGAAACTTTCATATTCAGCTTACTTACTTTCCCAGTGCATTTAGAGTAAATATTTATCACCTGTGATACCATAACATTCCTGTCAAAATTAAGACTCATCATTGAGAAGTATTGCCGATTACATAGTTCTTTAAATGGACTGATATTTTCAGATAAATTCCCTCCTTCACTTCCATCAACCAAACACATGTTTGTGTTGATGTTTAAACATAGTAATGTAATGTAATTTTTCATGTTTATACAAGTGAGCCCAGTACCAACCCCTGGAGAACCCATAACTCTTTTATTTATTCTATTTTATTTAGTTATTAGTAATGTTAGTATTATGTTTGTGCACGTTTAACACCAATCGTTATAAAATGTGCTTGCATTTCTGGCAGTTCTGGGTCTAGTGCTAAAAGTGCCTCCATCAAGCATCCAACATTTTCTGTAACATTCCTGAAAAGGTCATAGTAAAGCATCAGACACACTCTGCTGAGGCGGCAGGAAGGGAAAAATAATGTATTTTTAAACCATAGCACAGGTTTGGCTTTTCACAGCGTAAAACGTGAACATTATTTCAAACTTTGGAAGCAACAGGCAGTAAGCATTTGTTTCAGTACAACCACAAGGGGTCAGAAGCGAGCAGATCTTGTGCCAGTCCCAAGCCCACATATATAAAGGAGTGGGTGTAACCCAGGCCTACTCAACATATGGCCCCAGAGCCATGTCCGGCCCAGAAAGCGACCTGATGCGGCCCTCTGCTCATTGTCCACATGTTACAACAAAGTCTTTTGTTTTCCTTGTTTTGACAGGAAAGTTAGTTTAGTTGGTTACGTCACGGACTATTTGTTGCTGTTGCCGCAAACTTGTTCACTTTTAAGTTGGTTCAAATCAGAATCAAAAAAGATATTTGTATTATCATCGTGAGTAACAGGAAGTCACAAACTTGGAAATTGCTTTGGTTCTCAGTAAAGTCCTAAAAGTGAAAATAGAAGAAGGCATGCGAAAATATATAATGAAAAAACCTACATAAGATTTTATAAAATTACTACAATAAACAAGTGCACTAAGTAAACCAAAAGTCATGGTAAAAATCATGTTTTTGTCCAACTTGAACAATTCTGTTTTAGATGCGCAATGTTGGTTAGAAGATACAATTTTGGAAAACATAATTCTGTTTTTAAAAAAAGACTGGATTTTCTATTTTTCAGTTTTTTGTTTTTGCGATCCTTACTGGCGCTGCATGAACAATGTGCGAATTATCATGGACTAGACAACATTACATATTGTATCAAACATCAATAACTTGATTTTCAAAAAGAGCATACAAACCAATTGCAAGAGGTCCTTATGAATTTGTATGAATTAAATTATGATTTACCAGCGCTTGTTTCTTTATATTGTAAAAACTCCATCCATCCATCCATTTTCTTCCCCTTAATCCATTTCTGGGTCGGGGGGGTGGCAGTCAGAGCTGCACCCAGGACACATAGCACCAGCCCCTCACTGATCCTCTGCAGGTGGTGAGTCCACAGGAGCTGAGATCTTTCAGTGGGGGCTTCAGGCAAAGTGGGGTTAAGTGTCTTGCCCAAGGACACAACGATTGCGGCACGGTGGCTGAGTGGGTAGCACTCTCGCCTCTCAGCAAGAAGGTCCTGGGTTCGAATCCCGGTCGGACCAGGGCCTTTCTGAGTGGAGTTTGCATGTTCTCCCCATGTCTGCGTAGGTTTCCTCCGGGTACTCCGGTTTCCCCTACCACTAAAAATATGTCCAATAGACATGTCTGGCATGCGCCTCCTGTACCGGCGACCCCGCTCCCAGCTCTGTGTGGAGTGAGAGACAAATGCCCATAATTAACAATTGTAAACCGCTTTGAGACTCAGATCTGCAGTGAAAAGGCGGTATATAAATAAAGATTACAAAAACTCATTGAGGTAAATTTGGAACAAGGGTTTAACATACCTCTATAATATATGGTTTAGCTGATGACAGACAGGAATCATGCTAACTTTGCTAACTTACACTGTTCAATATCATTAGTCTGTGTTATATTGAGAAAAGGAATCCCAGAATGCTAAAATACAGACTGAACTAAGACTTTGTCTTTGAATCTACGATCTGGAATACAGATTGGCTCTCATTTTTGTCAGGAGCTAAACAAAGGTTGTCAAAATGATCGAATCAAATATTAAAGTATTGAAACAATAAGAAGAAGGGGACATTTCAATTTGATACATACACATATACACATCAAGGCAAGCAGCAAACATCACTTCCCCGCTTCTTATAGGCAAAGTGGGTTAAGTGTCTTGCCCAAGGACACAACGACAGCAGTCATCAGTGGGAGTCGGTGGAGAAGGCCTTGTGGTGGGCTCGAACCCACGACCTTCTGGCTCAAAGGCCAGACAGTGGCTACTAACTGAGCCACTGTCGCCCCAATAGACTGTATAAGAACAGATAAAACATCAAATTACATAAACATGGTTGCAAATGGACACTTCCCTAATACTTTTGGATACATTTATACTATATCAGAATAACGTGTATAAAACCTTAGTCCCCATCAACCGAAAAAAATATTATGAGGTAAAAATTATGGTTGAAAATGTTTAAATAATTGCTGTAGTATCAAAAAAAAAAGCACTTGGTAAATCTCACCCCTTTTTTGATCAGTTTAGTTATGTGTCTGAATGATTAATCTATTCATCTACATTGGTCGACCACCACTACACTCATACACTGTGGGTGAAGTGAAAGCCCTGCCCTGCTTCGCTTTTGAAGTCTGACAGTACCAAGCTTTCACATGCAGGTGGCGCCACAACGGACATATGCAATTTAAGATTAAGATCCACAGATCCTTTATTTGTTCCACAGTGGGGTAATTTCAGTGTTGCATCACAAGTTAAAGAACGGAAGGAAACAGTAAGAGCACACATCACACGATCTACGTATTGTACAACCATATATTCAAAAACTTGTTGAGGAGAATACTGTGTTTTTTTTCAATCTTTTTTGTATAGCACGCACCAAAACAGTGTGTCGGTAAATCCCACCAATTTCAGTTCGACCAATTTGATCTGGTATTTACTTATCCAATGTGTTTTTAGAGTGTGACCGAATCAAGATTTCAATGAAGTATAACAAGACAACATCAGGCCTAAAGCAGATCGGGGGCTGGAAGTTGTTTTTTTATACTTACATGATCTTCATCTGCTTACTGAAAAAATAATTATTTCTACGTATTCATTTCATGTGTTGAATTATATGATTTGACAAAAACTATTTTATTTTCCATAAGTTTCGATACTCTTTTCAGGGTATATCTGTTTTCGCAACAAAACAAATACGGTTATAAAACTACACCGAAGGTTATCGTAAAGTGACGGAAAATTATTCACGTTTCCATTCAACTTTTACTCAATTCATTTTGGGTTCAAGGCTAAGAACCCATGACATGATGTGGTTGATTTCTTGGTGAAATTGGCTTTAGAAGGATGCGTAACATGCAGTGGGAGCCCATATCCACCTATTACCATCAACGCTTTCAAGTTGAGGGCCACTAAGATAGTCTCAAGGGCCACATCCAGCCCGTGGCCCGCGTGTTTGACAACCCGGTTATAACGGGGGACGACTAATAGCTTCTTAAATTGGCTCTGTGCCTATACATACTCGCTGTTATAGTGCACATTCTCCTCATTTCTACTCAATCCTAAATGTAACTGATGTTTACCCCCTCACGACGTTACATATATGGCAGTATAGTGCGCATATAGTGGCTGCTGCTGCTTCGGCTCTTCTTGCACTGTGTTTCTCAGTCTCAAACTCGGAGCAAAGCATGAGCGCACGGTTTCAAGCTCCCCACTCGCTGAATTGATTCTACTATGGGTCCTGTAGAAACGCGACGGAATCGAGCAGGGACATCCACACATCTTTACCTCTTTTACGCACGCGTTTGGCTCCATATAACGCAACGGGATGTTCACATTTCCCTTTAAAATCGCCCCAAACTCCAATTACGCGCCTTGGTTATACGCGAAGGTGTGCGAAAAGGCGCGTTGCCAAAGTGCACGTCGCCAGTCCCCCCCTGTACCCAAAGATGGTTTATTCCACAATTTATTCCAGGGAAAGACTGACAGTTTTTTGGGTCATGAAGCAGCTATTCAAGTCAGTGGCCTGCCCTCCCTCCGCAAGAATAAGGAATTAGTACATTTCAAATTAGATAACGCCAAACGTTGGTGCAAGTGGGGGGGGGGAACTATGGCATATTGTCCGTACAGGGATAAATAAACATATTTTTGCACAAGATAATTAATTTGAGATGTAAAAAAAATAATATATATGGCATGCTTGTTAGCGTGCAATGTGTGTGTGTTGGTTATTCCATGTAATAAAAGCAGAGTAAGTTGAGTTTTGTTAAAAAATGATTGCGCTTTTTGTTGTTTCCTGTGTCCATTCAAGGCTATATATTGTGTAACATTGGTGGTGGATGAAAGTTGAACCTTCTTCAATAAATCTACTTTGCAAAAGCAATCCATCACAGCTCTATGGGTGTTGGGTTTCATTGTACATCCGAGCACTTAAGGAAAACGTGCATAATCCTATCACACACTGGAAAAATGAATGAAAAATACAGCGTTAAAAAAGGAAAAAAAATCTTGTTGGCCCTGTTGGTCTCAGTAGAGTAGGCGGTGATGGCTGGGCTGAGTTCTGACGGATGTAGTGTAATAGTATGGATCGTTAATGAGACTTGCTACTGTATGGAAAGTTTTTTAAAATACAATTAGAATATGGATTTGTCACTGACGCTAATAATAAGTGTATAGAAAAAATACAAATTCTTGTTAGCCTTGCGTTGCTACAAACCCATGAAGGAAAGAAAACCGAGTGTTGTTGAGCACCGGGAAGATTATCAATAAATGAGGATCATTTTTTCATAGAAGCGCATGCGTTATGAAATATAATGTTCATTTTGACCCTTAAACAGGATCTTGAGAATATTTACATTGGCCTTTTATGATTTCGATTATTAAATAACATCTTAATACAGTAGAATCATGTGAGGATGAAGAAAGAAACACTGGGGTGAGTAACTTTCAAAGCACAAAAAAAATGTTGAGAAATCCATCCATCTCATTTCTCTCAAAACTCTTTGGTTCTATAGTTTTTACATGCATGTCTTTTTTGGCCTCTGTCACATCTTTAACTCATCTTATTTTAGACCGAAAAGTGAAAGAGAGAGGAGCAGTCTCACTCAGCTAATTCACTCTCAGCCCAAAGAGTCAGATAGTGACTCACAGGGCTCTTTCTTATGAGTGCAAAAACCAATATGCTTTTTAATACGGTAAAGACAGCAAGTTCTGGTCTGATTTGTTCACAGCATGATTTGAAGACTCCCTCTGTTGAGAAAAACACAACATATTATTTAGTAAAACCAAAAAGCAGAACGGTACCCCAGCTTTAAAGAGGGAGAAGTGTGAAAGAAATATTGATTCTTAGTATCTTAAACGTTTAGGAGGCAAAAATTTATATTAAAGGGAGAGAATTTGTGCATGACACCACAGTGGAAGGATTCGGCATCGCGTAATGAGTTTGAGAAGGGGTGGGTTTTTGATGTGGCTAAAATGCTCAAAAGGATAATAATGCGTCATTTAGGTCATTTTAAAAAGTACCAAGAAATATGATAGCACTCTTGCCAATCCGTTTTCCAGTATTTGTTTTATCTTAGACGAGTTAATTTGCAAAAAATATAAGTATAACCTTTTTGAGAATCCCTCCCTATGTTCTTTTCTCCTCAATCCCAACTTCATCACAGGGTGGTAGAGGGGATTTGCTCAAGAAGGGATGAAATACTAAAGAAGCCGTGCTTTTGAAGACACTGCTTGACAAAGAATCCATTGTAAGTCTTTCACACGTTTTCATTTTTCCCCCCAAATTTCACTTAGTGGTTATATAACTTATAATGACCAGAAAAACCCCAAAAGAAATTAACAATGCTCGCACATCCATTCTGAAAATAAACACATTGACGATCTCCCTGTAGTTACCCTTTGTTAACCCTATATGGGGCAAATCCATACTCCATGAATCAGTGCGGAGCCTATAGGAGCGCATGTACATGTGTGTGTAGCCTGCGTATAGGGGCCTCGGGAGCAGCCGCGGCCCTGGATCCTATGCTTTTAAGTGGATTAAAAGTGCAGGACAATCCCCCGGCTTGGACCACAGACAAACCGGTGTAGTTTAGATCAAGACTTAAGGCTGATTATCTCCCACGCTGCTTTTGTTTGTGCTGCTACTGTGGACCGCAGCGACTAATCAGAGGCTATATTACATGAGCCGTGTCATAAAATTGTTAAAAAAAACAGAATCAGTTTGTTTTCAATCGTTTGTAGCAGTCCAGGCTTATGTCCTAAGTATTCAGCAGTAGCCCTTGTAAGCACTTTTCACAACTTTCAGAACCCAGAGCAAGTTTGGCCATAATGGTTGGCTAACTAGGGTTATTCACATTGATACTTGCTGTTTCTCAAACTAAAAAAACTCTATTGTTGAATGGAAAATTTGAATAAAAGATCCCTCAATAGCATCAAGAGCGGTTTTGTATGACATATCTGCGCCAAAGGACAATGCTAATTTTGTACATTTAGTAATACATGCTAAACTACATGGGAAAAACGCAGGTGTAGACTAAAAGGTGGATTATTTGTTTCCCGGTCGAAGCTCCATCACTTGTTTGAATGTCCCATTATAGCTTTATTTTATTGTTTTTGCACATCTTGAGACCGAATGTTTTGCTCATTGGTCTTGACAAAATAACTCAAGCTGTGTGAGATTATATGGAAAGCATTTGTGAACAGCAGCTTTAACAGATTTTCACTTGGATTCAGGTCTGGCCTTTGACTGGACTCCTAACAAGTATGTTTTGTTTTAGATGATTCCATGAAACGCCTTTTTGTTTAGGGAACTTGTCCTTATAGTAGGAAACATCCACTCAGGCTTCAAGTGTTTTGCTGACTCCAACAGCTTTGCTTTACACAGCATGATGCTTCCACCACCTGCTTTGACACTGGAGATGGTGTTTGTAGAGCATCATCCCTAATGTATTGACTTTAGGCCAAAAAGTTTAATTTTGCCCTCTTCTGACCACAGCACCTTCTTCCATATGTTGTGTTCCCCACTTGGATTTTACACTCGTCCATAAAAGCCAGATGTCTGCAGGTTCTCCAGAATCACCATTGGCCTCGTGTCTGCATCTGTGATCAGTGTTGTCCTTGTTTGAGCGGTGAGTTTGGGCTGACAGCTGAGTCCTGGCAGGTAAAGAAAACAGGTCTTTCTGTGACCTCATAGTCTGAGGATACATCATAGCAGAACGAGTTAAAAAGGTTCTTACGGACAGATGGGCAGGAAGACATATTTTGGCTGCCAGAGAGATAGAAACTCTGTCGGTTTGTTTTTGATGTCATTTAGAGAATAATACCATCTGTTTTTTTTTGTTTTTTTTTTTTAATTTCAGACACCAGTCATCAAACATACAATCACAACATGTACATACAATCATGCAATACATAACACAACACACAAAACATAGCGCAATGACATACAACAAACAAAGTGCACATGCTTGCAGACGGGACAAATTTTGTTTATTTTTTTATTCACCTTCTGGTTGGCAGCAGTGGGGGCAGGTCCCGACTCAAAAGTGGCCAACATGACGTGCGCTGACATGCTTGCAATACCACCCCGGGCCGATGGGGGTGGACCCGGAATAAGAATTAGCCAATGCTAACATATAGCATCTTCTTACCTCTCTAAAACGTCTTTAAAGGATGGTCCAAAAGTTGGCTCTTGGCCCAAAGCTCCGTTCCACATGTGTGTCAATGCTGTGGGGAGTGAATTTTTTTTGGACCACTCTAGCTTACTTTCTGTGAATTTTTGAAGTCACTCGTTTAAATTAATGGGTCTTGTGCCGGCTGACACATGTGCAGATGCGTTTTTTCACAATTTTTTTGTGGGCGGGACCACTCACGGCCATTTTGGATAGCTCCAGTAGAGCACAATTTTTGGCCCATTTGTTTGAACGCCGGAGATAGGCTTGATTACGTCCGTTTATATTTACAGTCTATGGTTGGCAGCCTCACTGTGGAGAAGCAGTGTGTCTCATATTTATTTATTCTCAATATTTTGTTGCATGGTTCGGAGACCCACTGCTGATCCGTTTTGTAAGATTTTCAATCTTATTGACATCAGTCCCATTTTAACATCTTCCATTTTTTTCATGTACAATTAATCTATAATTGTTTGTAGCTATTATCTTTTTTTTCCATTACGCATGGTTGCTTCAGTTTATACCCATTGTTTGTCCCAACAGAAAGAGTCTCGAAAAAGGAAAATCAAAGTGAAAAAATCAGATCACAACATGTCTTCATCTCGTTAGAAAACAAGAGCTTAACTGAGAGAGGTCGGTCCTCTCTTTTCTACTTTCCTGTCTGAAAAAGCGATGTGGCAAAGGTAAAACAAACCAAAACAAATGAAAATAAATAGTTTAAGAGCCACACAATTTTGAGAGCAAGTGTCTTTTAATTCCATTGTATTATCATTGTTTGCGATTTGAAAGTTAGCGTTACCCCAGCTGTAAACGCTAATATCTGACCCACCATCTCCGGCTGGTGTGAGGCAGCCTACTTTCCAGACACTGTCCCCAAAACGGCGTCAGGTGGAAATATTGACCTGGTTTATTTGTGCCAAGACACTGCACAATGACATATTGTGTATCCATGCTATGGCCACCTGTCCCTTTAGCACAGATAAGCTTCTGGACGGCAGACTCCCACACTAGCTGGGCAGGTACGTACGCTATGTGTCCAGACTACTGCTGCTGCTGCTGCTGCTGCTGTTGTGATGTTTGGAGAAGAGAAGGGACAGCAGATTGAAGACAGATGGAGCAATGCCGCCTGAATGTGTGGAGTCTGCAGAGCCAGTAGTCTGCGAGAGTGTGATGTCGTTTAGAAAAGATACGGACAATAGGCGAAGCTAGCTTACACTTTGTACCACCTCAAATTAGGCTTAAAAGACACGAATAAAGGTTTACTTCATAATGAGACAGCTGTAGTAGTTTATTTCTACGGCACATTATGGACATTAGATATTAGGGCACATGTTTTTAAAGAACAAAATGGTGTATATTAGGAATTTTAGTGCTAAATGGCGTGACTCTGGCTTAATCATGTGGCAGCAGTGATCTATAACAACTGCACACGTTTAAGCCTTTTTAAAGCAAGAAGAAAGGCTTAAATTATAATAAATAGATATAGCTGGGGTACCTACAATATTCAAGAATTTATTCGCCATTTTCAGTAAAACCACATTGGAACAAATGTGCAAGACTACATCAGTGTGCACCAGGATAGAACACACCAGAGCTCCTGCCACGTGGAAATGTTTTGGTTTATAAATAATATATGTTGTTTGTCCAGCAGAAAAGAGTCTTGTAAAAGTAAAATATTGTGAAGAAATCATTCCACTATGTGCTGTCTTCATCTAATTGTCGCTATTTGACGATGTGGGATGAGAGCTGATTGGCTGAATGGGAGTGGTCTTATCTTTTTTGCTTGTTTTCTGAAAAAGCTGGTCTAAAAATGTATGGCAAATATAGGGCATAAAATACATGATAACTATAGTGATAGAACCAAGCTGTTTTAGGGTCAGTAACTGGATACATGGACTCTATTGCATAATTTTTTTTGAGGGTTTGAAAGTTAGGTACCCAGGACGGGAAAATGTCCACATGTGTTACAAATAATTAAAAAAGCCCTTTCTATATGGCTCACTCCACACTAAACTACCATTGGTCGATATATCCATCTTCTCATCCCCACCGCAGAGTCCAAAACTAGACCCAATATTTCCATAAGCAAATCCATAATTTGTCTATAATTTGCTAAATGCTCTTTACAAAATCCAAACATTTACTCTCCAACGCAGCAATTTCCCCACTTTGGGACAAATAATTCTCTGATTGTGATTACGATCATTTTCGGGATGTTCTGGATCGCCACAAACGAGAGCGCCTTTCAGTTCCTGCCAATATTCAACAACTTTTCACATTGAAGAGGAGCAACCTTCCCTGTAAACAATATGTGTTGGACCTCTTCCTCCTCAAATCAAGCCGATTGTGGTGGATTGTCTCGGACACGGAGAAGTGCTCACTAACACATATGTTGATAACTTTGTGCACAGTATTTGAGAGAAATCAGTCTATTGTGTTCACTGATGTGTGTGGATGCATGTTTATGTTATTTTACCCCCTTTAATGTTCACTTCTTGATTTTTTTTTCTTTTTTTGGATTTGATAAGCACTTCATCTTTTTGTTATAGGCCTTACCCAAATGGTTGAGATGCAGATTGATGGTAAACGTGCCTAAAACCAAGCGATATACGCCAATGAGGTACATTTCAGTTCCAAGCTTCAATTAGATGTGGTGACTATGATCTAAAAATATGTATATCAATCAATCAATCAATCAAAGTTTATTTGTATAGCACTTTACAACAACACCAGGAGGACCAAAGTGCTTCACAGAGAGATTAAAACAATTTAAAACACAAAATGAAAACAACCAAGACACAATTCAGTGTGCCCTAAGTATTAAAAGCAAGTTTAAAAAGATGAGTCTTTAATCTGGACTTAAAAAGGGTATGTATATGATCATAGTTCGTAATAATAGAACCAAGAACCATGCAGGTTAATTTTATTTTCAGTAAAATCACAAAGGAATAGATTTTTAAAAGAAAATTGGAAAAAGAAAATATTTACCCTGATCATGATAGAAATAAGTGACGTCTTCTCTACTGGCAAACATTATGCGATATGTTTTTATTATTATTATACCACATGGATTAGTACTGACGAAGAAGATGTGGAACTTTGTGACAGTTTTGGTTTCAGCACAGAGAAATTAGCTTTTTGCCAGGGGTGTCCAAACCTTTTAGTAAGAGGGTCACTTTAGTTAACTAGGCGCCAAATCTGTAAAACTCTGTCAAAGCTTTCGATTGGAGTATGATGAGGATTCACACTTTAGCTAAATTAGTGCCATATTTGGAATTTTGTGACACATGTGAAAGTCAAATCCTGTCAGACCTTTGAAGCTGTGCGGGGCAGGGCCTGGCTAATACTGTGATGGGAGACCTCTTGGAACACCAGGTGCCACAGTGGCTGTGAAGTGCTAAACTGTTGTTGTCTCCTTAAGCAAGACACTCCACCCACATTGCCTCAAATGAGTCTGGTGTGTGTGAATGGCTGGTGGTAGTTGGTGACCATTGGCATATACTGGTTGCCTCGCTTCTGTCAGTGTGCCCCAGGGCAGCTGTTGCTACAGTAGTAGTTCATCACCACAGTGTATGGAGTGAAATGATAATGACTCCAAAAAGAGCTCTATAGAACCGGCACATTATTATTCTAACTAAAATACAAAGGTTCTGGGCTTTACAACTAGGTATAACAGTACTATATTGGTGGAGCTGAAGTTGGCTGGATGACTCTGTGAAAGTACCTCAACAGCTATTTTTGGGTTCGTAGCAGAGGGCCACATACAATTACACAGTGAGTCGCAAATGCCCCGCAGACCTTAGTCCGTCCGTACATGTCTGCTCCCTAAACCGAGAAAAACTAAAACTGAAACTCCACCACAATTTGAACCGACAGACTCTTTGGAATGTTGTGATGTCATCCCATCACAGCCCAGACCTTTCTGCGTAGCGTTCTTCCCCTGTGAACAGAATTGCACTTGTCACCTTTGCGTCTGCTCCGTGCTCGCCTGCTGTCCATCGCACCTGTGCCGTCCCAACCCGCAGGGGGTCTAACTCTGCGTATTTATAGCCCAGAACCACACTGCTTCTCTTGGGGCCGAGCGTGTGAGTCTGTGCCCCCAGTGAAACAAGTGCCATTCCTCAAACTCAGATCACTGCACTGTTTAAAGTAGAATGGTGTTAAAAGAGATTATGATAAAGATTTAGAGATTCTTTATTCGTCCCACAGTGGGGAAATTTCAGTGTTGTATCACCGGGTACAGAACAGTATAGAATGAGGAACAAATCTCTAACTCTCGCACAAAAAAGAAACAAGTATAAAATGTTTATCTTTAGCATACTGAGTACAAAAACTCTGACTTTAGCATAATAAGGAATTATAAAATATCTACTTTTGGCATAATAGGAAGCAAGTATTTATTTACAGTTGTGCTCAAAAGTTTACACGCCCACGGATTTTTTATACTTTTTTTGGCCATGTGTTTGAGTTAATGAATGCGAACTCGAAACACTTTTTTGTCCACTGTTTGTCAGTGGTTGTTGAAGACATTTCGGGTAAAACAAACACGTTTTCTATTTTTGAATGATAATGAAACCATGTATTTTGTGCTGTGTTGCTCTCATTCATACTGTGCTCCTACTGTTCTGTAACTGGTGATGCAACACTGGAATTTCTCTGACAGAAATGACTCCTCTGAACCTCTACTATAGATTCTCAATTCATTTTTCCCCTTTAACATGTCTGACAGTTTGGAGTCTGTATGAGGTTGGTTATCCTGATGGTAGGGGATCTACCTCTTTTTTCCCAGTCCTTATGATTTCCTGGGTCGCCTTGCATGAACTCCATCTAATACTTCCCTACAATGGCGCAATTCCAGTGTATGTTATTATCATGGATCTATTATATTAACTGGATAGGGTATTACTAGCTTGTAGCTGAATAACCCATGTGCTCAGGGGATTCTCCCGGTACTGCAGACTGAACCAGACTAAATTCACGTGGGCTATCCAGAAATTTTCCCCATAGAACTCAATGCATATTAAAACAGCTCGACCTCAGCTGACAGAGAACCTACAGCTTTCATAAAGGTTGGATTTTTTGGGGATTTTAGTGTGCCTTGTCATCCTGAACTTTTTTTCTTCTTAAATCCTTCGGTTTTGTTTAAATCCACACTTTAGTGCCACAAACTCTGCTCGTCTGGCTCTCGCTCTAACTCCCGATCTGATGAACTGCTCTGATTGGTCAGAGCGCGGCCGAGCCCTTCTGTGCACATGCGTGAGACCCGGTGTGAGACCCACACACGCGTGTTTGGCGCAACGCATTATGGGAGATCATCCACTGCGCAGAACCGGGAGGACCAGACGATGCCCAAATACAGGCGAGTTTCCCAGAGATCTTTGCGAGTTTCAGGCAACTTCCGCTAATCTTTCAGCCCCCATGCCGTCACAAAGCGCCACTGAGCACAACCATTCATTTGAATAGGGCGCCATCTTGGATCGCCGGGGCTTGGTTATTATTCAAAATAGAAAACAAGTTTCTTCTACAATGTATGGTTTCAAACAACTACAAACACAGAGTGGGGAGTTGGGGTGTCCATCCATCCATCCATTTTCTACCCTTTAATCCATTTCTGGGTCAGGGGGGTGGCAGTCAGAGCTGCCACCCAAGTCTCATAGCACCAGCCCCTCACTGACCCTCTGCAGGTGGTGAGTCCACAGGAGAACGGCTGCTCTCTGAGTGTGAGCATAGCCTTGATCTTTCAGTGGGGGCTTTGGGCAAAGTGGGGTTAAGTGTCTTGCCCAAGGACACAACGACAGCAGTCATCAGTGGGAGTCGGTGGAGAAGGTGCAGAGGTGGGATGTGTGTGTTATAATCTAAATATTTTCAAATTATGTTTCAATCTTGTTCATAATCTCTAAAACATGGCCAAAACAATGGAATCAATGACTTTGAGTGTAAACTTCCAAGCACAACTGTACATCTGTTACATCGATTCCTGGCCAAGTTTGACTACATCTGGCAACCTTACTTATAGGAGTTGAAGTTTTACGTTTTTTTTCTATTTTGTTCCGACAAATTCAAAGATAACTCTAACGGCTGACCTCACAGCAAGAAAGAGATAGATTCCCGTAATGTGTTTCTCCTCGTGTCTGGGTGGGTTTCCTCCAGGCGCCCCGGTTTCCCGCCACCACCCAGAACATGAACCCTAAGTAAAATCAGCAAGGTGTCAATATGGATCCAACACATCACACACATGAGGCGTTGAAAGATGGGTCAATCGCAGAGGACAAAGTAAAGCCTTAATTAAAGATGCAGTTAGTGATGTTGTTGCTTAGCCGTAGCACCAACTCGAAACCACTCCCCCCCCCCCCCCTCTCCTCGCCTCTCCACCAAACCAAACATCCAGCATTTTCTTTCCTTTGTCACAACAAGGAGAGTGGGTGGCAAACGTGAAATAGGCATTTTCTGTTCAGTCCTTTTAGGTTTTAGAAAATCCGATAACTTTAGGTTTTAGAAAATCCGATAACTCAGGTGCACTCGTGAGAACCAGGAAGAGGGTGAAGGGGGTAGACGCATCCCATTGGTTTGTTGGGGATGAACGAATCTCATTGGTTTCTTTTTATCGGTCCGCTCCAAAATATTTTTAATGTATTTTGGGAGACTGCAGGCATCTGGTCAATTCCAATACTTTTGGAAAACACATTTGACTACTTTTAGGGTTTAGGGACGTTTTCCCACAATATCTTAAAAAAATCATCATTAAGAAATGGGGAACTTTAAACAATTATCTTGTGCGTGTTATTTGCTTGAAAAAGTAAAATAAAGAGCAATAACCAGGAGATACATCTTTTTTTCCGAGCTGATCTAACCACTCGTCACAGTGTATGAAATTACAACACAATTACAACAGAGCATTTCAGATACATTTTGCCCTGGTTTTGCAAATGCATCACTGGCCTATGACACATCTGGTTGCCAAGGACACTTTCGGTTGCTTAGGGATCATGCCACTCTTTTCTTTTTTTCCTCTCTTTTTTTTTTTTACATACCGATGACATCACCCTGGCAGATTTTCAAGCCTGGCCGCCATTCTACAAACATCTTCTTAAGTATCTCAAAATGGGCTCCTTTTAAGCATCGGGGACAACATTGCAAACGCTCCAGTCGAGAAGAAAGCGCTTTGCTAACCTCGGGGGCCGCGCCGGGAAGGGGAGAGGGGGGTGAGAGAGAGAGTGTGTCAGCTATAGGGGCCCCCGGAATGGCCCCTACTGCGCCGGCCCCGCGTGTGCGCATGTTATACCTGGTTGTTTCTCTCTTGTACCCGTCTTTTTTATGAATGTGCAAGCTCCCCTTCTCCTCCTCCTCCCCTCACTACTATTCGCAGCTAATGGGTATCATGTGTAGCGTCAGCAGCACACAAAAACATGCTACCCCCCCTTTCCACACATACACCACACACACACACACACACACACACAGCAACACACACACACACACACACACACATTAGCTCGTATATGTGGCTAAGTCAGCGAGTTAAGAAGAACCATCTCTTGGGTGGGGGGGGCAGGCTGCAGCTCTGGATGGTTCGGGGAGGGGGGTGATGTGTGTCTGTGTATGTGTGTGTGTGTGTGTGTGTGTGTGTGTGTGTGTGTGTGTGTGCTTGTTGGAGAAAGGGGGGTTGTGGTAGAGGTGTGCAGCAAGGCAAAGAGAAAAAAGAGAGGGAGAGAATACAGCAGAGGATAAGGGGAAAGGACAGAGGCCGGATTGAGAGAAGTTCAAGGGGGGTGAGAGGGGCCCTTGCGGGGTGAAAAGACGGGAGGGATCGGGGAGCAGGGGGGCGGGGGTGAAAGGGGGGCAGGGTGGTGTCGGCGGGGCCACAGGGGCGAGACAGTCAACAACACACTGATCTGAAAACCCAAAGAGAGCAGAGGGAGAGAGAGTCCTTCAAATCATACCGACAATATGTGTGTAACTGACCTTATAATTCTTTGAGTCCGGTCAAACACAAACTTTATTTAGACTAAACTAAAAAGACATTGTGTGCACTGCAGTCGGTGATATGGCAGGCTGTAATTGATTTGATCTGTAAAGGTTACTTTAAAAAAAGCCAACTTACTGCCTTAGTATAATTAAGTTACACTTTATTGATCCTTCGTGAGGGAAATTCCTTGTCTGCATATGACCTACAGTGAGGCTGGGACGGCCATTCAGGACTGGAGAGGTGCTGTCGAATGGGCCAAGAGAGGTTCCGTGCGCTATATACATAAAAACTTACTTACGAGTATTGAAAATCAGATGTTATTGATTCTATAAGGGCACATTCACACTTGACTAGTTCCGTTAAACTGGACTAATTTTAGTTCATTTGGTGCAAAAAATGTTTCACAGATCTGTTTCAAAAGACACACACTGACTTTTGGACACATGTAAACTAGTTTGGTGGTTTTACATGCACAAATAAAGCATATTTGGCCCAAGTGTACTAGATATGATGGAGTTTAAGTGAACCAGACCCACGAGTGCCCTAAAACTAAAAGATACTAATGTAGACTGGATTGGCACATGGTTGCACAGTTTCTTTATGATTTGGGCGGCAGAGTGGTCAGAGCTCTCAACTGTCAGCAAAAATGTCCTGGGTTCCACTCAATGGTTGCCTTTCTGAATGGAGTGTGCATGTTCTCCCCGTGCCTGGGAGTTTCATCTGGGTGCTCTCGTGTGGACCAGTGGCTCCTATTTGTTTGTTTTTATTACATTTCCTGTATTCAAACTGTTGGAACTTCTCTGATCTGTTGTCGAGGAACGTTGTAAAGTCTTCGAAGTTGACGATTGTTGTGATCTAGGCATAGTACAAAAATAAATGTAATTGAATAAAGTCGTCTTGATATAAACCAACCAAAACCAATTATACCTGTCTTAAATTATTTCTTTCAACGTGAGTTAGAAAATGGTAGCATTATTGGGACATAATAATAATTGGGGCCGATGGCACAGGCTGGTTGCCTTGCTTCTGCCGGTGTGCCCAAGGGCAGCTGTGGCTACAGTATAGTTTATCACCACTGTGTTTGGAGTGAATGAATAATGACATGTAAAGCGTCTTAGAGCGTCCAAAAAAGCGCTGTATAAAACCAATGCATTTTTATTTATTTACATTTTTTTATATAATACCCTGTCCTCATAAAACTGCCTTCTTATGTTTATGGTCATACAAAATGACTTCAATTTCTTGTCTGTATTGTCAAAACATCTCGTCTTTGTGGGTTATATACTATATTTTTAACCTTGTTGCATGTTCCACACTTTCTTGTCTTGTCTTTTTTTTTCTTCATCGTGATATCAATAAAGTTAATCTTCTCTTAGCGTGCGTTTATGTCGTTGAGTTTGTGGAAAATGTCCAGATAATTCCCCAGGTCATTATTTGATAGTGATAAGATTCCCAAACCTGAAAGTCTTACAGTCCTTTCTACTGGCCAACACCATACATATGTTTTTTGGAATATTGTCACCACTTCTAGACCACTTAAAAAAAAGTAGATCATAGTTGACGTGTACTGACAAAGAAGAAGTGGAATTTTGTTTAATGTGGATTGTCCCATGATTCATATAAATTAACTCTTAACGAATACTAGGGAAATGACTTTTAACAGTTACCATAGTTACCAGAAAGAAACTGCCCACCACCGCCATGTCAAACTATGGGCTCTTTGGAATGTTGTGTTGTCACATGAACACAACCTCTGCAGCTTTGAATTGGCAAATTGTTGAACTATGCTTGAAGTCCTTTTCCGAACTACTATAGCGAGACTCAAGACGTCTTTACAACCTGTGGTTTAAGCTCACCACATCCCCTGAGGTTTCAAGAGTCATCTCATCTTTGTCCGGTTGGGCATTATTACTGACTTTGTACAACAATTGCATTTTCCCTCTCCATTTTGGGCTTCTACCGGAGTGAACAAAGGAGAAGCCAATAATGTATGTATGAATGTGTGTTTATGTGTTTATGTAGGCCTATGTATGTATATTTGAATTATGCACATTGTAAATTACAGCAGTTGATTCCTATTTATAACTTAAAAATAAATACATCAATAAATAATGTAAATTTATAAATACATGTATTTTCATTCTCTTTCACATCTTCAGATCAGATTTTCACATCAGAAAAGTGAAATGGTGAGGACCCCCCCTTACTCAGCCAATCATCTCTCAGCCCAAAGCTAACTCAAAGTGCTCTTTCTTGCAAGAATTAAAAAGGTAAAATGTTTTCAAATCAGATACAGACAGCATGAGTGAAAATGGTGAAACATGGATCTGGATACAGTCCATGTACAGTAGTGACGAGCTGCCCTCTCAGAACTAGGCCGGGTTAGGTTAGAAACGCTTTCATAAGCTCAGTCTGACCTCCTTCTCTCATTCTCTCTCTCCACCACACTCTGCCCTCTCTTATCTGCTCTCCCGACACTAGCACCAGTAAAATAATCCACAACACCTCCATACACTGTGATTTCGCAAAGTTGTTCATAGTAATCTTGCACAGTGAGATGACTTTCCCTCAAACCCAAGGGGAGAATACGAGAAGCTTTCCCACTGCTGGTTTTGAGCTCACTTGTCAATCAGCACCAATGGGCCAATCACAAGGCAGGAGCGCATACTTTGGGGGCGGGGGTAAAGGAGAAGATGAGCTATAGTAAACATAGCATGCGTCATAATGTTACACGCTCATTATTTGGAGCTTTACTCAATTATAGAGACCCCGTATAGACAGCATCCAACAAAAAAATTGATAATGGAGGGTATGGGGGTCCTCGAGAATTTTCAACTGTCCAGAACTCCAAACATACTTTCACATAAACTGCATCAATCCTGTATGGATTTGAGGCATTCTATAAAAAAAGGCATTCTGTTTGCAGCCATGTGGGAAAATGAGAGACGCCAGATGCGCACTCGAGGTTTCTTTTTTAACAGTATTTGTCAAATTATTTTCTAAGTTTGAGACCCACTTGTATATTTGTGCAAAGGTAATCCACTATTTTTCACTTTTGTCACCAAGAGAAAGGTGCTTCACAATTATGTTTTTTAACTGTGAAGCGCTTTGTGATCCTGGTCTGTGAAAGGCGCTACTTAAATAAACTTTACTTACTTACATACTTAAGGTGAACAGCACGAGTTGGGTTCAATTCCCAGCCGGAACAAGGTCTTTCTGTGTGGAGTTTGGTGGTGTTCCGGTTTCCCCTATGCACAATTGATCAAATCCTCTTGCTCCGATAGTCTTGACTAAGCTGGGAATCAACATCTGGAGATGGGTTGTGGGTACTTTTAGTAGTTTCACACTAATGAAGTATTATTATCTAAACTACCATTATATTGGATCATTTGCTGAACAGGCTTCAGTAAAAAAAAAAAAATACACTGAGGCAGGTTAAAAGGTGAGTTGTTTCAACCCACCAGCCCATGTTGCTCAGTGTGTAAGGAAGAAGAGGCAACCCTGGGTTTTAGGGTGAAAAGTTTTGTTTGTTTTTTCTCAGCAGGAATGAGGCTTCTGATGTTTGATGTGTGTGGATACCGATGATGAGGCATAGGAACTAGTCAAGCCAAGCCATGTTATTTTGTACAGCACAGTCCATACACAGCAATTTAAGGGATCTGACTGGTCAACCCTAGGATCATAAGGAGCGCTAAACCATGGATTTAGCCAAAAATTATGATTATGACACAAACAATTACTGAGCTAGAGGAGTTTACTTTTGTCCTTGAGCACTTCCCTATTTGAATTCATTGAGCCTGTAAGTCGGCATTATCTATCTATATATACTTTGAACATTGTCAGAGTAGAAGCCTGTATGACATTTTCAGGAAGACTGTTCCATATACCATTACATATGCTGTAACACAATACTTCCTCCTTCACTGTGTAAAAATCAGGCGTCTTGCCTTTAGTATACTGCAGTGCCATTGTATTTTAAGTCTATTTAAGCGGCCAGTTGAGTCACACTGAAAGCAGGAGGTACGTGTCAATCTGATGAGTAACATACAGACACAGATACCGGAGAGAGAGACGATGAGGAGGGGGGCTAATGTTCAAGATGGGGGGGCATGAGCAGCGTACAGCGGCGGCCTGTGGTCCTCCTCCTCCTCCACAGCAGCAGCAGCAGCAGTAAAAAAAATAGGGGAGAGGAAAAACAACGATGGCTGGGGAGATTAAATTCCTGGTGAAATAGGAAGGGCAAAGAGGGGAATGCACGAGCGAGCAGGGAGGCCACGGAGGAATGGTGCTGCGTCTGCGGGCCACGGGTCACGCTGCCTGGACAAATGTGACAAATGACCACAATACATGTGAATGCATTAGTAAATAAAGCAACTATATACTGGATATGGGAGAAGTGAAAGTTCTCTGTGTTCACTTTCAAAAGATTGAATTGAATAAGTCAATTACATGCAGCTTGATTGAAAAAGGATGGAAAAGTTGAGGTACTTCACTTTCACACAAAAAATAAATGAAACTATTAAAACCCAGTTAGATTAATCCATCTAACTGGGTTTTATCTCACGTGCGTGTATTTCTGGCCTCTGTCAGATCAGCTTTTTCAAGTAGAAAAGTGAAACAGAGACCATTTCGGGGTCGGGGGGTGGCAGTCAGAGCTGCACCCACCACCCAGTACACTTAGCACCAGCCCCTCACTGATCCTCCTGCAGGTGGTGAGTCCTGCTTTGATCTTCCAGCAGGGGCTTCAGGCAAAGTGGGGTTAAGTGTCTTGCCCAAGGACTCAACGACATCAGTGGAAGTTGTGAAGTAGGTCTTGTGGTGGGCTCGAACCCACGACCTTCAGGCCCAAAAGCCAATGCTAACTGAGCCACTGAGAGGACCGCCCTTACTCAGCCAATCAACTCTTACCCAAAAGAGACAAATATTGACTCACAGGGATATACATACAAGTATGAAAAAAAATCTAATACAAATAAGATGTGTTTTCTAATAAGATGAAGAAGTCATGTTGGAACAAATATAATGGTTTGCTCAAGAAAAAGACAAATCGACACGCACACACACACACACACACACACACACAAACAATTACACACACACACACACATGAACACTCACACAAACACATACACACACAAGGTCAGACAGATAACTTTTTTGTTCAATATGGTCAAAAATGATGAACACAGCAGGGGTGCAACCAACATGTGCCTATAAGTGATTGAGTGTTTATTTATACAGCGCCTTCCAAGACCAGAGTCACGAAACACTGTTGTTTCGTGATTTTGTTGCACTCAAAATAGTTATTTAATTAATCAAAGTAGATTGTTTTGTCTCATGTGTCAGTTAAAGGAGCTTTAGGATTCCTCTTGGCCTATTGTAGAATATAGTAAAGATGCACTTTGCGTTACTTCAGAACAGGCCTCTAGCAATTCATTTGACTAATTTTTACTCTGAACTATTCTCCACACAAAAACCCATGCATGTATACTTTACTCAGGCCAGCAGCCAATCTGTAATTCCACCAGAAGTATACCATCAAATCCAAACAAATATGCAAAACATCAAATTCCGTATTCAAATTCTCTGTGCAAAAAAAATAATAAAAAAATCTATAAAATATGCATTAGTCATTTCTTTGACTCCATTCACTCAGTGCAACAATAGGCTTAAATATAGCCACATTCCCATCACGCACACACACACCGCTCGTATTTTGCATGTTAGATCCAAACTGCTGCAGAGGAGAGACGCACATGGGGTGGGGGGGGGAGGAAGGAAGTGATTGCCGAGTGCTGGAATGACTGCACCCCCCTGCACACCCACACCCACCACCACCACCCAACACCACCCACCCTCTCTCTCTCTCTCCTCTCTTTGCCTTCAATGAGCCCCGATAGAAACAAGCCAACAAACCAGCCTGATTAACGCACCAAAAGCCCCCATTCATCCCAACGTGAACGGGCTGAATCGCGGAGAGAGCTTTGGAGTGACGGAAAAATACAGGTTTGGGTTGTGGCTTAGAACCCCCCAAAAAATGCAAGGATGGTTGTTGAGGGGTGGGGGCTTCGTTAGGCTAATTACAGCTTAACTATGTAAATAAGGCCTCGCGAAGGGGGAGACACGCCCAGGCCTTTTTCAGCGTCAATTAACCTATAAGCCTACGCCAGCCGCACCTAGCAATCTGCAGACGTCACGGTAGACGCGTGGGGTTAGGGGTTTGGACTCAGAATGGCACAGAAATGACATTCACGGCATGCAATTTGGGCATTGATCTTGCAGTTGAACAAATACATTGTTTGGAAATATTTCAGTTGCTTCAAAAGTGTTGTGAAAGATCCATAGAGGCCAATCCAGTTTTCCTGTGAGCTTCCCTGTCCCCCTCGGTGCTATACGCCTACTTGTAGACAATTATATGCACACAACCAGCTGAAACTGAAAGAAAAATGAAACTCTCTAGACTTTAATAACATTCTCAAGTGTATAAAATAGTCAAACAAATATGAAATATTTCTTCAACAGCAAAAAAAAGGGTGTAGTTTCATAACCTTCTTCATCTGACCTAGCCTGGCCTTAGCCATCTGTAAACTCCGGTCAGTTATAATTACTCTACATGTACGTCTGGGTCTGATCTTAGTCGCTGCGGTTAACTTGAATCCACTCCGATCATTCAACGGGAGGCGGGTGTTGCAGGGGTTGGTTAGATCAAGTGTTTACACCAAATTTGCTGGTTGTAGATTGGCATTGGCGGCGAATGCGATAATAACGTAATTCTTTCTGGATTGTCTCCAACATATCAAGAAATTGAAGCTCGATCAAGAGGAATGTTTAGCAAGTTTCATCGCTGGCAAAGATATTGTGGCTCTACTCCCCACGGGCTTCGTTAGTGGCAAAGGAGATGCTAGGCTAAATTCTAAATGCCTCACTCACTCGCATTACATACGTCACAGCAAACTTAGATCGAATCGTTTCAATTTGCAAAAGGTGTTAACCCCTCCCACCTTTTAATAGAGCTCAGTTGAGCAAATCTAGACAGTAGTAACAAAATTAATACAATGGTACGATAAGACAAGGCTATAACTGACCCAGTTTAGTTTATATTTGGTCAAGACTGCCGAGCTCTGTGCGTCACGAGCTGGTTTGTCAAAACATTCAATAATTAGTTAGATTTGATACAATATGTGCAATGCAGAACATGGGACCTTAGAGGTTTGTCATACATACACTTGATGTGGCCCCCGGACTACATATATTTATTATCTTGGCAAGCAAATAGCCCGCTATATAGACCCGGAAAACAAACATCTGTACATTTTAGGCCACCCCACCAAAAAAACATCTTCCTACATAAAAAAATAGCAATTTGATGTGACATAGACCTATTATTAGCTTCATGATTTTCCTTTACACTTTTATCCAGGGCTTTGTATTAATTTCTGTCCAAAATATAGGCCTAAAGCAACGTCAGCTCTGTTACTGCTGCTTGAGGGAGAAATCTGTGGGAAATCCAGAGGCTCAAAAGGGTGGTCACTGTTTTGGGAAGAAAAAAATATTATTATTTCTATATTATTATCAAACAGCAGTCTGACCTCGAGAGACAGTAACCGGCTCGACAGGCTGGTCAGGAAATGTGTCTCTGTGATGGGGACTCTGTGGGATCTGTGCCGGAGAGAAGGATGAGGGCTCTAACGCAGGGCATCCTGGGTAACTCCAGACACCCTCTGCATTACTCTATGGCCTCTCAGAGTCATCGAAGCAACAGGTTCCTATCACTGCGCTGCCGAATGGAACGTTTCAAGAGATCCTTTGTTCCTTCGGCTGTCAGACTGTACAACAAACCTGGATGAGTCTTCTGCTGCTGGACACCTGAATATCTGCTACGGGGGATCAAAAAAGTATCTGTCTATCTATCTATCTATCTAACTATTCTCTTCATTTACACTGACAGAGCGAGCAGCAAGTTTTTCTTTACATTTGTGCCACAACAATAATTGCAGGGAAAACAACAAAAACGTACATTCATTCCACACAAAGTTACGATGCGCTGTTTTATATTTTGCCTATGTCCAAGGGTCAGTTTTAGAGGAAATGATAATGCTTGTAAATGTGACCGAATGACACGAAGGTAGCTGGAAGTAAAATAAAAGTGTCATGTGACCAGGGCAGGGCTGTGGGGATGTGGGACAGTACGAACCAAGATGAAGATGGGAAAGTGGGTCAGGGCAGAGGAGAGCAAGAGGAAGAGAAGAGAAAAAAATGAGAGTAAAATGGAGGAAAAAACAAGATAGAACAGTACGAAGACAAATGGCAAGGCTCAGCAACATTGCAATTATACATAAGCTTATTGATAAAGACACAGGTGGACATACATGGGTGTCACAGAGTTGTTGGCAAGAACTTTAAGTTGTAAGGTAAGCTATAACTTGTGCTGAAAGCTGTTCATCAGACTTTAATAAAGGCCAAGAAGGTTCTTTTAATTTCTGATCTCTGACGAAGGCGGAATTAACTTTTTACATTTTAGACTTTCATAATTGAAAAATAAGCAGTAACTATTGAGCTGAATAGCTATAGCCACCACAAGTTTTAATAGAGTGGGACTGAATATACAAGAATTCCACCCTCTCTCAACTCTCTCTGCATGCATAAAATATGATAATCATAATCATAATCATAATAATAATAATTATCATAATCATATAATAATAATAACATGATAATTCCATTTAACTGTTGTTTTTACCTCATTGTATTAGTTTAATTTATATTTGGTTGAAAATATTGAAATCAAATACCTGACCCACGGTTCGAGAAGTGGAGACCAGAGCTATAACAACATTTCTGGATAGGATGAATAATGTATACATTCGTTAAAAAAATCTGTATTTTCTACCATATCATTCTGATAATTCCTCACATCCAATTTTTTTTTTTGAAATAAATACCAAGAACAAGAAACTCAAAGCCATTGTGCGAAACCCCGCCTCTTTCACAAAGCTCTTCCCAGCCCCTCCCATCACGGCTCAGCTCCAATATGAAACTGAAACCAACCCAACATGCATATATTTTATCTGCATAGAATACAGCATTTGTTATGGACCATAATATATCATGCTGATCAATATAGAATTTTGTGTCGAGATAAGATGTAAAACGCAATACCTCTCCATCTTAAACAAACCTTCAAATAACAGAAATACGTAATCAACACTTACAGGCAGCATTTTGATTTTCATACCAGGGGCGGCACTTAGGAGTAACGCAGGAGCAGATGTCTCGCTGTTCGGATCAATACTGCAGATATGAGACTCCAGACATGAGGCCAGAGTCACATAGCAATGCAGTGGCTCCTTGTTTAAGCTTATCAGAATCTCTCACTAAGACCAGCACCGAATTAATTTTAAAGATAGTTGGGGCGAATAATGACAAAACTTCTATCCTAAACAGTTACAATATTGGTTTCTATTGCAGGTCCGTCAACAGAAACTTGGGGACCGGGGCAAGAGGCGTTGTGTGCCCCCTTTTCTTCAATTCATAAATGATCCAATACAATTTCTGTACATGTTTGTCAGGCAACTTGGATTGCCCAGAAAGATTCAAAATAGATTCAATGTATTTTAATTATACTGCTGGACCCTATTGGAAAATAAATTGGATTGGGTGGAAAAAGACTGCCCATCAACTCCCCAAAATCATATTTTTTCATGTTTTTTTAATTACTGCTGCAAGTTTTGCTACAGACAGCAAAAAACACTCACTATCTTTTTTGTTAAAATAAGCCTTTCTGTTAGATTCAGCCTAAACTGTAAAAATCTTGCGCTCTCCTTATGTGGTATGTGTATCCCCTTGTAAAAAGACAGGCGTGCAGCGCTCACATAAATGTACCCTCCTCTGTCCTACTCTGCTCTCTCTCCCTTATGCACAACGTGCGCACACACATGCACTATCAAACGCGCGCACACGCATGCACGCACACACCTATACGTGCGCGCACTCGATCCGCGCGCACAAAAACCAGCGCATGCAGACAGACAGTCAGCTGTGCCCTTCCCAGAGCAAGAAACGCAAAACACAACACACTTTAGCACACACACTTCAACACACACACACACACACGTACACACACAGCTTCCACACAAACTTGCTCGAGCCTCACCGCACACTCTTAAAGGTACAGCACACTCTCTCAACACTGATACCGACCAGCACATGTGGCTGTGGCTGAATGGTGCATGGGAAAACATACTAAGGACTTGTCTTTGGTGACGGTCTTTTAACAGCAATATTGCTCCAAATATGCAAGTTGAACCAGGTTCTGTTATGTGGAATAATACAAAAGGATTTATTTACTGAATTGCGGGCTATAACCTTTGTGAGACATTTTATAACCATAGGGATCTAGTTGAGGGATCTAAAGCCTAGTGTATACTTGCGCAGCTTACGTTAGCGGTTGCGGTGGACCAACGTAAGCACAATTGTTTCCTAATATCCTTCAGCTAAGTTTATTTACCATTTGCAGTTTTGTAATTATGTGCCAAAACTACCATGTAAAAAGCAAATAGATGAAATATGAAAACACTGCATCAAAACATTTGGGAATGTGAAACAATACAAGGGCCCTTGCAGTGTGCTCAATCCCCAACTGGGAGAGGTAGGAGAAAGTTCCCGCCTAATGGGAGGGTTGATTAATTGCATGGACAGTGATTAGGTCAAAAACTCAGTTGGTGACATTTTCCAGGCCTTTGACCTGTGTGGACCATTTAATAGGAATAGGTCATTGTTCAGTACGACTCAGGTGAGCCCATGGGGACAAATATAGAGAAGACAGATAGGCCTTGGTGACTAAGACCATACCTTGTAGGACATAATGTTGTTTCATTGTATTGGTCAAATATTATCATCAAAACTTAGTACTACTACGTATGACCTGGAACAGTTCTTCTGAAAAATTGCATTTAACCTATGGCTGACCCATAGCACTTGGCGTCATATGTAGCTTCAATTTGGGCTAATGTTTTCTTGCTTTGAGAATAAAGCACTCTCCCTATGCTGTGTTTGAATGAAAGAACTATTAACACAGGTAAAGAGCCTAAAACTAGCGAGTACAGAGACAAACATGTAGGGCCTAAAGTCGAAGGCCAGAAGAACTGAGAAGAACTTGAACTTTAGCGAAGTTGACTAAAAGTGTGGCTCTGTCGCTTTAAGAAGCCCCCACCGCCGCACAGCGGAGGGGGAGAGGCAGACTCTTGGAACAGCGATTGAAAAAAAAAAAAAGCTCCACCAGCGGACGGTTTCAAGCGGCCCCGTGTGCTCCTGATTTGTGCCGATGTTGGGATGTGAAAAAAAGCGGAGCGGAGTGCAGAGAGAGAGCAGAGACAGGACTGAGGACTCACACTGGAGCTATGGACACACTGGCTTTAACACGGAGCTTTCTTTGACAGGTGCCACCGAGAAAGTGTCACTACAGCCTCCATCATGTACGGCAAGGGGAAAGGAGCCGTGGTCCCGTCCGACAGCCAAGCCCGAGAAAAGTAAGTAGAGTCCGCAGAGAGTGCAGCCTGGACTGGGCTCTGCAGCCTTGTGCTGGAGCCCTGTGCTGGAGCCGGGCTCTGGAGCCGCTCTTCAGCCTGGACCTGGGCACTGCTCCGCGGAGGGCTTCTCCGCAGGACACCCTCCAGAGGCAGGGAGCACATCCCAAACTCCTGCAGGAGTGTGTTAGCCTGGAGCTAGCTTACCACGGCGCCTCTGTCCCAGCTGCAAACTCTGTAAAGTTTCCTGTGCTCCAGGCTGCAGCGGGAGCGCACACCTACATGTGTGCTTGTCTGTGTTATTTGTGTGTTTATGTGTGCACCTATGTCTGTGTGTGTCTGTATCTACGCTGGAGCTCTGCTCAGGGGGCTTCGTGCACTAGTAGAGCCGGGACCCCGTGCTCCTGACGGGGAACAATGCGTGAGGCGCAGGGCATTGTGGAGGCTGCTCTGTGTGCTTTGTGTCGCCTGGACTCAGGACTAGTCTAAAATAGAGTCCAGCTGTTAGAGCGTTGTTACTGAAACGATCACCGTCACAACAGGTCCGTTTACACGCTGAAATCTCCATGAGCTGGTGAGGGGAGACTGAAGCTGAGAGAAGCGCTCACAAACTTATGGGGCCCTGGTGCTGCTGAGCTGGAGCCGGGATCCTCCACTCACTGGTCCACACACTGGTCCACACACTGAGGCTGGAGCTCTTTCCTCAACCCCGGGGCTGGAGACCAGGCTCTGCACGGCTCTCCTCTCCTCATCGAGCGTTAGCTCTAAGCCCATAGCTCTGGAGCCCTTTGTCTGAGGGGCTGCATCATGAGCCTGTTGTTCCCTCTGGAAACTCTGTAGTGGAGGCAAAGGGCTCTGTGTGAATGTGGAGGATGAGGAACTGCATGTGTGGACCATACTCGTCTAGTACATGGACTGGCCTATAGTTTACAATGTGTGTGTTCATGATACAATTTAATGAAATTATAGGGCTGTTTTCTACTGCATATGTGGACCGGAACCCTCTGTGGATGTCCTGGGCTATAGGCTCCTGCATGTGTGATCAGAACTCTCTCTATGGGATTCTGACTAGACTATATGTGTGAACTATAACACTTTGAGGATGTCCCTGGATATAGACTACTCTATGTGAAGATCCACAACACACTGTACTGGATGCACTGGGCCATACTTGACTACATGTGCACCATACAGTCAGATTATCTGAAAAGCCCGTGGCCAGCCGCTCTCCCCTCTGACAGTGGGCTTTAATGGTGTTAGGAGCAGTGTGTAAAAGGTTTATAGGAGTTGTTGTTCCCTCACAGTTCACTCACCCCGGGGTAAATAAGAGGTGAGGGGTTGCACACAGGTGATGTTTGTGTGGAGCGGCGCTGACTGCTGGGACCTCCAGTGTTTGTGTGGACATCAGCACGTCTTTAGCTCTGTCTTTAGCTCCGTTCTGGTCCCACTGCTTTCCCTCTCCACCATCCTTCACTCCTGTGTTCAATTATTGAGTTGCGCGGCATTGGCTCCCGCTCAGCCCAGAGACACTGCAGGACACAGGAGAGGAGATGAGGTGGACCCTCTCATCCATCTTTAACATGGGGCTTGTCTCTGTAGCTCCACATGCAGTAGTAATGTTCCTTTACTGTACTGGAACAACTTTGACTAAGATGGGAGAAGGGACGTCACTATTTCAAATGTTAGTGTGAGAAAGAGGCAGGGCTGAGTAGTCGACCAATGAAAGACACAACTGCCCCGTCGATCGATTACCGGTTGTCAACTAAAAATGGGGGCGTGGAAAATGCTTTACATAATATGTGGCTGTCCCAAACTGTACACATAACTTCATTAATGAAAACAAACTATTTAGTAAAAAAAGTTATTGTATATACCAACATCATTGCCCCATATCTTCTAATTTTTGCAATTTTAACTATAATAATGCACTAATAAAACATTTTTTGGACTGAGGAGCCATCAACCAATTAATCGGCTAAAGAAACAACCAAACATTCACAGCCCTAGAAACAACGCCACAGTGAAACGGATATTCAGTTAAAGACAGAAGTCAAATCCTCTTCTAAGTGCATAAATGCTTGAAGATGGTATTTTTTTTTATTTGAACATTGAAAACTAAACTAGAATTTACATATGGGGCAAACTTTCTTTTCAAACAAACTTTGAGAACATTAGATTAGATTGAAAATGAGTGTTTTTTTTCTTCTAAAATGAAAACAATCACTGTATGGTTTTTATTGTGACCTGAAAATTCATGATTGAGTAACATAACCATCTTTACATTCCTATGTCAGCAGATACACTTTTGATGCTTATGAAAGTGCAGCATATTGTGTTGATGGAGTGTTTGTCGCCCTAGTTTGCATACAGATTGGTTATATATAGAAGTTCTGTAGATAACATCACAACATTTATAATTTAGCGGCAAGTTTCAAAACTATATGACTTGTCAATAATGTACTTTCCTCTGTACAAGCTCTAAAAGCAAGGAATTAGAGCAGCTATAGTGTCAAAGCAAATATAAAACACTGCCTAATATTTAGTTTGTACCTGACGTTTGAAAGATTGAAAACCAGATTAACGACTAATGATACTCGCTTTTCTCAGTGATGCAGACTTTGATCCGAGTCTATTTTGGACCAAAGGAAACTGCACTACTGAAGCAACAGTGGCGGAAATATTAAAACTAGAGTGTGATTTTGACAGACAAAAAAGAGGCAGAACAAAATCAGCTGGGTTTGGAGATTTTCCCTGGAATGTTGAAGCAAACTTTTTTTAGAATGTAAAATGGTACCTCTATTGCCTCAGATATGAACTGAAACGTCAATTTGCTACAGTTTCTATACATGATCCAATCAAAATATACAATTAAATGTAGTCTTTTATAGCCCTAAATCATAACAGTAGATTTCTCGAAGGACTTAGCAAAACCGTTGAATTTGCCAACACCGATCAGAGAATCAAACATTTCAAACACAAGAAATGCAATGATTTAAAAAATAAAATGTTATCACTATGACAACATTACTTTATTCTCATCATTCACCTTTTATGGGTGAAATTCTGGATTCACTTGAGGCTCAAAAGCTTTATTTTTGGATGTAACACCACCAAACAAGTCCTCCTGTGTCCGCTATAGTCACTTATGTCAGCAGATCTGGGAAGCATTTTTCCTCAAATTAACCATATTTGGCCCAGTAAAAGTGAACTATGTGCGAAAATGAGTCAAAAATGTTTGACAATCCTAGCCTTTTGGCGGGAGCAGCCGACAAACTCTTCTGGAATTTCCTACAGGCCATCTATTGCAGCCATCTTCCCACCAATATTGTCCCTACACAGGACCCGTACCCCTGCAAGACCCATCCCACAGCCTCCCCTTTCCTCTCTGGGCTATCCCGCTCCCACCGGCCCCTTTCGACTTCCCCTCTTGCTCCTTCCTTCTCCCTGGTTTTAATAATGCAGTGAGCCAGGTGCACGCATGCTCCTGCCCCCTTTACAAGCAGGACCAAAACGCACACACACACATAAAAAATTGATAGAGGGCCTCTCGAGGGGCTGTGATCCAACAATTCCCAGACTGACTGGGCGAGAGCAGGAGACCAAAGCCCTATGGCAGAAAACTCCAAACTTTTGCATGACGTGAAGTGGTTAAGAGCAGGTGAAGCTGCGTAGTGATGCGTAGGGGACAAACAACATCAATATTTGAAGGCTTTGTGGGTTCTGAAACTCCACATGACACGGGTACGGTAGAACAGAACTACTGTGAGCGGTGTTTTGACATCAAACTTAAATTCGGTTTGTATGTTTAGTAGTTTATTTTGTTTTTTTTGTTAAGGGTCCACTATGTCACTCTGTACCTGCCTATTTTCCTTCACTGATCTACAGGGTCTTGAATAGACTTAAATGTACTTTTTAATCCATTTTCATCAAAGACATACTTGGAATTTGGCTTCATTCAAGCTTGTTCATCACTCCTGTTTACTTTCTTTGCTTCAAAACTTCTCTCAATTTCAAATTTCCCAGGATTGCGACGTCAAAAGTAGGACTCTGGCGGTTGGCTGTAAATCATTTCGAGTTTTGTTCTGAACCCTTCCTAGGGCATTCCAACTGTATGCTTATTACAGTTATAGTACATAATAATACATAACTAAATTCCCACTGCTGCTGCTGTTTCAAACTTAGTCCAGATCATGTTTTAGAGCAACATACATTCTGGGGGTGGTTAAATCGGTGACGCCACTACTTGCTAAGTCACAAGATGCACTTTTTGAACATGTAGCATGGAGAAACTATGTGCTTTTGATCATGGCAGGATAAACTTTAGCACTCTTAAGATGACTCTGTTAGGGCCATGAGGAGAGTTTTATATTTAAAAAAAATTGTTTTGCATATAGGTGAAATGTCAGCAAGGAATTCCTACAAATGTTCTGAATGGCGATGAATTCAGAGATAAATGTACCAGGCTGTGATTGTCAGAAGTGGATAGACTTATTCCTTTATACATTTCACTAGGTATGTTTCTTAAAGGAAGTGTTCTACAAAACCATGTGTGAGGGTTAAAGGATTTTGGTTTGTTTAGTCTCGAACTGCACAACGGGCTTTTTATGTAATACATTCTTTTTGCCTTTTTTTAATAGTGACTGATGAAAGTCTTGTGACAGATGTTGAGTGGGAACACAGGGAGGCCGTTTAAAACAATAGCTTTTAAGTTGGTTAATTGAAGTGATCTGAGCTCTTGTGTTCAAGGTGGACTTCTAAAAACCCAAATTAAACGTTCGATACCAGATTACGACATACAGCACAGCCAAGCTATTTACATCTCTCAAGAGACGCATGAAACCCAACTTTGGGTAACGCAGTTTAGTTAGCAAATAGCCCACAGCGTTGTCCTATTGGGCAACATTTACTTTTAAGAGCATTAGACCATGATTATAATTGTTTTTAGTTTTATGTTCAGTTGATATAAGAGCATTATAGGAATTTTGGCACCACTTCTTGCTGTAGTAAGTAATCTATTGCTTTGAGTGGTAATCTATAAGGTTTACTTAATTTAATGAAATCATTCTAGATCAGGGGTCTCAAACTTGTAGCTCACCACCCCTTTTCAGGTAGCTCTCCAAAGGATTCAAGAATTTCACTCATCATCCTGAATCTTTCACCTTTGAGTCATAACATATCTATTTTAACTATAAATCTTCTCATAAATGCAGTTCAGTATAATGGTATGTTATGCATGTGCGTTCTTCATGATTGGCTGTAGTTATTATTATATAGACTAAAATTATATTAAGACCAGTAAAAGGAGTAGCTCTTTGTCATTTCTGTAGCTCTACAATTGAAAAAGGTTGGAGGCCTCCTGTTTTAGATCAATGCTCATCTTTTAAAAGTCTAATGATGATCCACAGATGTCTATAGCAAACTAAGCATCCTGCAGTGTTGGCCCGGTCATACTTTACTCGGCCGTTCTTGTGTGAAAGTGTCCACTCCAGCCGTGCACTCTACACCAGTGGTCAGACAGAGCGTTGTGACCTACAAATTGCCAGAAGCCTCAGAAAGTGGTCAGATTCCCTAAAGAGCCCAAGTAAGCGTCTTTAGCTCCGGCTTTGTACCGCTGGTAACTCTCTCCGTCTCCTCCCACCTGTTTACGAGAGGGGAGCACATGTTGTAATTGTCTGATCTGAATATGGTCGTCTCACAATCAAAGAAAAGGTCATGGTAGCTGTGGCCGATTTGTTTGTTATCTTGATCGGGAAGTTGCAAAATGGACATCGTTTCACGGCTTAGTGGAGGCGATGACGTCAAAGATGACCTGCTGGATCGGCTGAAGATGGAGCCAGGTCACCCAGTTAACCCATGCGGAAAATATACAGAGAATGCAAGCGCGTGGCCGATTTCAGTGGACTGGAAGACCTTTGGACAAGGCTCTGTTTCTCAAGCATTGGGATAGCCAGTGATCCACTACATTTTGGAATATCCAAATAACTTTGTTGTTCGTAGTCATATTGTTGGGATGATACAGAGTAAGGTTTTAAGTAAAAGCTTGTGAACTGAATGTTCAACAACAGCTATAGGTGTTTAAAACCAGACAGTTTGCACATCACTAGTTCACATGCACAAAAACAAAACAATAAAAACTACCCCTTTCAACATACAACGCTGGAAATTAGGCTCTTTTTTTATTACAAGTTGGGATATATGGGACTTGATGACACAGTGGTTTATAAATCAACTAAATCTGGGGTCAAGTTTACAATATGTCTTTTTGGCCAGCATCAGATCTAGATGCAATTTGGGATTTTTTAACCACACAATCGGCACAAAGGTTACCTGGCCAGCTCACGGTTTGTTTGTATGTGTATTGTATGTATTGTGTTTACTTGCTTTTATGAGGAAGAATGCATGGCTGCAATGCAATGTTAAACATTCAAATTTCTCTTGAATTCTCTCAATTTAGTATCTATTGTATTAGTTTGCTGATGTATGATATAGATTTAATTTAGCCACAGGTAGAAATGTAGGCACAAAGAACCGGAGTATAAAACTTTGAATTGGCGTTACAAAAATATGGTACAGAGAAAATAAATGTAAAAATATAAAAAATCAATAACTTTTTTAACTACAGCGTTTATGCATGACATGAGAAGTCGACTAAGTACTCTGGAAAGAGCATCATAATTGCTACACTTTTTGCAGTTGTCCTCATGCTGTATGTGAAGCCGTGGCCAGGTTTGTGTTGGGCATAGCTTGTCTTGTTAATATAAACGAGTGCAGTATTGACACTTATAGTCCATTAGTTCTAAGCTATAAGTGTACAAAGATAAAAGATTGTTTCTGTGAAAGAATGATTGACCATTTTGAAGTACGTTATCCAGTAGAGGACGTAACAAGCAAATAATTGTTTCCGCTTTCTCTTACCTACTGTTATATTTAGACCAGTGATTCATCATGCATGTTATGAGTGAACTTCTCAATCAGCCATTGCTCTTAAAATCCAAGTCCATACACTTCACTTGTGTGATTATTTTCTTATGATTGAATGCAGAAACAACATACAAAAATGAATTGCTGCCTTGTTCCATGTTTACATCACATTGAGTTTGTGGTGATGTACATGTGCGTATCAAGATGGCAATTTCAAGTCGACAATAGTATTTGGCATGCTTCGTAGTCCGTACACCAGTTATTATGCGTGTACATGTCTTTTAAATAAATCTGTCAAATATTTGCACTGTCCATGAGACATGGACAAAGGCGCAGTGCAAAATGGCCACTTAGCCCGTGACCTCCCTGACTATAGGAAGACAGGATATGCTCATTCAGTGTTCATTATGTGTTCATAATATTCCTATGCTCAATATAGCAGTGCGTATTGGTCATACAACCTTCAGAGTTCAAAGAGGACACTCTCGATATTCTATTGATTATTTCTTCAATTAATCAATTACTCGTTGTTTAGAACGGGTGTTTTTTTATCTAAATTAGATGCAGAAAAGAGTAGCTGCTGGAGGACATTATTTATGTATTGCTCATGACCATATAAGCTATTTTAACTATTATTCTATTTGATCATATTTCCCAATAAAACTATTTAAAAATCAAGATATTTTGAGTCCTAACATTTCATCTCACAGCACTTGCCTAACTAACCTTGCCTGACTAACTAAAATAGTTGTCACAAAACAAGTATTATTTGCAATTTATTGTTTTTAATTTTTTGTCCTACACTCTTCAGCATGTTTCCCTGGCGGTCCTTCTCGCTTACCCAGTCAAAGGTGTATTTCAAGTGGTTTATGTAAATAGAAGTCATGTGAAATCTGCATTACAAATGATATTGAATAAAATATTGCTCTGACAAACTCCTTTTCCCCCTCACTTTGTTTGTTGATTATAGTTTCTCTCTGATTCCACCATGTGTGAAACATTTTAATGCCATCAACTTTTAAATATAAATTTTAATTACAAAAACAATGTACAGACTGGCTACAAAATGTATTTAGTTGTTGGATCTCCATTATGATCTTCATTAGTAAAGACTCCATGACTCCCCATGGCCCCAAATACAACCTTTCATATTTTGGCTGCAGGTGCTTACCAGCACCTGCAGCACTTGAATAATCAAACCTAAAGGAGCAGCTACAAGTGTCCGCGTGCTCTACCCTACATGCAGGCGAGACACTAGCAACAGAGGATTAGATTGTAATTTGTCACTTTTTTAACACAAGCAAGCCAAAGCAAAAAAATACATAGTTCTTTATATGATCTACTGGCATTTTGGCTCAAATGGAAACAACCCTGCTGCCCACTACAGTGATCATCTGCTATGTGGCACTTTGTTGTGATAACTGATGTTGACAGCGACATGTTTTAAAATCCCATGTCATTTCTTGCTTACCTCTGTATCCTAAAATGGGATTGACAGCGTTTTCTTTCTTTTTTTGTTAGCTTTATGAAATGTATGATTTATTATGATCCATAGCATTCGGTTTAAATGGCCAACGTAATTGTGATCATTTTGACTGGTTATCTTGCTAAAACGAGACCAGTATTATTCGCACCCCTGCTCCTGTCTGAACGGCTACAAATCAAAGTATCCCGCAGTGTATAAGAAGCGATTACGTGAAGCCTGTTGCATTGATCAGGTATCGAGCCTCCACTTGGTCCCATTAGAAGAGTCGGGGCCAGTGTCATATACTCCACTCCACTGATGCTCCATTAACAGCCTATTAAACGTGACTGAGTGCAGCAGGCAGCTCTACAGTAGGGCCCCACGCCGCCTAAATGACCCAGACTACTGCTATTTTTACTAATTACTTTTCAATTGATAAAGTAGTTAAATTAAATGAATGGGAATCCTTGTAATTCTTTTGTGGGATCTTGAAAGGAACTTTGGAATCTTTCCTGGTTGATATTTGTAACAGATGGCCGATGTTTTGGTATTTGGAATCAAATATTATATTAATAAATAACAATACATGGCACTATTTTACTGAAGTTGTTCCAGAGCTAGAGTATGTTACAAATTGGTAAATGTGTCTTGTGCCCCCCAAATGTTAGTTTTATTTTCCAGATTTCTATCGTAAAGTGGAAATATGTGAAATTAATCTAAATAAAAATGTCTGTAATCACTGATTCTTGAACCTCTCCACTTTATTTGTTAGTACATATTAATATATTTTGTTCATACTGATAAATCGGTACTGTACAGTATGTGCCTCTTCCAAACTTTCCTTAGGTCTCTGCATCCATTGCTACTATTTTGAGATCTAAAATGGTACCCGTAATCTCAAAGTGATAGTTTTTCCGATTATTCATGCAGGGACTCCTCTGGATGTCGTTGGGTGGTGATGGTGTCATATTGTTTAGTCTGTCGCAGTCACTCGCAATGACTCTGTCCTTTCATTACGTAGCCTCTAGTTTTGAGAGGTTTCTTACAAATATGCAACAAATTATTTCTTATTTGAAAATGGCCAAGGTCTGCTCAATGCTGTTCTTGCACTGTTTGGGCAGACTACTGTGTCTTGGTAGGTTTGCAGTTGTACTAGGCTCTTTTCTTTGCATAAACAGCACTCTGTGAGACGTTCAAAACTTGTGAAATGTTTTATACTGCTGTATAGTGACCAATAATCACTTGTTGTATAAGAGAGAATGTAAAGTCCTGTATACTTTAAAATACAGTATTTGGCAAGACTCAGCGCTGTACTTGAATTCCTCAGCTTTTTATAATGGCAGCCAAGCCTCTTGTCGTTCAGTCATGTGTCATGCCTGAATGCAAACTGAATATAAATTGATATTATTATTATTATAGTTCAGATACAGGATATAATTTTCTTTAGCTGAAGGCAGTTGACACTAATGCTAATCCCCTTTTTGTTGTGTCTGCAGGTTGGCGTTATATGTATACGAGTACCTGCTACACGTGGGAGCACAGAAGTCCGCACAGACCTTTCTATCAGAGGTAAGACGCATCATCAGCAAATTAAATATAAATCTAATCCTATACGGAAAATAAACATTTCTCTGCTAGGCCTGCTTTTCACACTTCTGTCCCCATTCCAACCTTATGTGGTTTTCCCAGAGTCAATAAAATAAAATAAAAAAATAAAGAAAGAACTTAATTTTTGATATCATATTTTTGTAGGTACCGGTTTAATTGATGCATTTACAAAATTACAGCTGACAAACACACTTACTTGGCTCTAATCCATAGCATTTTCTATTACCTAAAGGGACGTAAATTATACAATCGTTTTGAACCGTGTTACATTGTACCCCCATCAAAAACAGACCTGAAGTTGCTTTTAGCTCCATCCAGACTACTGTGAGGAACAAACGCCTAAATGCTCCTTGAAAGCTTATTTTGCTGTAACCAATCCTCATGCCACTTTAGTTAAACCAGACTTGTCCAGGGGGCGACAACACGTATTATAATACCGTTTTGACTGGATTCATGCAATTCTAGGTTTTAACAGGATATGACGTCCATATCGATTCACACCACAACTATATTTTCCCCATGAATGAAATTTTGGGACACATTTCAAAACAAATGTAGTACGGACATGCCTGAGCTATGACATCAGGCACAGAGCCAATTTCTGCCCTTCTCCAGTCAAGAGTTTGATCTTTACTATCACAGCAGAATGAATTGTATACTTTCTGTATCACTACTCAGGATGACTTCTTTATGCACTATGAATGTGTTATACAAAGATTACTTACTCACTATAAAGATGTGTCTAACTATTTCCTCTTAACAATGTATTTCCCATTCTAACTCATGGATTGGCAAAGAAAATACTCCTGCATAAGGACCCAAAATTACACTATTCATGCATCATTTGTGTCTTTAATGCTTATGCACAAATGGAGATGCCAACTGTTTTTGGCCATATGTAAACGGAGGCAAAGGGTCCACTCCCACCTCGGTGCTGTCGGACAGAGCGGCGTCTAAACACGGCTAACATGATTACAGGGCGCGCGCTGTTACATCAATCTTTCATGGAAATCCGATAAAGCCGCAGCAGATCAGGCTTGCGGTGCGTCCGGCTCGCTCAGCCCAGGTGCGAACAACAACCGATGGCGTCATAGCTGTGCTCTGCTGCGTATTTAGAGCGGCCCACTTCCTTTCCCAGCTTATTGTAACGCATGCATTTTTAAGGGACGACCACTTTATATTGGGTTTTGTGTATTTCCAAGATTTTTTGTCCATTAAGCCCCCAAACTTTGGTCAAACCTATTGAGATCATGGATTGGGACATTTATGGACATTGATCATCAGCCCCCTATGGACCAATGGCTCCCATGTGTTTGTTTTTATTGCATTTCCTGAGTTTGAACTGTTTGATTCTCTGATCTGTGATGGCATATGAACAATTTTGTGATTTAGGGCTGTACAAAAATGAATTGAATTGAATTAACCTGTTGGTGACACTGGGCTAGGCCTGTCATGATCACCATAAAATGAGACATTTTTAAAATGCAATAATTGACCCATCCCTCCTAAAGCAGAGTTTTTTGTTTACTATACAAACAGTAGGGTGAACTATTAAAAAGGCTTATTTATTAATTTTCCTCCCCTTTATTCATCAATTCCTGGGTTAGGGGAGTGGCAGTCAGATTTGATTGCCTCAATGAATCTGTGAATGTTTATAATGACTTGATAGCAGAGCTGTGTGGCGTTGATGCATGTTTTTAGTGGTAGGGGAAACCGGGGTATCTGGAGGACACCTATGCAGACATGGGGAAAACATGCGAACTCTTGGGATTGAACCCAAGACCTTCTAGCTGTGAAATAGAAGCATGAGTGGAAGGATTATTTAACAAACAATATTCAATAAGTGGGTCAAGATCAATGCCCAGATAATGTTGCATTTTTGTTAAGATTGGGCATTATGGGTTATTTTTTACTAAATCTTATTGGAACTACACTGTATTTACGTACGTATCTTGTCAGGGAACTTTAAGATACCCAGGACAAATTTCAAATATTGGCGTACAAAAGAAAGTTTGTGATTTGCGGATTGTATTTCCTTCTCTGTTAACGTTTCCTGCCTTTTGCACCTTATTTGTCCAGATTCGGTGGGAGAAGAACATCACGTTAGGAGAGCCTCCCGGATTCCTCCACTCATGGTGGTGGTGAGTGTCTACTTTGTATAAACATTTATTCTACTTCGCCCAGTGCACTGAAGACTGCAGCTATGGTGGCAGAGGGATGAGCAGTTTATACTTAACTAGACACACATTTAGATTCTAACCTCTGTATGGAATTCTGTTAGGAGTTTGTAGACAAGTCAAATATTAGTATTCTAAGTTTGTATTCTTCTACCTGTTCTGACATGGAACACATAGGCGTTCTAATCAATTAGATTTGTAGAAACAATAAGATAACACTGCCAACCAACCAATGATACCAGTGTAAAAAGCGATGGTTAGAAAGTACATTGTTGTCGTTATAATCATCTCGAAGAAACAAGGTAGCAGTGAACAGACCAGAAATGTATGTTACGGAGCACAAGGGGCAGATTTTACTGTATTTATTTTTTTATTTATCTAGATGTGCACACAGCACTGGACAAACCAGATGCCCTGCCTTTTAGGGTTATTGCAAAAACTATTTGACTTTACTTTATGACTACATATTGTCATTCAACATACATGTAAGGAATAGCCATATGCGTCGCTATATGCCTCTTTGGGCCATAGAAGTTTGTTTCAGGAATCATTCAAGTTTGACACCTCTGTCAAATGTCAGTACCCCATCTCGAGCCAAAAAATACCCCTTGGAGGGCCCTGCTTTGCACACCCTTGTTCTAATCTAGAGGAACAAGTGACAGTCCTTTCACCCCTAGAAATTCCCTCAGCTTTTAATATCATTAAACATGAAATAACTTGGTAACGTGTATATCCATACAATAAGCAATCTATATTATCAAATATTACATCAAATGGTATGTATTAAGTACTCAAACTAATTAGTGTTACTCCATTATTTTATTATTAACTACATGTAGCCATAGTCCGCACTAACTGTTCTTGTGATAATTTGAGTCGAGTGGATCAGATTAGTCATAACATACCACAAGCGTGTCGGTGGAAACCTCGAGATAAGCAAGGCTCCTCCACTCCTGATACGGTTTCTAATGTTTCTACTGTTCATATCGTTTGAACAGTGTTAACGGTGCCATGTACAGAGCCAAGAGGGGCACTGCAGCCTGGCCATAGCGTTAGCATTAGCCACGTTAGTATAAACTATGTGCCTGGCTTTGATTACAACGCTGTGGCTTTGCGCTATGCTTTACTAGCGTTGCCTTTACTGGTTTTAATGTAGCTAAATGCGAAGGGTTAAATTCCCTAATACTCTATATACAAACTAGCTGTTCAACATTACTATGATGATGTCTAAACACATTTTACTATTTGTGTGTTTTGGGAAGAGCAAAGTGGCCTACAGTACTATTCAGGGAGTATTGGTGAGGTATTTAGATTCCTCTCAATTATTACCATGTGTTCCCGTGAAGCAGGGCTCCGGGTTTTAGATTTAGCTCTCCACATTTTCACTACAGTCAACAAAAACATAACACAAACTAGTTCTAATTCACAGGTTGCAGATTAAAGGTGCTGCTCTTGATCTTTACAATCTTGAAAAATGAACGAAACTAAACACTAAAAGTATCCTGGACTCGCACAATCTATTGGTCTAATTAAATATATTTTTTCAACAACAACTTTCAGAGCAAGTTGTTGTCGTTATTTTGGAGAATAATAAAGAGCTGGTCAGTTTCCTAACAATACACTTTGAGTTCATTGTAATTGTTAATATAATTTGACAGTCATTATCATAACAATATAAAAAACCTTAACCAAACTACATTACATAAATAAGAATATTTAAATGAAATCTCATGAGTTTTCCCTCGTTTGAAAGATATTCAATGTTTTATCTATATTTATATCAGGGGCATACTGTAGTCTAATATAGGCTCAAAATAATGACAGTGTTTCGACCAAAACCCCCAGGTTGCCTTTTCCTTACACACGGAGCGACCCAGGCTGATGGATGGCAACGACTCGCCGTTTATCCCTATTCGTAGGTAGTCTTTTTGCAGTGGCACGTTCTTTTGGGAACGTTCAAATTTTCCGGTATTTTAGGCAACAATACTTAAACATGGGTCAAGTGAAGGTGTTGGCTTTCATTTTCAGCAATCTAATTTGGTCCAAATTCAGTCCATGCTTTTGTCATTGTCTTCAAAGGTTATAAAACTAGTTACAATACTTTGCATAATGACTGTTCCCTGTAGATGATAAGCTTGCTCTAGTCCTTGTGATTCCCTGGGTGTACTGCACCGTGCTTCACAGCTAGATGATCCTGGGTTCGATTCCAGATGGGACCTTTCTGTGTTTAGTTTGCATGTTCTCACCGTATCGGCGTAGGTTTCCTCCGGACGCTCAGTTTTCCCCTACCACTAAAACAAGTGCAAGAGGTGAGGGATGAGTGACTGAGTGTTTGTGTACGGTTGGGAATTGGCTACAAAAATGTTCAATCCGTAGCAGCTGCTGTCTATTCAAATAAACAAATACAAAAGACTTTGAAAGTCAGGAGTTTGTTGTGACACGTTCCTGTCTTACCTGTGGTTAAAAGCCTACACCAATTCAAATAATCCATCTCAGTTTCCCACTGTTGTCCCAGGCCAACGAGGCATTCCAACCTGGGTCAAAAAACACTATAGACGCACATGCTCTAATTTGATCTATAGTATGTGTATCTATGAATGTGTCTTCAGACTATTGCTAAATGTTGGCTCTAAAATATCACATTTCTATTTGCTCTTTGGTCTGCGATCCCCAGTCATCCTGCCTGACAGAGGCCGGAGATTAGCAGGTGTATAGGTGGCCCGACTCTCCTAGCTTGAACCAGACTTGGCCTGGGCTGTGACCCTTCCTCTTTGCTTCCCTTCCTCCAGCCCTCTCACCCTCACCCCTGCCCCCCCAGACAATGGTCCCAGATGGTCCTGAGCATGCCCCCCCCCCCATCCTGCCTTGTCACCCCTTTGTCCCCCGCACCCCCGATGCTCGGCCCTTTGTTTGCAGGATTCTGGGCAGATTAACCCGTTGCATTCCAGATCCATTGTGTTGTTACCTTTCGCTCCGGTCTCTCGCGCTCCCCCCGTGAAAATGTGGTCCTTTGAGTCACCTCTGACAGATCACAACGTCTATGATCACAAGATTGAAGGTGTAGTTGGATATGGTTTCTATATTTTTATTTATTTAAAAAAACTAAATATACCATGCAGTATTTAGTGGCCCTTGACCATGATCTTGAGAATATTTACTAAGGTATTTCACATGTTAGAATGTTAAAATAAACAGCTAAATATATGGATAAACGTATACAATGGAGATGTTTCACAACTCCTAATGTATTCATCCATCAATTGGCTGATCTGGGTTGCACGCCTCACAGAAGGTCATAGGTTCGATCCTGTGTCGGTCCGAGTTTCCATCTTTCCTTTTGACTGAACAGGTTTCCTCCAGGCCCTATGGTGTCTCCATCACCCAGAACATGTAGGTGAAATACTCCAGCTCCAGTCTTGACCAAGAGCATCAACATCTGGAGATGGGTCCCTGGACTATATTAACAGATTAATGAATTAACGTTTACAGCTTTAGCCATTATAAAGACCTTAATCATCCATCCATCCATCCATTTTCTTCCGCTTTATCCGTTGCCGGGTCGCGGGGGCAGCAGTCTAAGCAGAGACGCCCAGACTTCCCTATCCACACACACTTCCTCCAGCTCGTCCGGGGGGACCCCAAGGCGTTCCCAGGCCAGCTGCGAGACATAGTCCCTCCAGCGTGTCCTAGGTCTTCCGCGGGGCCTCCTCCCGGTGGGACGTGCCCGGAACACCTCCCCAGGGAGGCGTCCAGGAGGCATCCGGAACAGATGCCCGAGCCACCTCAACTGGTTCCTCTCGACGTGGAGAAGCAGCGGCTCTACTCCGAGCTCCTCCCGTGTGACTGAGCTCCTCACCCTATCTCTAAGGGAGCGCCCAGCCACTCTGCGGAGGAAGCTCATTTCGACCGCTTGTATCCGCGATCTTGTTCTTTCGGTCATTACCCAAAGCTCATGACCATAGGTGAGGGAGGGAACGAAGATTGACCGGTAAATCGAGAGCTTTGCCTTTCGGCTCAGCTCCCTCTTTACCACAACGGTCCGATACAGCGACCGCATCACTGCGCACGCTGCACCGATCCGCCTGTCAATCTCACGCTCCATTCTTCCCTCACTCGTGAACAAGACCCCGAGATACTTGAACTCCTCCACTTGAGGAAGGACCTCTCCACCCACCTGAAGAGGGCAGGGCACCTTTTTCCGGTCGAGCACCATGGCCTCAGATTTGGAGGTGCTGATTCTCATCCCAGCCGCTTCACACTCGGCTGCAAACCGTCCCAGTGCATGCTGCAGGTCCTGGTTCGTTGGAGCCAACAGGACAACATCGTCCGCAAACAGCAGAGATGAGATCCTGTGGTCCCCGAACCGGACCCCCTCCGACCCCTGGCTGCGCCTAGATATTCTGTCCATAAATACAGTGAACAGAACCGGTGACAAAGGGCAGCCCTGTCGGAGGCCAACATTTACCGGGAACAGGTCTGACTTACTGCCGGCAATGCGAACACAGCTCTGGCTCTGGTCATACAGGGACCGGATGGCCCTCAGCAGAGGACCCCCGACCCCGTACTCCCGGAGAAGTACCTTAACCAGTAGACCTTAATCAATGATAGGAAACACAAAATAATAACAATAATAACAACTCTGAGTCTGGAGTGCAGTTTGACATCAGATTAACAACACTTTTCGTTTTCTTTATTTTCAATTTAACTATCATTGGACACTATTGTATAGCCATGTCAAGTGTCTCTGTCATTGCTCCTAATATATTTCCTAAATTCAGTTTCTCACTGAATTTCACACACACTCACTCTCATTTGACTGATAACTAAAGCACAGATCTTGTAGTCGCAAGTGTACGTTGAAGGGCCCAGCGGACACATGATAAACGACAAGTGCAGACGGCGAGTGAGGGCCTGACCAAGAGGGGCGTGCGTAGTGTCCTTTATGATGCCGCTCGAGTGCGTAAGAGCACTATGGAGATACGAGAGGCTGAAATGGCTTATGAATTGCCACCACTTCATTTCCCGCACTGCTCCACAAGCCCACCTCTGACCCCGTCCCACTCTCTTGTTTTCCATTGCAGTGTATTCTGGGATTTGTATTGCGCAGCACCGGACCGAAGAGAAACGTGTGAGCACTCCAGCGAGGCCAAAGCCTTCCATGACTATGTAAGTACAACGCAAATGTTTCCTGTCTGATTTGGGGTGGGACGGTAGGACTTTTCTATGGTATGATTGCTCGGTTTTCCTCTACAGAGTGTCCAGATGATTATCTAAAACGGACCAAACAGTGGCCAAGAAAGAATATCCCCGTATGCCACTAATGATACCAATAAATGAAATAAAGAACCAGTCATTTGTGGGCTGTTATCAGATTTGGTCCCCACAATAATAATCTATGCCGTCTGTCCAAGATACCTTAAAGCTGGGGTACCTAAGTTTTTGTTTCATATGTAATGCGTTTTTTTATCTTTAGCAGAGTCTTGTATATGCACAACTTTCAGTACAACAACTGTCTTGCACTTTTATGCTTGCTGAAAGCTGATTGGTCCACTCTTTTTCACTTATCTGGCTGAGCATACTGACCTAAAGGCAAATACATGCATGTGAAAACCTAGTGACGGAACCAAACTTTTTTGAGATCAAAGAACAGGTTAGACGCTTTAAAAAAAAGTGCTGGGCAGAAACTTAGCGTGACGCCAGCTCTCCTCCAATCACAGAACGAGGAGTGTCCTCTAGCTTCTACAGTGCAGGTAAACCATGGATCTATGAGGTAAACACAGCAGCATGACAGATGATTGCGGCTATAGCTCCTCTGGCTGTAACTGCATACACAGCAAAACAGTCAAAACGACGCAACAGTGAGGAAGAGAAGAGGGAACTAAAGCAAAAAAATTATCAAAGAAGAAATCAAGCCCGGGTGAACATAGTGAGAATGAAGTTAGCTTACATCGCATCCTTTGGAGAGACCTGCGGGAGCAGGACCGCCTCGGACACCATTTAGATGCGAAACTAGTGGTAATATTTCAGTTATATATTTTGTTAGCAGTGCGTTGCTTTTGTACAATTTCATCAGTGATTGTTGTACAGCTTACAAGAAGTTGTGCTCATGCTAATGTTTGCATACGTATCAGATTGCAAATAAAACTAGATGGCTCTGTGACAGGAGAGCGTAGGGGAAATGAGAGACCTGTGAGCGAGCTGTGAGGCGGTGCTAAACATTAAAACTGAAAAAACCTTGTAGAAACGTGTACAGCTCCTTTTAACCCTTCAAGGTCTAAGCTCATTTTGGGGAACTTTCCTCGCCTGGTTTTCTTTGTGTATAATTGCTCATAAAATAGTCATCTTGTGATGCAGAGTCAAGCAGTAAACTTTGTTTTTTTCAGTACAACCTGTGGATTTATAATATTCATAGTGTACAGCTGTCATATGAATTATATAAAAAATATGGAATCATGAAGACAAAGAAAAAAATTAAACGGAAATTCAATTTCACCAAAATGTTTTGAAAAACACAATGAAATGCTATTGCTAACGTTTTACACTGTATAGAAATGTTATTTAGTAGTAGTAGTAAGTAAGTAAGTAATCTTTATTTATATACCGCCTTTTCACTGCAGATCTGAGTCTCAAAGCGGTTTACAATTGTTAATTTTTTTGGGCATTTGTCTCTCACTCCACACAGAGATGGGAGCGGGGTCGCCAGTACAGGAGGCGCATGCTAGAACTATTGGACATATTTTTAGTGGTAGGGGAAACCGGAGTACCCGGAGGAAACCTACGCAGACACAGGGAGAACATGCAAACTCCACTCAGAAAGGCCCTGGTCCGACCGGGATTCGAACCCAGGACCTTCTTGCTGAGAGGCGAGAGTGCTATCCACTCAGCCACCGTGCCGAGTCTTGGGGTTGATGGGGAAAAAAATTGAACCTGTGACTATTATAATTTTTACAAAATTCCACTACAAGTGAAAAAAACGCTGTACTCCTGATGCCCTTCCTGAAGCAGTTTGTCTATGTCTATATATTGCTTCAGTATCACAGCTGTAAGATATGTAAAACAAAAAAACTAAGAAAACAAAGAAAGAAAAACAACATCTTATATTCATATACATCATATCATTATAATGTATTTATCGATGTCAATAATAAATATATAATATAATTACATCAATAATGCGCACTCTTCAGCCAGGTGCTGGCTCTTGTGAGCGCTGCATCTGCGTCTCCTCCTATCTTTGTGTAATACACTTTCAAGCCCAGACTCTGAACACACACATCACTCGTAGATCACGTAGATCAGTGATCAAAAGCTACATTAGCTGTGTCGGGGACGCATTTTCGTAACATTCCGCTAAAATAATGCGTCTTTTACGCATCAGTAATTGCAATCGCAGCTGTAATTTCAACTATGGGACAATACATACACACAGGAGAGTGGATCATCCTACTCTCTGACAATCTTTGGCAGTCCCTGTGTCAGCGTGTAAGCAAAATAACTTTACTGTTTTGGCTGTTTTACCTCACGGGAGACCGCTCGAAGATCCGATTGGACACCGACTTTCAAACACACGTAGAAAATCCCCCAAAAGTCACACAGACAAAACAAAACTAGCGCTGTAATGCGTGAAATGTGTACTTCACGGAGAAAAAAAAAGTAAGTCGCTACGTTTTGCCGTTCATGAGAAAATTGACCATTTATAAAACATGTGCGCAGGCGTCAGATCCGACGCTCTAGACCCCAGAGGGTTAATAAGGGCCTCCTTATTTGAAGCATGCACAAAGTGAAGGCCACCGAACGTCAGTATTGTAAAGCAGTGGTCCCAAAGTGGGGTCCAGGGCTCTATGGGGGACCCTGGCAGCAAAGTTTGTCCACTCAAAATCTTAACACAATATTACACACTAATTTAACCATCTTTTTTTATATTTTGGCTCAAAAACATGAAAAGGGAAAGGAATAACGTGAATTGCTAGTGGGGACCCCAGAAATTTTTTGATTCATAAATTGCACTGCCAACTTTGGGAACAGCGTTAGTTTTATGTTCTGCCACACATTACCTCACCTTGACTCTCTGATCCACTTTTCAGGTCAGTCTCATTTTGTGATTGGATATCATCGTTTACAGTGATTTGCATTCCAATATAATGTGGTCAAATTCATCCCGGAGCTTGAGGACTTTATAAACTTGTCTGGACCTGAACTGTACTTTGGACCCCCCTTTGGAAGAATTGTAATTGTGTCTTTTCACTCCAACATCTATCATTACTGCAGTTACTTTTACCAAACCTCAAAATGCACATATATATATTCAATCAATAATTAGATGTGTGATTTATTCTTATTATTCGGGCGGCACGGTGGCTGAGTGGATAGCACTCTCGCCTCTCAGCAAGAAGGTCCTGGGTTCGAATCCCAGTTGGACCAGGGCCTTTCTGAGTGGAGTTTGCATGTTCTCCCCGTGTCTGCGTAGGTTTCCTCCGGGTGCTCCGGTTTCCCCTACCACTAAAAATATGTACAATAGGTCTGGCATGTGCCTCCTGTACTGGCACCCCCACTCCCAAAAATAACAACTGTAAACCGCTTTGAGACTCCGATGTGCAGTGAAAAGGCGGTATATAAAGAAAGAAAGAAAGATTACTACTTATTAGATCTAGAAATGGGGATGGCCGGTTAATCATCAACTCATTGATTATTGAAACGTGCTGTTAACTTTTTCACCTTACACAGACGTCAACATGCTGAGAAGAGGTTTTATAAATCTTTATAACTGACTGGAGAATGAAGTAGAATTTTTGACTATTTTTGATCAAACACCTTGATGTGTAAAAAGTCATCTCTATGTTCTCTTTTTGGTAAAATGTATAAAATCCAATCAGATAATAGATTTAATTCGAGTGAACAATCAGCCAACTATCAGATTATGAAAACAAATTCCTAAACTAAATTGGGGTTGACGTTAGATATTAAAACTCACTTTTGCATACATTATTTTGCTCGGGTTTGGGTAGTAAAACATACTTTGCAATAAATCTCAAACTTATTATTCCATTGCCTCTAATCCCTCAAAGTCAAAAGTTTGTGCTTGTCATTTTTTAATCAGAACAATTAGTTTTGTGCACTGAATCTTTGAGAAATTTAGCTATTCTGTCGACTACATACACCACTGGCTATGTATATATATATGTTTGTATATTTAAGCTCCCGCACTAATAACACATTTTATATATTGGTTAACTTCCGCTCAGATTCAAGAAAGTGGAAGGAACATCCTATTTACAAGTCATGTAACAGTTTACCAGAAGTGACCAGACTGTGCTAAAAATAACCAAGTGGACCACTATCACCAGGAAGTCTTCCAGCCTCTGAAGCCCGTTTCACATTTTATTTTCAACTCTCGCAATAATTTGAAAAACCAAAGTGTGAACATGTTTGTTGTTGTCGCTCTGGCTCCTCTCGCCAAGACAGAGCTACATTGTGTCTGCGAGCCGTATAGTGTTGGAGATAATGGAATAGACTTCTAATCCGCTAATCCTCGCACTGGTCCGCAGCTAAACCGGGATTTAGTGGTGTGTGTGTATGTGTGCGCGTGTGTATTTTTGGATAGGCCATCTTTGACAATGAGGTAGAAGGAGGAGGAAGGTGCAAAGGCAAAGTTGACAGCTGCTCCACGTTTCATATACAGTAAATGCGATGGGTCACGATTGTAGTTATCATCACTGCACTGCCAGCCGCGTTTACACGACAACTTTTCACAAATTTGCATTTTTTTTGGCACAAGATTGACATTTTCTTTTACGCTATGAGCTGGGTTCAGTTTAATTTATGACAGGAGGTGCTTGTGTGGTCGTAAACTCCTGGGCAAACTGTTCCAGTCACAAAGGGATGAGAGTGCAGAGCTGATCTAAGCTGGGCCTGGCTCTCTGCTCTCAGCATGGAGCGCCTCCTCAACCGGAACCTACACATTTTTCCCTTTTTTTTTTATCGAACGCATTTCCATAATAGAAATTGTCCCAAGTTATACAAAATTAGTTATGCATAGGAATGTGCCTGCAATGCCTCAGAAAAGCAAAGACAAAGCCCCAAGCTGGTGTATGAATGTATTTTTCTTCACATGTTATCATTGAAATCTCTTGGGCTGAAAATGAGGCGTTTTCCAACTACGGGAATCAAGAAACAAACTATCCTCGAGGCATTCTCAGCTTTTCATCTGTTTTTTCAGCTAGTTCTAGTTTAAAAAGCTGTGTTGTGCTTGGTTTGCAACTGTCCACCACAGTTAGCTCCGGATGTCGCTGCGTCTAAATAAGCGATGTTATTTTTTTTTCTTCTCTTTGACAACAATACAAAGTGATCGGCCGAGAAACGAAGTAAGCTTTTTGGACTGCCTGATGTAATTTCTGGGGCCTTTCCCATTTTTTTGCGAATTACTCACGCGTACGTTTATGACCAATCGTAGCAACGGAATACTACTGAAACCTCGAGCATTTTGCCCATCCTCATAAATCAGCCAGAACGCGCTGGCTCGGGTCAAGGAGACGCGGCGGTGTAGTACTCGGGAGAAGGGGTCCGGAATGCAGATGAGCGAAGGCATTTCTCCATCAGCTCTTTCTTAGCCGTACTTTGTCAGTCCACTGTTTACGTCTGGGCCCCCGGAGGCTTCAGCGCTGGTCAATAATGCGTTGAGCACTATCGATTGGGCCAGGTGCTGTGGCTGAGAGGGGAGAGGCGGAGAAATGGAGACCCGGGATCAATGGGTTTCACTATGGATGGACCTTCCACATAGACTGTAAGCAGCAGCCAATCACTGTTCACTAATAGATTATTCATCAACGCTGTGTTTTCCGGCCAAGGAGGCAACAACACTTTGGGTCATATATGAGTAATGAGAGGGGAGGGGAAGCAGAGCAGGCCACGCAATCGGCTTTATTTATTATTTTGTGCGTAAGCTTCCACTCGGGGAGACTAGCAGTGTTGGCAATATGAGGGACAAAAGAAGCTAAAGTTAAGAACATTCATGAGTTGGATCCTTGTGTTTATGTTCATTTACACTTTGTTTGTTGCCACCAAATTTACAAAATCCTTTGGAGGATTCCTTTTATGAAAATTGGATTACTAATGAACAACATTTTTATCTTTTACATGACCTAATTTAGAAGATGGAAGGGCCACACTTAATAATAATCTAAACCTTTTTTATATGGTAGCTACCATACTTAGGTTTCCTCCAAGTGCCACGGTTTCCCCTACCCCTAAAAACATGTACAATACTGTGAGTACTGCTCCAGTAGCTCTCAACCTGCGATGACCACTCCTGACGGGTTTCCCTAAAGGCAGTGCAGGATGGGTCAAATGGGCACATTTTCCAAGTAGCACAAATGTTGTAGTGATCACACAGACCTGAAACTTTAAACTGTTATTTTGAGCCTTGCCCATGCTCGACCTGCAACAGCAAAATCCCCAGGGACTTTACCCCACCCCGTATTGCCACGCATGTGGAACTCGGCATGAGCCAATATGTTTTTGACTCGTGGAAAGTGGTCACAGGATGTCAGTGTGTTTCTGCGTCAGAACTAGCAGAATTGTCTCACAACGCAAAGACGTTAGCCCACCTCTGTATGGCTACGATTGGACTGCCCACCGCTCCCACTGGTAGCTACCATCAATGCAAAAGTACCTCTTGTACGATCGTAATCCTTCCCCTGTGTGATAATCTGGTACCCCATATCTGTAGGATACTGCAGCGACATGGAGTCATTGTGGCTCAAGCTCTTTTTTTATTTTGTAATCTCCTGCTCACTAATGTGGACGGCAGCTTCCATACAGGGACAGGCAGTGGAAGGCAGTTCCAATCAGGAGTCTTAAAGATCCACATTACAGTGCCAAATAATCTTAAAGCATACAATAAGAGGTCGCAAGAAGCCACAACATTCTGATCTAGTGGTACATTCTTCAAGATTTAGATCTGAATCTAACATGGCAGTCTAATTGATGGCATGCAGTTGTAAAGAATGCCATTTGACCGGAGAAAATGACCAAAGTAAAATACAGGAAATACTTTTGTTTGAAAAGGTAGACAACTGCTCTGTCCACCCCCATCATACTCCCAGGATTCATTGCAGGGTGATGAGTTTCTGAAAGGAGCGTTTGGTTAGATAGGAAGTTTTGTTATTTGCAAACAACTCCAGGTATTTTTTTTTAATTTGGGAACAACAATGCACCACGCTTAAAAACTCAGTTGGGTTTACATGTGTCCTTTAAATCTTAAGATGACATGAGCAGAGTATTTTTCCCCATGTCAATGCGTCTTGCAGGTTATTTTTAGCCTATTTAGGGCCACCACAGTCTTTCTTTATTAACTGGAAACGCTGTGTAAATGCAGCGAACAAAACCTTTCTTCCGCGGTCCATTTTGAGGCGTCCTTTATTAGCTGGCCGTGTTTTGCATATCCTTCTCCATCGCCGCACCGCGCGCTCGCGTCGAGGGGGATGCCGGGGGGACGGGGCGCCGATAGGACCCGTCTCCATGGCAACAGCTTCTTGCGCGAGCCGCCGCTGACACCCCACTGCGGGAGGGAGGGAGGAGGGGGGAGGAGAGGTGATGAGACTGAGGAAAAGTACAGTGCTTTTTGGTGTGGAATTGTGTGCGCTAGGGAGGATATTATCGTGTTTGTTTAATGTGTTCTATGAGGGGTTTTTGTATGGTTATAGACACAATTCTTGACCTTTTTACTGTTGCCCATTTTGTTTTGATTAATTCCCCTGAAATCTGTCATGTTTCCCCCTGAAACGCATGAGTTTAAGCTGGCTTTTTGGCTAACTTTTGCTTTTGGTAATGGACACAATTTCAAAAACTTTTTAACTACTCAAAATGTATTTGATGATTTCTTTCCAGGTCACTTAAAAGCATTCAAGTGTCAAATTTGAGACCTCAAAAGTATTTAAAAAATGTTTTTCATTAGCTATGATTTTTTGATGTTTTAGCTTTATATTCATGGTTTAACGTGAATGTCAGTTACTTTTCAAATTGTGAAGTCGAAGCATCAGTTCAACCCATTTCCTGATTGACTGACAGCTATTCTCCTCCAGAAAATGTTACTGGTGGTACTTACGCCAAGTATGATATTTAACATAGTCCTACAGTAAATATTATACTGTGTTTGAAATAAATCATTTGTATCCATTCTTGTATAGGTTCAGATGGTCAAAATATATTTTTTTTAAAGAATGATAATAATTGTAAGTTACAAAAATGACTTAATTTAATGAGTATTGAGAATGTAACTTTTCTGTTTTACCAATAAATGTGTATTGTTACACTTTTATTGCTTTAAGATATGTAAATAACATCCCCTAATCATCCTAACAACAAACAGCTTTTAGACAGTAGGCCAAACCTACCCTGGCTATGCCACTGAGAACTTCTCATTGTTGAAAAGGCCTTTTTCCCCATTAGATACATTTTGTAAGCCGATTTCTGCTTCCCGTTTATAGGAGGCATCTGGAGCTATTAAAAAAGTGAATTTCTATGGAAATGGTCCTAATTTGCTGGATATGTGTGGGACAACCTCCTAATTTTAGCCTCCTGTTACTTGCCACTGTTGGGACCTTTCCCTGTACAAACCATAGGATAGTTTTCATTTGTCATCACTCTGGAAGCCGTGAGTTTGTGAGGAGGGGTCCAGCATGAGGGGAGAGGACCCGACCTAACGCTGCTCCCCTGGGATTGTGGCCTGCTCATGTTCGGATCAGAATTAGCATAAAGCAGGAGGGGGAGGGGAGCGTGGCAGTGCGCAGCGCCTGTGCTAACTGATAGGAAGCACAGGAGGAACACGTTTTTATTCTAAGAGCAAGTGTGACTCTGCGTCAACTGTATTTATTATAACTAGTGAATGAGGGAAATAATAGTTTAATAATTAGGATTATTTTAAAAACCGTGTTACATCAAATATGAATTTTGTGCTCTGAAAAGGTCTAGATGGACAATAATAGCAAATATCTGTTTATAAAGAATGATGGAATAATGTGCTCTTTATTATTTCAGCAATTTTTTAAATAAAACTAGAATGAGACAATTATGATGATTTTTTTTTTTTTTGACGACAATCATTGCAGTGGCTCAGTTGGTAGAGCATTGGCCTTTGGGCCTGAAGGTTGTGGGTTCAAGCCCACGAAAAGACCTACTGATAACTGCTGTCGTTGTGTCCTTGGGCAAGACATTTAACCCCTCTTTGCATGATGCCCCCGGTGAAAAGATGAAGGCTCCTGTGTACTCAGCACCTGCAGGAGGATCAGTGAGGGGCTGGTGCTCTGTGTACTGGGTGCAGCTCTGACTGCCACCCCCCAACCCAGAAATGGATGAAGGGGAAGAAAATTGATGGAATTTTGACGACAATCATTGCAGCTCTTATTGTCAATATTGTGGTGGATAAACGATGAGGCTGAAACATGCCTGCATTTTAAACTTTCAAATTATTGTCATGTTTCTGATCTTTTATGCTATAATTTGACATTTGTATATTACTAAAATAGTACTATACTTTTGGTCAAAGTGCATAGTCAGTGAGGCAAAAGTGCATACAAATATAATTCTAAGTAGTAACTTTAAAATGATAATAATAAATGGATCATACTAAATGTACTGTTGTTATTGCTTTATGCTGACTGTGCAGCTCTTTGTATGCACAGTTTTTGAAAAGTGCTTTACAAATTATGATTTATTGCATTTTTCTGACCACAAACTTCAGAGTAAGTCTATTATTATAATTTGGTTTACATTATTTTCAAGCTCTTCAATATTAGTATCCATGTGGATTCAAGTGGATTGATGCTTTTAAATATGTGTTTTCCTCTGTATTTGTATAGATTAGCCCCCATTTAGTTGAAAATCTCAAATAAACACAATCTTCTGGTTACTGTACGTATTCCGCCTGCTCTTTTATCCCTAAAAGGCCATTGCAGTGCAGACTGTTTGGACTTCTAAGACTCCTTCAGTTAGAATTGACCCACTGAAGTTTCCGTACGTCTTCGTTTAAACATTCTGACTTTTCTGAGCTGTGGCATGGTAAAAACAAGCTCACTACAGAGACCAGGATCCAAGCAAAGCCAAAGAAATCTCTTAAGTTAAGAGTAAATGTTTCTCAAAGCTGATACAACGTAGAGCCGGGGTACCTAACTTTTTTGCCCCCCATGAATAATAACAAAGTCTTGTGAAAGTAACATGTTGTGAACAAATCAGGGTTTATCTTTGAGGCTGTCTGAATAGTGACTCACAGGGCTGTTTACAAAAAGTATGCAAAGTTTTTGGCAGAGAACTGATTACTGCAGTGGTCTTTCTCCGTTTTCTGTCTGAAAAAATCTGATCTAAAGATGTGGCACAGACCAAATTACACACATAAGAAATACAACTTGTACGCTTTTATGCTGCATTTGTTCCATAATACACAAGCATCAAATGAGACTTCTGTTTTGACAAGCTAAGCTAACAAGATGAAAACATTATGCTAATGTTATGGTAACTGCTGTTTTGCTTAGCATTGGTAAATTGAGCTAATTGTTTTTGTTTACAATTTTCAAATTTTTTGGAATTAAAACTGATTTTAGTTTGAGATTCTACTCTGGTGATTACCCCCTCAAGCTCGACATCTCTATTATAAAGTGCGTAAATTATCATTTCTAAGCTTCTATATGGCATGTGTATTCCATTTACATGTTCCTGACATGGCCATTTAGAAAGATATTATTTGATAATGGTTATTTTGCATATTTTCTTGTTTTTTAGTTTTGAAAAATGGCATGCATGGTTTGAGTCAGATTTAGTTAAATAATCTCAGTATGTGGGTGCGGATGGGGGGGTAAAAACATATTTTCTTCTTCCTTGTAACATGCATAATAATAAAATGCTTTATTTAAGATGTTTATGGTGAATTCTGCAAAATGTCTAATTTTAAAATATATAATGAAAGGGGAACAGATGTAATTGGAGTCCATTAAATATTGATTCATAAATGTTAGGTTAAGGCCTTTTCCTGGTCACAGCTCTAGTCTTGTGTTAAAAGAGACTGGACGCTGGAGCTCATGTTTGCACTTCCTGTGTGCATGTGCGCGCATGTGTGCGCATGTGTGTGTCTGTGTGTGCGTCACTGTTTGTTCTGGAGCCTTATATAAGCTTAGGTCTACTCTGCACACGCTTCCCGATTATGTGTTGACAAGGATACATTTATTTTTAAGCAGTGGCTGATTTGCTCACTCATGATTCCATTGAAAACGTGTGTGAAATGACATTCATCATCAGGTTTTAAGTCTTAGAGTCAAAAGTCTGGGATCGTGTCTAACCCGAAGACAGTTTTTCAGCAATCACCCGTTTTGTAATTCATGTGATATATTGACACATATCGACAAATCTCTCACCAATTGCTAACATCTAATCCATTGATCACAACTTCAGAAGATATTTCACAATTATTTGGTCCATGGAAGCCCCATTGGGAACACCCATGGACGAAAACCAATATTTTATGATCCACTTGGGCCTAGGCAATGGCTGCTATACATTTGCAAAAATGGAGCTGCGTTCCCAGGACCGCAGTCAGAGGTTTGCCCTCAGAGGAAACCATTTTCGCCCAAATCACTACAATTTCGTCCCCTACTGATTTTAAGTGGCTGTATCAGTTTTATTTTACAATTTCATCACTGAGGTTTTTAGATTCTGATGCCTTGTGAAGGTCTGTTTTACAATTTTTTGGCTGTCTCATATAAAGTTGCCTTTGGAGCTTCTATTGTCCAAATACATATAGATTTTTTTTTTGTATAATGGATATTTATTTTTACAAATCAGCCTTTAAAATGTTTTCCAATCTTGATCCAAAGGGGGCCCACTTTTGCCAGTTTCTTGGTAAAACGGGTCACTCTTATTCAACCCAAAACGAAACTCGAGTCGCAATAATGTTTTGAGTGAGACCCATCTCAGATCTCCGTGCCACATTCAAAACCTAAAAATGTATGTGTAAAAGTTGTCTCCCCAAAAATTCTACGAGGGGAAAGGGACTAATTTATTATTGAACTCGTACATGGATTTGCCTCATACATATTCAAGACATTGTCATATGGTGTATTTTGGGATCAACATATAAATTGTCTTTAACGCGTCCTTATGTGTGTTGCAGAGCGCAGCGGCGGCCCCCAGCCCCGTCATGGGCAACATGCCTCCTAACGATGGCATGCCCGGTGGACCCATGCCCCCAGGCTTCTTCCAGGTACTGACCTTCCTCCTGATCACCAATCCTGTGTCATTACTCACGGCCCATCGCTTGACCTGTGCGCACCCATCCTGCATCACCCGTGCCACACCTGCCTTACATTGACTCAGACTTTGGTGTGGAATTGTTACACTTGGGTCAAATGTTGCGGTGTGAGTTTGCCCAAAGACTTCTATTTAAACCAGAGCAGACCGCTATGGAGTCCGATCAGTGCAACGTCAACCTATGAGCTCCTAAACCCTCTCGATCTTAACCCGCACCAAAGGCTTGAGTCGACGTATGTCCCTGGTAAAGCTTCTGTGAATTTAACTATTGAGAATTTCACCGTCTTTGCTTTTCAACGTTCGGTCAAGAGGCAGGTCTGATATTTTGCTTGAGAACGTTACAGGATCATGTCAGAGAGCGCTGCAACAGTGAATAGTGAAGCTGGGAAAATATTAGCTTGTTGCATCAAAGTTGGCAAACAAACGAGTACTCAAGGAAATCAATTGGTGAAGTTGAGGAAAATGAGGAGCACCTCTTTTTTGTGGTTTGTCACCTTATGCTGTCCCAAGGTATGGACTGTTTGACGTTCAATAAGGAATTATTCTAAAATATGAGGCCATTTGGACAGATAAGGGCCATGTTTGCTTTAGACAGGGGTGTCCAAACTGGTTCCACCTGGGGTCACTTGTTTAAAGCAGACCAATAGACCGGCCATACAGAAACTTGCACAGCCAAAGCAAACTGATTCACAACAGACTGAAAAAAAGAGACTAAACATTTTGCTTGATGACGGTCAAACAAGGTAATAAAATGTAAGTAGTAAGTAAGCTTTATTTATATACCGCCTTTCACAGACCAGAGTCACAAAGCGGTTTACAATTGTTATTATTTTGCACTATGCACTAAATGCACTAATTATCACTGTTTGTCAATATGGGCCGGTTGCTTGAGGGCCAAGCAACGGTCCAGAATTTTCCCGGGAGCCATGGTTTGGACATGCCTGCTTCAAGATGAGACCTTTTCATTGGACACCGCGCAATCCAGTTCCTGCGCTTCTGAATTTTTGGTTCCCCCCCTTCTCATTTTCCTCGTTTACATCCTCCGCCGCCGCTGCCTCATCCATCTTACATTAGTGCCCGTGCCATCCCACATGTGCAGACGCCTGTAAACATGCAACACACGCATGACCGTTTGCTAAAGCGCTGATGGGCGCGCAGAGCCAGGGTGCAATGCGCAGTGAGAGGAGGGCTATGGAGCTTTCTTACCAGTGACAGTATGTTTTCAGAATATGAGGGACAAGAGGGGTGGAGGAGAGAGTGTGTTTGTGTATGTGTGTGTGTGTGGGGGGGGTGGACGTGCTATTTATAACCAGCGCGGGGGGAGTGCGATTGGGCGACAGTTTGTGTTTTTTGTGCGCGTGTTGTTCTGGCTATGAAAGAATGGTGTGGAGATTCTAACTCAAGGAAAATGAGTGCATTTGTAAGATACCATAACATGTTCTATAGTTTTAACAGGGCAGTCCCGGCATTTTTAAGTCATTTAAAAAGGTTTGATTGAGCAAAATTCAAGGCCTAGCTTTAAACGCGAAGGGCATTCATTAAAGAGACAGTCTGTAAATGGGGAAAAAATCAAATGTCACGTAGAAATATAAATGAAGATGCTTAAGTAAAAAAAAAAAGTCCATATTTTTACTTCAAGGAGGTGAAAAGAAAAGGTATTCCCATCGCAGTGGACTATTTGTGTCAACTTCAGTGTTGATACAATAGGTTTGTACTGATGGAAAACCTGGAAAGTCTTGGAAAATAAATATCCCCTCTTTGTATTTGAAATTGACTTGGTACTATAATAATAACTATCTATTTAAGAAACCACACAATGAACTTCTGCATGGAGATTTTCCTTCAAAATAATGCAGTTTAAAACGTCCTATTTTTGACTTGACCAAACCTGGACTTGCCCTGTTAGAAGTGAGGAAATTGAGAATTCTATGGTGGATTTGCTATACTAAAAGATTTGTTGAACAGGTTTATGGTTCATATCTCTGTATGTACTGGGGCAGTTGACATCTATAAGGTTGAACTTAGTGAGCACTGCAGGGGCCTATATAGCTATCTGAAAGCATGGAATCGTCAAACTCTACAGAATGAGTAAGAAGCAACTTGTTTTATGTCCTTAGATTCATGTTCAAAGGTCTAGGAAGCAGTTCATGTATTTATTTGTAGAAAATATTCAACTTGCTCACCATCACTGTATATGGAGTTAATGAATAATGCCACTCGAAGCGTGTCCAAAAAAGTGGTATATAAAACTGCTCCATTATAATATTATTATCCAAAACTTGAGAAAACTCATGCCATACTTTTCATTTCTACTGTGGTTTCAAAGGATTTACTTTTAGCGACCACTACTCGCATTACAGCAAGTATGAGCAGTAACATGCATATAATTAAATAAATGTTGGATGTATTGATTTCATCCTCTCCAGGCAGACGAGCAAAAGTTAAAGTTTGCGTATTTTGGCATTTTACACCGGAGCTTTTGCATAGTGTAGCGTACGCTCCTGCAGTTGGTCGCATGTGTTGGATGGAGTAAGTTTCAAAAGTTGTATCGCTCCTAAACATATCACATTTTGACTCCCAACAGAAAGTCTTGTAAACAAATCAGAGCATCAAGTGTGTTATATTTTGCATACAGCCAGAAACAGCCCTGTGACTCACTATTTGATGCTTTGGTCTAAGAGCTGATTGTCTGAGTGAGAGTGTTTTTCTTTTTTAGATCTTAGGACGTGTCCGTGACAAACAATACATGTACATGAAAACTAGTGATTGTTTTGAGAAAAAAGAACTGGAATTTTTGTAGTTTGAAAGTCTTATACTAAGCAGTCTCTCAAACTTGTCTTTTTGTCAATTGCTGAGATTGACTTTAGTAATTTTATATTCAGGCCTTTAATTTATTGAGAAAACATTTTCTATGTTTGGGTTGCATCTGTTGCTATCGTAGCAGACAGAAGACCAGATCACAAAAACATCAAAATAATAATGCATATCAATGATGTAACTTTTTAAAATGGGGACAAAATATTGATTATTTTTGTATATGGGTCGTGTTTTGCATTCCAATTTGACTTAACGTTGAAGCAAATTCCAAACATCAGCATACATTGTCCGTTAATCCCATGGCATTGGCATTCAGCAGATAAGAGCAAGAAAAGTGCGAGCAGACAAAAGGCAGAATGCGCTAATGACTTATTTATTAGCGGCGGTTAGCCTCTCATTTCAGGAGACACGAGGAGTATGTGCGCGCGTGTGAGATGTGGGGGCCCTGTCACACGCTCCATCAGTGTTTCCATAATGTGGAGGAGACACAAGCCTGACTTTACTGATTTTGGTTAGTGCCAGTCAGTCCAGCTAGTTCTAATGACAACACCACCTCCATGTGGTCAGACGGGACATGACAGCCGTCTCCAATCCTTGTCACTGTTGAGTTGAGTTTCCCTCTGACGTATGCCTTTATCGTCCCTTCTTACCACTGGGCCCATATTGTCCATCTATAAGACGATAATATTAGTGATGTCTAAAGAAAGTCCTAAACACTCTGGCTGTGCCATACATCAAAACATCATGTTGGTAGATTGCCTGAATTCAAATCGAAAGAAGCACATAATGTGGTTCAGCAGAAGGGGCTGAACTCCCTCATCTCAGACTTAAGTCTGTTCTCCCGCTGTGAAGGTCTGTCAAAAAAGAAAAAAGACAAAAACAATCTAATCGGAAATCAAGATTTCCAAGATTAATTTTTTAAACTATGGTAAACACAACCACAAATACAGTTTTTGACAGAAGTGCACATGAGCTGAATCATTGTATTGTCATAAAGTGTTTTACTAAAGGAGTAATAAAATATAACTGATAAAAACAGTATTCTATAATTAAACAAAACCGACAACGTTGATAACAGAAGCGTGTCTCACATTTTAAGAGTGACTTCCAGATTTTTGCTGTATAAATCTGAAATTCTGCATGTTTAGTCCTGACTCTGGGCACCAGAGAAGATAAGAGAAGGCCAGTCCCTGTGCTCCCAGAAGTTCAGAAACTTTTATATTTTAGAGATTGATTTTTATTTATTTTTTTATCTTAAGGAATATGAATTTCAGAACTCTACTCAGATTGTAACTATGACACAAATATTCAGACATGCTGCACCAGAGATATTTACTATATACCCAGAGTAGCAGCCTGACGCCATAATTTCTTCTATGAATGCAAGAAGTAGAAAACATGTCCAACTTTGGCAACTCGCACACTCACTTTCAAATCATTGCAAATGTAAATTCAGGTCAAAATTCTCTTTCAAATACAATAAGTATCTGGCAACACTGATTCTTGCACCCCATTTCTCTACGTCTAACCTCCCCAAACCCTCCATCTTTCCCCATTTGCTATTAAAAAACACCTACTAACACAACTTGTGAGTGCTGTGCAGCCTGGTTCCCCTCTGGCCCCTCTCCTCTCTCATATGGCTCTTCTTTCTTAAAGGGACCGCCCGGCTCTCAGCAGTCACCCCACGCACAGCCCCCCCCTCACAACCCCAGCAACCCCATGATGGGACCCCACGGCCAGGTAAGCGCCACACAAACTCCTCTACCCACCGGTATGCTGCGGAAAAAACACTTGAATTAGCAAGGCGGTTTTTATTCCAACATGAACGTTTTTGAAACTTCATTCATAATTTAGTCAGATTGATGCTATCAGGATGTTTAGAGGCATTCAAGGGAAACTAGTAATTCAACTTCAGTGCTAAACATAAAATACATTAGCTTGTATTTATCTAGACGTATCTTTTGACAGGATTTAACAATGGAACGGCTTATTTTGAGTTGAAACTAGTTTTACTGAGACATGAAATACATCAGAAAAAACATTTATGCATGCTCCACTGGAAAATGCTGTTTTAAGAGATAAGAGTATGTAGATAAACTACTAAAAATAGACAATAGCCTTAGCTCCATTGTGTACATGTAGCTAAAAACCTAAATAAACTGGCAATCAAACCGGGGAAACAATGTCCTGTACAACGATGGGAAACCCAATAATAATTGAACATTCTGAATGATTAAATTCAAATAAGAACTAGGTATTGGCGTTTGGTTCATATCTACTGGGCCAACACACAAAGTCAAACATCTTCTCAGTCATAAAATATAAAATCAAAATGATCCTCTACAAAGGCTTCATAAACTGATGACATTGTCTAAATTGAAAGACTTTATTGTTGCTGGTTAATCATGAGAAGGCTCAACATGCTTAAATTGTAACTTTAGAGATTTCTTTCATTAAGTTCCAAAGGACATTGCGCACTATTTGGAATTGACACACCCATCAGAACGTACGAAAAGACTCAAATTCTCTAAATTCAACCGTTTTATCTCCTGTAGCTTTTTTCCGCAGTGTACCCGTTCTCCCCCTCTCCCTCCCCTTTGCTTCCATCCAAACCCCCCACACTCCCGGTTCAACCCCGGGGCCCCTTCCACAGCTGTAGCCCCCTTTTCCTCTGGCCCTGCATCCCATCCAGACCGGCGGTCTCTCTCCTTTAGATGATGAATAATTCAGTTTGTGGGGGATAGACGCACGCACAAACAGCTTTCCCACCCGCCTCTCCGCTTCCACGTTCCCGCTGCTGCTAAATAAAACAAAGTGACCGACCCTGGCCCCAAGAACATGGCACCGCGATGAAGGAATTGGAAATGTTCTGTTTGTGAGATCAAATGTGGACGGTTGTCATGGAAATCTATACTTTGCTCTATTACATCTATTACTTAGTTGTGCTGTTTGCCAACTATTGACACAATGTTCCACCAAAGATAATATTTGGCCCTCTGAACATCGTCAGATCCAGGCTCGGCCTTAAACTGCGGTGACTAGATCAGCCCAAAAGGGAGGACAGAAGTATGAAATAAAGTGTCTACATCTAACAAATGACTTGAACTGTAGCGCTGTAGAGGTGCACACATACCACTGTTTGAGAAACTCTGGGTGAAGTAGTCAACAATGCTCTATGGCAATCTTGTTTGGAAGTGTCAGGAAGAGAACAAAGCCTGAAATTAGACAAACGTTTGCTGTTATTGGCGTTGTCAAGTTGTTGTACGCAACGGTTTCTTACTTATTTACTTGTAGTACTCATTCCCATTGACCCACACGAGCTGGTGTTTCAGAATGACCCTGCATTTAACCAGATTTTTGGCCAAGGCGTTATATATATAAATATAGCGGTAGTTTAGACAGCAATCAAACCAAACTGTTGTAAAGTAAAAAGCAAAGGAAGGTCTCTCACCCATCTTGCTTTGACTAATCCCTGTACGACTGAGAGCCTGCACAAACTTGTTGTAAAGTACATACAACTTCCAAAGTGTGGTTAGTCTAGATCAGCGTCTCCCAAAGTGGGGTCCGCGGCCCCCTGGTGGGCCGCGAGGGTACTGCAGGGGGGCCGCGGGAGGTCATAAAAAAAATAAAACAATAATATAATTATTTAATGTTAAATTAATAATGTTTTGTTTGTAATATTAAAATATTTGTGTTCATTATTTGACTTGAATAATCCACTGTAATCATTTTTGTATTACAATGTTTGTAGCAGAGGCTATTTCCCCAAAATAAAATAACCAGAAGAGCCTATTCTTAATGTTGTCTTCTTGGTTATTATTTTGGGGGGCCACGCAGACCCGTCAGATTTTTAAGGGGGCCTCGGTGTTACTGAGTTTGGGAATGGCTGGTCTAGATCATCCATCCACCCAACTATCAGTCTTCCCCATCTCATCCAGGGGAATCCCGAGGTGTTCCCAGGCCAACGTGGCTAGGCTAATAATTTACGACTAAAATAAAAGGCAGAAAAAAACGGCCGATCCTTAATGACAACAAAACAAGCCATGTAACAATATTTGTCCTTGTAAAATTGGTTTGAAAACATTGCTAAAATTTCTCCATGTGGATGATAAACCTTGACTGCAGGTCTCTATGTTCCTTGCTGGCGCTGGATTGGGTGGGATTGGGCCTGTCACTCTCCCATTGTGGCTGTGGCTGTCCGCACGTGGCAGGCTGTAGTTTTGGGTTACTCTGCTTGCTCTTCAAACACATGTCACATTTCCAGGCCTTTTCCACAACAACTTGCCGCTTGTCCGCAACAACAGCAGCTAAAGAAGTCACCACAGGCAGGCGGGGGTAAAGCCAAGTCCTCTTTCGCCCATTAACTGCGGTCCGGCACGACTCTCCCATTCTGCCGGTTTCTCGTTACAGTCTTGTGTGTGTGAGCTTTTATTTTGTGAAAGGGTTTTTGGGTTTTGGCCCGAGGTGTCTTTACATACGGCAGACCGCAGGCAGAGTCGGCTTACACCACGCTTTAGAGCAGGTGCACGCGTCAAGTGGGGATGTCACAGTAATTTTTAAGAAAAAAACGCAATGATTCTGGGTTTTTTCTTATAAAGACTTAATTAAACTACAATGGAGGAAATGACAGAAATAAATAATGTTTTATTTACAATGTCTTAAGATTTTCCTTTTTTATCAAACTTTAAAAAAATTCCTTGCAGCAATTCAATAAAAGGACTTTTCAAGACCTTGTGTTTGGGTTAGGGTTAGACAGACTTTAGACAGTAGTGTATTTAGTTAAGGGATATTTCAACTGAGAAAACAAAAACACAGATTTTAACCAAAAACCTTGTTGTCTTTGTCAGAGACGAAAGAGGTGTGTTTAGTTTATACTGACGGCAATAAAACCAAAACCAGTTTTATCGCCCATTGCTTACATGTGGTTCAGGTGAAGAAGAAGCAATACTTTCACAATGACAGCCTAACAAGAGTGAAGCTCTTTCCTTTATGAAGTTGTCCTTGTAAGAAAATACTTTTATATATAGTTTTAGATTTTATATATTGCTCCAGGTCGATCATTCCATAATCCATTATAATGTGAATCCCTGAATTCTGTGTGCACTCCGCTGGGACTTTTAAAGACTGAATGAAAGTTGGAAGTATGTTTTGTTTTCTCTCCTCCTTTCCCCACAGTTTTCAGTGTATACAAGTCTAATGCCTCCTGTCTGTTAGCCAGATTGATCTGTTATTTTTGTTCATGCGCTGACTCCGGTTTTTATTGTGACTATCACTATCACTAAAACCTACAATTGTGAAGCCCTGAATGGTGACTCTGAGAGCAGCGTGGACTGAGAGCAACATATTTGATTTTGCATTATAACCAGGATTTATGTCACCAAAATGTATGACCAAAATTCTCCCATGCACAAATTTCTTTTTGATTCCAGCAGACCATGTCCACTTAATGTCTTCCCCGATCAGCCCACACAGTAAATGTCTGAGCGGCTTCTCCATTGATAAACACTGCTGCGTGCAGTGAGGCAGGGCCCTGAGGTTGCTCTATGTCTACGATGACAAGTCGACATTGTAACGCGTGTTTGAGAAGCGTGCGCTCGGACTTGGCTCAGATATGGTTTTCATGTCCCATCCTCAGCCTGCGTCTTCATCCATGTGTCCTATAACCGCTGAGTGCTCTGGCCTCCTGAATAATGAACGCTGTGCAGTTTTCTCCTGCCGCCTCCTTCTCAACCTCCCGTGTCTCTGTTACAGCCGTTCATGTCGCCGCGGTATCCGGGTGGACCACGCCCCTCACTCCGAATGCCAAATCAGGTATGTGTGCTTTTTCACTTTTTCTCCCCCTACGGCAAAGCAATTACGGCCAAGACAAAACTTACTGAAATTTTGGGTGAGGTTTTGCGATGAACATTCACATTTTTGGATTATATTCAAATTAAAGCTGGCGTACCTAACTTATTTTTGTTCATGAAATGCGTGCAGTTTGTCCAACAGAAAGAGTCTTAGTAAAAGAGAAATGTGAACAAATGAAACCACAATATGCTGTTTTTATTTATGTTTTTGAAACTCATCATCCATTGCATTCTTGTCAGAAAGAGCCCTGTGAGTCGCTCTTTCTCTCTCTTTGGGCTGAGAGCTGATTGGCTGAGTTAGGGTGGTCCTCTCTATTTAAATTTCTTTCATTATTTCTCGTGGTTGAAGGTTGGGTTCCTCAGCTTTAAGTGCAAACATGTAATCCTATCTCTCTGTTTGTCCATCATTCAAGATTATAATTTTGTTTATTTACTTATTGGACCCACATTATTGTACTATAAATATGGTTGTTGTTGGATATTCAATTTCTTGTGTGACCAAGCTACAAAAATATACTAGTCACACGCTTAAACATAAACTGTTATACTTATACAGCACCCCCTTAAGTATAAGACTACATTTTGTTGCTAGTTTTTGCTCTTTTCTAATTACTGTTGACATGTGATTGGTCTTTGCTGTATCTCGCAGCCATATAGCTTCTCGCTTGGTTCTGCCTGTGCTCGTTGCTATAGGCTGTGCACAGTATAGTGACTGCATATGTGTATGTGTTGGCAGCCTCCTGGGGGAATCCCGGGATCTCAGCCTCTCCTGCCAAACAGTTTGGACCCGACAAGACCACAAGGTAATGGGCATGTGCGCGCTCCTCTGGTGCCGAATGTGTGGGGGATCGGTTACTGTTAGACATTCTGTGATACCGGATACAGCACTAAAACTCACTCCAGACGCCACAGCAGTGAGTAAATGTGAAAACCCCAAACTACATGGGCCACGCAAAAAGGTGCTCCATGGAGATTAATGCAGATTACAGCTTTGGAAGCCACAGGGTTATGGGACTAATGGAATTACAATCCAGCTTTGTCTGCCCTGCTCTTAACTCCTCAATTCATTAAAGAAGCCATATTGTGCTTTTATCTGTGCTGGAGTTATAATGTATGACAACAGGTGTGTTTATTATCAAGTTCAATATTATACAAAATACCAGAGTGCACCATGCACTGTATGTCGCTGCACATGTTCCATCAAATAAATCAAGTCATCAAAGTTTCAGGAGTAGAACAATGGAAATAGTTGGAGCAAGCGCTGAAGGTGATCCATCTTTCTGTTGGAGTCCAGTCTAACTCTGCTTCAGCTGCAGGAAGTGTTCCAAAATGACCGAAGTCTGATGCACGGAGCAATGGAACAATCTTTGTTGCTTACTTAAAAATGTTCCATGGTTGTGTAGCTGTGGATCATCTGAAAAAGAACTCAAACATGAGGGATCAGTCCAAAGTCACTCTGAAATCACATCTTCTGAGTGGCTCAATAAACAGGAATATTGCTGTGTAAATGTGAGCCTGTTTTCAGTGTGTGCTGTGCTCCCACAGGACACCCCAACATGGGGGGCCCCATGAGGATGAACCCTCCCCGAGGCATGGCCATGGGCCCTCAGGTACCACAGCACACTGTGCACACAAGCACTTATTTAAATGGGCATGTAATACACTTACATATCCGTAATTAGACTGTGAATAATTAGAGTTGTGTCATTTCAGAATTATGGAGGCATGAGGCCACCTCCAAACTCCATGGGGGGTCCAATGCCTGGGATGAACATGTAGGTGCAAATATTTCATTATTGTCTTTCCTTGTTGTGTGGACTTTTACACACAGCTTTTGCTTATTTCTTGTTCCTTTATTACTTTAGGGGCCCCGGAGGCAGAGGGCCATGGCCTGGTCCAGGACCCAATGCTAACTCTGTAAGTGCATTTCTGCGGCGGCTTGTCAAAGTGTCTCCTTCACATGTGGCTGATGTTTAAATGCTTCTGTCTTCTCTCTTGTAGATAGCATACTCGTCCTCCTCTCCAGGGAACTATGTGGTGAGTGTCTGCGTGTGCAGCTCTCTGATGCTCCTTAGTCCACTGCAGGTTCTCATGTGTTGTGTCCTCTCCTCAGGGTCCTCCAGGGGGCGGTGGCCCGCCAGGAACCCCCATCATGCCCAGCCCAGGTGGTGCGTCACCTATTCTATCCACACTACATTTAGCATAACTCGTCCCCTTCAGTCAGATTATAAGAAGTTCATTTGCCTATAATGACCATTTCTTCCTCAATGAAGAATGTTTTGAACTTTAAATGAGGATTTTTCCCAAATTTGAGGAAAGAACTGCCCTCTCCACTTTTTGAACAAAACTCCTTGGTCTTATTTGACAAGCACGTGTTACCAGAATGAGTGACAATTAGGAGGATCAATAGTCTTGATGAAGTAGAAAATCCTCCTATATCCTTCAACAAGTGATATTCAACCTCCATGGTGAAATGAAAAATGGGAAAAAATTGCAGAAATATCACTTATTGTGAAATGAATCATAACAGAATTCAATTAAACTGGAATCTTTTAACAATGTATTTGATACTCACTTTTCCACATATTTACTTTCATATTACACTTGTTTAGACGTTGCCTGGCCTGCCAAACGATATGCTTTTTCAAAGAAATATAGTCTGGGAACGAGCTTGATCTCAGCGAATTCCCGGTGGGCGTGGTTGACAGACTGCATCAACCAATTAGATGCACACAGGATATGACGCAGCAACTAGCGGCACCCAAGCCGTTTCAGTAAACACAAAACAAGGGATGGCGGCATGTCAGCTAGTGCAAATGTAAACGACTGCTGTCGATTTTGTAACAAAAACTTAAAGATACGAGGAGTTATTAGCAACTCAAAGGTGAAAGGAAGTCCCGCCTCTCGGTGCGTGATTGGACCGATGTGGGTAAAATCGTGAAATGATAGGCTAGGAAGAGGTGTCCAGACGGTTCTTCTTTTGAACAGAAAGGAGGAGTGTCTGGCAGGCCAGGCAAGTTTAGACGCCCCTCAGCACCTGCACCTTTTCTCTAACTCAAGTGTGTTGTGACATGTCCTCAGACTCTACAAACTCCAGTGAAAACATCTACACAATGATGAACCCCATAGGTCCTGGAGGCAACAGACCGAACGTAAGCCATTATTGGATTATTCACATTCATGTTCATGCTTTTGTATCACAAACTTATTCTGCTACAAGAATAAAGAGGGTCTTCCAAATTCCACCAAAAAAGACCAGAGTACAGGCCTAAAATCTCTCTATTCATGAGGCCTGTTTTGTGTGTGCAGTTCCCCATGGGGCCGGGACCTGACGGGCCGATGGGGGCTATGGGATCCATGGAGCCGCACCATATGAACGGATCACTAGGTACACGTCAAGGCTTTTGGAGAATTATGTCACTTCAGTTTTGGACTCTCACTTTGCTAAATCAAGAGGATCTTAAATTAACAGCAAATATGTCCATTGGCGATTGTCTTTAAGATCCTCTAGAAAATGTATAAATGTTGTTGATTATTCTTGCGTGAATACATTTATCTAGAATTTGGCTTACGGAAATATTTTAGAATACAATCAAAACTTACTGCTTGAGTTAATCTTAAATTTGATGGTATTTTGACTTTCAAAAATATGGTGTGAATACTGGGACAGATCGTAGATGTCTGCCTGGATAAACCATTTATATTATGATTAAGTCTTGTCGACGCTTTGTGACTTTGTGACCCCGTTCTCCACAGGGTCTGGGGACATGGACGGGTTGCCAAAGGTGAGTAAAGTATTTGTTGTTTTGGTTTTTATTTTGTAAACTTTTTCCTCAAATAGACAGTGGAACCCTCTTCCCACTGGCACATTTAACATCTAATACCTTCTTGTGTTTTTTCATTTGTAGAGTTCTCCAAACAACATGGGGGGCATGAACAACCCTCCAGGGACGCCACGGGACGACGGCGAGATGGGCGGCAACTTCTTGAACCCATTCCAAAGTGAAAGTGTAAGTGCAGACGTCTCACTTAGTATTACTGATGTGCTTACATCCCTGTACAGTCATATCACAGTTCTCATTGGCATTACATGTCATAAAACAATTTGGTCTACAGAGGTTGCCAAATATGGCATTTCATTAATCTGTTATGCACATGCACTAAAAAACAAGGTAAAAATAATTACCTGTTATAAATTGGGGCAAACCTTGCATTTATCATTCCCAATTACGCTGGTGTTATACAGCAGATGCTCCCAACGTTTTTGTCTGGAGTACCCCCTTAAGCCTTTTCAATAACAATGAAAACCTACATTTTTAAAAGCTACTCAGTGTCACCATCTTTTGGATTATGGAATTACTACAAGTACCCTTCAAAGAACTCATGTATGAACAGTGATCCCAGCACCCCTGGCTGGAAAACGCTGCTGTACAGGACTAAAATCTCTCTATTCACTATTATTATTCATCTCAAGCAAACAATTAATTAACTAAAACGTAAAATGCAGATACATTTGGCAAACATCTAAAAGCAGGAAAAAGACAAGATTAACACTGCTTAAAATCATTGTTACAACAATTGGGTTACACTTCATTTTTTGTTAATTTTCTCCTTTTGAATTGAGCTAGTTTCACTTGTCAATCCCATGTATTTCTGGAGCAGTGTCGGAGCTCCCTCTGGTGTCCAAATGTTGCCAGTACCACATCACTGACATGTCTCCCCTCTCCCTCCCCTCCTGTCTTCACAGTATTCACCCAACATGACGATGAGTGTGTGATTTAATTTTCCCCTACTTTTTGTTTTTTTATTTTTTTTATTTACATTTTTTTTTTTTTTTTTTTACCTTGGCACCTGTTTTTTTTCCCTCCCCGGAATCGGACGTCACACCCTCCTCCTCCTCCTCACCCACACACGCGTTGCTCGGCTGGGATTTGGCCCCAACGCCGGTCCGCCGTCCTCCTCCCCTCATTCGGGACCTTTTCACGGACCGACAGAACCCAGCCCCGCGGTCAGATTGGACTCTCATAATGACCACGGGCTCGGTTGAGAAGCCTTCCCGGGGCGGCGGTAGGAAAAACCCGCTGAACTGTAGCCCTGGGTTAGCTGACCTCCTCTTGGGGCAGTGAGAGAAGAGGGGAGGCGGGGCGGACTGGATAAAGCAGCCCTATGGAACCTTCAAGACTTTTCCACATTTCGGTTCCCGGCGGATTTTCGGGTCAGGACGGAAAGAGCTTATTATTGCGTTCTATGTACATTTTAGCAGAGGTGTTGTGATAATCCGTGAACTTTTGTTTGTTTTTTCATTTTGTGTATGTAAATGTATCATTGCTATTTTTATTATTGTTATTAATAATGATATTGATATGATCATTTTAGGTTTTAATTAGTTTTATTTTTTCTAAAGGCACATCACTCGCAAGAATAACCGCACTGTCCTAGCCTGGCCAGCCGCCCGTCGTCTGAAATATGTCTGGATTAAAACTATAACTCTTAGAAATTAAAAGCCATATAATTGTTAATTGTTGAAATACATTCTTAGCCCTCTACTAACAAAAAGGTTACATCGTTCATATTAATTATCCATTTCTGAGTTGGCAGGACTGTTTATTTAAACTCCTTTAAGACAATGGTGCATTGCCGTTACATGAACCAGGCCTTTTTGCACATTCCAAATTTTCTGTCAATCCCTCGCTGACCAGGCTAGCACACGCATCATTTCACGCCACGATATTCCAACATTTCCCTACTCCCCCCTTTCTCTTTTCTACTCTATATTTTCAACTACAGACGTTTTAACCACACAGAAAAGACTGCTGCCCACCCTCTCGGTAGCTTTCACGCAGTAAAAAATGCACAGCTATTTATTACTTTGTTTTTGTTTTTTCTTTTTTTATGATTGTTTTTTCATCTTAAAAGTGTTCATCTGTTTTATTTGTTAACCGCAGAACTAGTAGCAATTGTGTAAATATATGCACATCTGTCCTGATTTCTCTTGTCAATACTGCCATTATCAAAGGTCCCATCACTGATCCCTGAGGTGCTCCCATTTCAATACATATTTTTATTTTTTTCCAGTTTTTTTTCCCGTTCACGCTGCATCTGTGTCGGACTCTCGTGTCTGCTGACCACTAGTTTGTTACTCTACACACTGTGATGTATGTCTTTCCTATATCCAAGCAGTCGGCCATCTTGAAGGGCAAAGACTTTCTCCGCTCTGCAATTTGGCTAGTTTCACGTCGTTGTCTCGCTGGTGATCGGCCTCCACGTTTTTTTTCCCCAGTTTTTCTCTGTGCATACCCTTCTCCTTGCTTATTTTTGTACAACTTTTCCATCTGTTGATTTTGTAAATACTGTAAAATGCATTTTGATATCATTAACATGTTTTGATAAACACAAGCTAACAGTCGCTGATTCGGGGACAGCTGTATTTGTCAGATCTGGGAGGGAGGGCTCTAATATGAATGGGGGAGTGGAGCGGGTCAATAATATGCTATTTCACTTTCTCAGATTAAGCAGGGCAGAGGAGGAACGATTTAGAAGGTGACCATGTGCGCTAATAATTTAGATTTTTGAATTTTACAGTGCTTTGGCCAGGCAATCGTTCTTAAACTTCTTGGATTGCAGAAATCAAAAACGTTCTTATTGGGTACACTGTAGGCCAATTGTGCTGCTTATTTGAGATATACTAACATTTTCCTGTTGATAAATGCTTTTATTATTGCATGCAAGTATGATTTGAAGACATTTCAGTAAACAACAAAGAGGTAACAACTATAGGAAAAGTATAGCAATACACAAGCTCTCAACACATCCATGACCAAAACCCTATCGAGACAATTTATATATGAATTATGACACTAGCCTCACGCTCAGCAGTAATTGGTGCTCTTATAATGGGAAAGTGTGTTGAAGTTACATGTGTGGGCATTGGATAGAATCATTTTCTCTGCAACAATTTCTTCACAAATCAGACTTATGCAACAATGTAAGTTGTAACTTTTAAACAAAAACAATTCTATCTGATTGCCAAAGTAATTTAATCTTGATCTGGTGTCACAAATATTGTATTGATCTACAAAGTTGTATTCAGAAAGGCCACGTCTTAAAAGATTACGATAGAAGGGGCCCCAAACTGAAATTCACCTCAGGCCCTCGTTTTTATTACTCCGCCACTGTGCGTAGTGTATCATAGTTTGAAAATCAAGTGCAATTTTGGACATTTCAACCTGGATTTCTCTTGGTTTCTTTTGATACTTTTTGAAAATCAACTTATTTTTTTTTCTTTTATGGGTCGATATTTCTCAGTTAAGAAAGCATTACAGCCATTCCTCCCCTGCCCTCGGGAACAGATGTACAAACAAACGCAGTCCTTTTGTCCTGTATAATTACTTTGGGTCACTTCTGTATTTCTATCGTGCTGATGTAAATGACTGTATCATTCAGGAGAGAGAAAAGCCGGAGGAACCAATATTTTTGGCAAATTTCCTCCCGGGGAGAGCAGTATTGAGGGGAGCTGATTTGTATCATGTTAGGGTAGATCCTAAATGTCTCGTGTAGTAAAAAAACTCAAAGAAAAAAAAGAGGTTCCTTCTTCGTATTTGTTTCTTTATATTGTAAAGTTTCTTTAGGCAAAACTGTTATCAGAAAAGGTGGGGAAACTGCATCAATGATAAATGTATTTTTTCTGTTCATTTTCTTTTTGTTTTGTTTTTAAGTTGATCAAGTTGTCAGTCGTTTTTGCCTGTGTCCCCCTTGTTGTAGATACATATTAAAACAAATAAAATGAATTCACTCCTTTTGCCATGACTTCGTGTCTTCTCTTGTCTCTCTAGAGTCTTGCCTTTGTTTATGTTTTTATACAGCTAGATTACAGACTTGAACAATTACCCTAAAAGCAATTAACATTTACCCCTTGACTCCTAATTAACCTAATGATACAGCCTCATTTCAAGTTGTGGTTATTAGCAGCAGCTTGATATCGTGGCCTGATTCGCCTAATTGGGAGAATCATCGAGTCTGTTTTGTTCTGACGATTTCCTGTGTGAGTCATACTTTATTCAGACCAAATAAAGTGCTCTAAAAATGGACCGTCTGACTCAAAACAATGTCAGTACACGTCTGAGTCCGCTTCCTGTTCAATGCCTCTTCTCAATATTTTTTACGCAATTGTCAAATGGCTTCACGTTATGTGATTTTAGCATTCATTCAAACTTAAAGGTATATAGCAGGATTCTCTACTTATTCAATGCTATTGGTCCTCCCAAGTGTCAATCATTCTGGTGATACATGCTCGTCCAAAAAGACCACAGTTTTGTTCAAAAAGTGGAAAGGGTGGTTCTTTCCTAAAATTCTATATACCTTAAATATGCCTCTTCCAATAACAACTGCGTAATTAGTATTTCAATATGTTACAGCGATACAATTTGAATGTATGTTTTTTTTGTATCAGTGGTTTGCCAACATAAGATTGCAAAAATGTTTTTAAATACAAAACTATAATGAATACTAAAATCATATATTAGGATATATAGCCATTTGGCAATTGACAGAAATGTCGTTAGTCCAGTGTGAAAAAGAGCCATTTTGAGTCACTATTTGCCTGTTTCGTGCAGGTCTGTTTTGGATTAGAGAATGTTGCGACAAAGTTAAAAGTTGATAGGTTTTTGCTGTAATTTTTTTTGCTATAAACTGAAAATTGTAGATACAATTTTCAAAGATACTTTTGAGACGTTTTTGGATATTTTTCATAGATTTAAAAAATACTTTTGAATCAGGTTTATCTGAATATAAGCAAATGTATTTGTAATATGTGTCCCTTATTTTTCTTTATTAGATTATTTATAAAATATTCTTTAAATCAATATAAACAAAAAACCTTGATACAGTATGTCGTTATTTCACACAGCTGATTGAGAGGCGTAGTCACTTTTTCACTTTTCTGTCTGAAAGAAATGTGACATTGACAACAAAAAAAACACCGTGTGAACTCTAGCGTGCTTTGAGAGAAACGAACGATGAACTGTATTGCATAGATCATTGATATTGGTTAGAAAGTTAGATACCCCGGCTTTAATTTGAAAATCCTAATCTGTTTGCAGTATCTTAAAAGTAGTATTGATAATGGGGAAGGCACATAAGCCTTTTGCTCCTACCTTCTCCTTTTGGGGTCTGTTTCTTGAAATTATATGTAAATAATAAAAAACTACTTAACTAAAAAAAAAAAAATTTCAAAGCCACTCACTTGTTTTGATGGTGTTTTCTTGGCCATAGACATAGTTCTGAGATTTTATTTTATGTTATTTTAGCGTAGAGTTTTTGTTCAATCATCTTGTGTTGTGTGCTCCTCATTCCCTACCGTAACCGGTTGATGCAACACTGAAATTGTCCTACTGTGGGACGAATAAAGGACGTCTTAATCTTATTCTTGATCACAACCTCGCCTTTCGCCAGCGCTGACTCTAGACTGGAAAAAAACACCCAGCTGAACTGTTGTGGCGTCTCACTCGTTGGCCTGGAATGACCAGTGTCCACTCGCGTCCTGCAAAGTCACGTGGAGACCCCAAAGGCCACTCTCTGCAGGTGGTCTTCTGCACAGAGACGGCCGGTTGGGATGTTATTGCTTTTGAACCAGCACACTGCAGTCTGCGAACAAATTCTACCGAGTTTGGAATCTATTTGCAATTTATATGTAATGTAATCTTTTGACAGGCATAGATCAGTATTATATTTTGAAATTATCTGAGGATGAGGGTACTCAAAGTGCTGAACGAAAGAGAGACAGTCACACAAGGCATTAAAATCATGAATAATCACAGTACATTAAAAATAGTGAAGATAAAAATAGATTTAAAAAAAGTTGTATACTAAACAGAAGTGTTTTTAACCCTTGTGCTGTCTTCGAGTCAAATTGACCCACCACAGTAATTAAAAAATACTCTAAATATTTATTTTTTCAAGCTGAATTTTCCTGCTTTTTTCTGACTTGACCTGCCATGTGTCGGACCATTTTATATCATAATTTAGGGCATTTTTCTTCAACTTTTAATCACTATGGTTAGTCATTTTGCCTCGAAGACAGCACTAGGTGTCATGGGGTGAGATAAATGAGGACCCAAACGCAGGAATGCCAAAAGAATGATTTAATAAAATGAAGCCCAAGTTTAAAACAAAACTCTAAATCCAAAGTAACCAGGAACAGGACAGGACATAACTTGACAAGACAACACAATGAACCAGCAACAAGGGGGGAGGAGCACAGGTACACATAGACAGAGACACAGGTGAAACACATCGGGGCGGGGCAGGAAGCAAAACTGAAATGAAAACCACAGAACTAATGTCAAAATAAAACCAAATACAGAAATAAAATACACACCATGACACTATAGGGTTAAAATTACAACTGAGGGATTTTATCTTCATTCTTTTTAATGTACTGTGATTATGTTTTGAATGCCTTGTGTGACTGTCTCTATCTGGTTTTGTTCAGCACTTTGAGTTGCTGTGTGTATGAATTGTGCTATACAAATAAACTTGCCTTACCTGTTTTCAAAAGAAGTAGATGGATTTTTATAACATAATTTGTCCCTGGCTCCTGTTTGGTTCTAACACTGGTTTTCATGTATTTTCATTTCTTTCACATCTTTAGATCAGTCTCTTTTAGACAGGAAGGTGAAAAAGAGAGGACCTCCCTCATTCAGCCAATCAGATCTCAGCCCAAAACGTCAAATTGTGACTTACAGGAAGACAGCATGTTGTGGACTGATTTGGTTTCAACACTTTTAAGACTCTGTAGGGACCATAGGAGTCTGTTCAAAATGGGTTTTTACCAAATTTTTTGATAACATTTCAGCAGATTTTTGAGAAGACCTGCAATTTGTGTTTACTTTTGTAGATATTTCAGTGTGTTTTCATACGGAGAAAAGTTTGAGGTTTTGTTACTTGTTTTTTCTAATCTACCAGTAAGTAAGAACATATGACTCATTTAGTTTCAAAAAGTCCAGTCGGGGGTTGGTGTCACATCATGGGACTGCAGAATAAAGATTGTTGTTCCACAGAATCTATGACTTTATTATTTTAGAGTTTTACAGTTTATGGATTATAGAGTTTCACATGGAGAACCCAGTTTTTTATTTTTATATTTTATTTACATTCAGATTAATGTAAACAATATATTGACCACATAAAACACATACATAGAAATAAACAAGACAATGAAACAAATGATAATAATAATATGTTGGTTGTGTGTGTGTGTATATACAGTATATATATGTGTGTATATATGTAAGTATGTATATATCTATTTTATGTAGAAAGACACCAGGAACTAAGCTAAGTAATGAAATGTAGGAACAAGGGGTGGGATCACATAAGTCGTTTTCCCTCTCCTTTTTGAGCCAAAATATAAATGTTATACAGATCCTCCCTGTTCCTCTTTGTTTAGTTTTGTCCTTCATTTGTTGCCCATATGTGGGTACAGTGATTTCTGTATTGTGCAGAATGGTATCATTTTGTTTGCTAAAAAGAAAGTATTCAATCAATAAAAAATAATAATAATAAACTATTTCATGTTGTTCATAATATTCCCATTGTTTAGTCTCTTATGTGTAATCTGTACCATTTACAAATCAGACGGTTTTTTTTTGTCTTCTTATTTTAGCACAAAGCAAGTCTATTGGCCGTTCAGGTTATTCCCATTTGTTGTTTAATAGATTGCGACAATAACAGCTGGAATGAGGAAGGACAGGTTTGCTACAGTAAGGAACATAATGGAAATCTAATCCCCTTTGCAGACAGTAATTATCCATTGAACATTCTGTAACTAACACTTGTGCTCATGGTGTTGTGCTATACTTTTTGCAGCTGAAATGCAGAAATCCCATTCATAACTAAACATCAAATGGAAATCATATTCAGTTTTCTTGTATACATCACACACTATTGAAGCAAAAGAGAGGGTTGTTATGCAAGAGAGACGAATAAACAAATAGTGGGAGGGGGATACAGTCTGAAATAGAGCAAAGTAAACAGAGCATATGAAGAAACATTACAAATTATTGAATCGTTTGCTGTATTTGTATGTGTTTGAGTCCACAATGAATGATTAAAATGGGGGTTTTGTGTCACTGCATTCATTGTGGCTGATTCAAAGATTGAGTGCACAGAGTTAGGAGGCTGTAACTGTAACCGCCTTCGAAGGACTAAGTTAGATAAAGCCATACTCTACTGTCCCCGAAGGAAAATGTGTCCTCTGCATTTGACCCATCCCTCCAAAGCCACAGGGGCCTCTCTCTGTCAGGAGCGGCACCAGGGGACCCGTCCTGAGATTCTGGGGCAGATTTGTGTGCATGTCTTTATGTCTATTTCATTACATGTTTCCGCACCAAAAGCCAAAGCAAATTCTGAGTGTGAGACTGGCAGGCAACAAGATCAATCTGATAATGATTCTGATGTGTTTGTTTGATATTTTCTTTTGTCTTGTCTGTTTGTATGTTTTAAATTGGACCTAGAGTCTGTAATAAAGTGGAATTGAATTGAAATTGTGACAACTTTTGAGGTTGTTGTGGAAGAGGATCTTTATCTTCTGTAAGTAAGTAATGTTTATGGCGCATTTTACAAATCAAGGTCACCCAAAGCGCTTTACAATGTTCAGAGTTCAGATATTCCGCCGAACACATTGGAGCATAAAAGTTTCCAAAGACACAGGCAGAACATGCAAGCTCCACTCAGAAAGGCCCTGCTCCGACCGGGATTCGAACCCAGGACTTTATTGCTGAGAAGCGAGAGTTCTATCCACTCAGCTGCCCGGTGATGGTAAAGCTGCCCGTTCTTCTTAGCAAAAAGTCTCCAGTTGCTGTAAATTCCTGGGCTGCCTTGATGAGTGGGGGGTAGGTTTTTGTGTTCATCATAATCAAAATAGACAGAATATTGAAGCTTAAGACATGAATCTCTGATTAATAATTGTACATTCACTTATTGTCTTTATCTTTTATCTATTTGCACTTTATGACTTGACTGTATTTATCCACATACCTTGTGCTAATCTGTGCCATTGCCTGAAATATATTAATAAATGAATAAAGAAAAATATTGACAACCAGATGTAACATTTTACACTCTATTTAAATGAACTTTAAAAATACATATTTCAGATGAAAAGCACAGGGCACTGAGCAGCAGAGCTGCCCTCAGTCCGCACAGATCAAACACTGGCTTTGAAAAAATGAGAAGAAAAAAATAAAAAGTAGAGGTACTTACGTAAAGCGTACGTATGGGTTTATTTACGTCTCTCAGCCAATCAGATCAGCTCTGGCTCCAGTCATCATGACATAATGCGGTTTACCCCAAGTTGCCAGGTCCACAGATTCAACTCGAATTTGGGTTTGTCGAAGTGGTGTCGTCATGTCAGACATGTTACCACTGTGCATCTCTCTCTTTTCCCCCAAAGCTGGAGTGCCTAACTTTCAAACCACAATAAATGAAACAAGGTATATATGGTTCCTCACTCTCAGTTTGGTTTTATCACTGGTTTTCATGTATTTTATGGCCAGTATGGCAAGTTACATCTTTACACCATCTTCTCAGACAAAATAGTAAAAAAAAAAATTCTAATAAGAAGAAGACAGTCTTACTTGTATTTCTGAAATAAAAAGTTGGTAACCCAGTTTTAAGTTCTTAGAACTGGTGAGTAAGTAAGTCATCTTTACTTATATAGCACCTTTCACAGACCAGAGTCACAAAGCGCTTTAAAATTGTTGTGGGCATTTGTCTCTCACTCCACACAGAGACACAAAGATGAGAGCGGGGTCACCACAGGAGGCCCATGCCAGCTTCATTAGCGCGTTCTACATAACAAAAAATGTAGAGGTTTTGAGCTTTGAAACAAGGAAAAACAGGATTATGTAAGGGGATTATTTCATTGTTTTTTGCATGTGTTGGCTGGAACAACTGGCTGGAACCTATTTTGTGTGTGTATGGATATGACAGTGATGAGGTCACGTACGCAAAATAAAACTTATTTAAGGCGTTCCCAGGGTGAGCTGAGAAGTTTAAAAGAAGTACCATCCTGAGGAGCTGGCCCTCTGTGTGGCTCTTCACACACCCATTCCCTTTAAAACACGAAATAATCTGTATTACACTTATATTTCCAGAGCTGAAGTATGCTAGATGACACAGTGAACTAGTGTTTATGATCTCAAAGACTACTTTGAGTGAGTAAGGTAGAGGGCCACATAATACGACAGTGAGGGCCACCTGACATGTCTGGGTTAAGCAGAAAAAAAGTAGTTTCCTTTTGCCTCAAACATTTACAGTCTTAAAACTTGAAGGTATGTAGGAGTATTTTCTAAAATTTTGGGAAAGAACCGCCCTCTCCACTTTTTGAACAAAACTCTCTGGTCTATTTGACAATTAGGACGAGTCTTGATCATCCACCCGGAAGTTGAAAATCCTTTTAAATAAGTTTAATTATGAGCTCTTTTTTTGTTGATGACCAATTACCGAAGAAAAACACAATCGCTCATAACGCTGAAAAACGCCCTTTCTCTCCGCAGACCTGGCACCCCCGCTAATGCGCTCTTCTCCAGATTTCCGCGCGTCAAGACAGAGACCTCCAGCTCCTGCAGCGGACAGAGCCGTGGCGCCTCCCCGATGTTCGCGCGCTCATCTGCCGCGCGGCCCCGTCCTCCTTCCCCCTGATCCCACCGCGACATCACCCGGGGATGTCTGCCCTCCAGGAGAACCACAGCTACGGTCTCTCCAGCGCCCAGTGCGCCTCCAACCTCTCCGTGTTCCACGTAAAACTCACTGACAGCGCGGCCAGAGCGATCGAGGGTTTCCAGAGCGGAAAGGTAGGCTGCTTTTAACCCCGATAATAAAAACATACACATTTACTTTCACTTTCTCTTTTGTTTATATGTGAGTAAACCAACGCGACGGCTCTAATTGGCCTTCTGAAATGCTTTTAAATGTTGCATAACAGGCGACAACGCGGAAACATGGCTTGTGTATGGCTGATCGTAATGATCAGCCAGTCCCAGCTAAGTTCTTACAAGCTGCTGCCAAGTGGAAGGAATGCTAAAATAATAATTAGACGCTTTCTGGGGGACAATACGCGATATAGGATGTATGTGGGTTCGACTTCAATAGGCAAGGAATGTTTATTTGTATAGAACAGTTAATACACACAAGGCAGGGCAACTCAAAGTGCTGAACAAAACAAAAGAAACATTAAAATCATACAAGGCAGGGGTCACCCGCACTAACTGCCGGACTTTGGGGGGACAGAGCCTTTGCCATTGCCGCCCCAACCCTCTGGAACTCGCTCCCACTGCCCATTAGACATTCTGACTCACTAGCAAACTTTAAATCAGTACCCATCTTTTCAAACAAGCTTTTCGCTAAACCCCCTTTTTTACTTTTATTGTATTTATTATTGTATTTTATTCCCAACGTGAAGCGTCTTTGAGTGTCCAAAAAGCGCTATACAAGTTTGATGTATTATTATTATTATTAAATCTTAAAAGAGTCCTTCAGTTGTGTGCACAGCTAAACAGAACTGTTTTTAACCTGGATTTGAATAAGACCGGTCCAGATTTTAGTTAAATCTGAAATGTCAGCAGGAGGCCAGTCCCTGTGCTCCTCAGAGTCCGAGCCGGTTCATATAGCACTAATATGTCACCGATGTACCTATGTGCGAGGCCATGGAGAGACTTGAACACAAGCAAAGCAGCTTTAAAATCTATTCTCTGAGCCACAGGAAGCCATTGAGACCTGAGGACTGGACTGATGTGATGGTACTTCCTGGTTCTCATCAGAACGATAGGAACTAGGAATATGTATCATTTGTAAATATTAGCGTAAAGGGGATAACAATTATTCAACATTATACGGTACCACACATTCATAATGATAAATAATCGTGTGTAATATTGTTAAGTGAAAAACAGAAAGAGCAAACTAAAAAAGCCCCATTTATTTCTCAAATAGTGTTTTCTCCAAAGAAATAAACACAAACAACAACAAGCTAAGAAAATGCACACACAATTCATATCTGTTGAACCAAAAATGTATATGCCTCACGTTGATGCATTAAAGCGGCATTCAATAAAAACATAATTGAATGAATGAATAGATAGATAGATGGATAGAAAAAAAAATGTAAAAAAAAAAAGGACTCTAGTAGTAGCTTGATGAGGTAAATCTAACCGCTTGTTTGGTCTTCTCCTTTATGAATCAGCCACACTACGCACACTTCCTGTCCTGAGCGCAGTGATGCGTTCTGGGAAAGTCCAACCTCCTTACTATGATGAAATACTCTGAAACATAGGCACAAGATCGCTGGCTGGTCAAAATGCAGTCACAGAATGTACTCGGCACGTCCAAGCCATGAGACCGATTATGGTCTAATTAGTCAGAGCTAACGACTTATTCCTTCAAGTATATATTTCTGAATCTCCTTTTCGCCTGGAGAGCTAAATTTTCATTTCAAGAAAGAAAGAGTGAAAGAAAAGTTGACATAATTGTGTTTTACAATGAACAATAGATATGTCTATGTATAGCACTATGCACAGTCGGCATAATCAATAAAAACAGCCAATAAAACAGTCATGATAATACAGTATCAAAATAATTACGGGAAAACAGAGCAGTAGATACAGACGGAGGCCACCCAAGAGGAAAGACAAAACAAAAACAAAGTCAAAGGGTTAAATACAACCTGCGAAGTTCAAAATTAGCAGTTAAAGTCTGTTGCATAAAAGTAAGAAGTGATTTAAAAGAGGAAAATTATATTCATTTATAAGACTGTCAAAATGTGCAATCATAATTAAGCAACATTTTGTCAATTTCTTACACCTTTTTCTTGGCATGTTTTGCAGTGTAGTGTTATACCCATAAAACAATCCGCCATAACGTAAACGTGCACAAAGCTAGAGTAAGACTGATTAATGTGGAAACAACACGTTGACTGTGCAATGTGCAAAATACTAAAGATTTACTCACCTCTGATGCACTTTATAATATCTACTGTACCTTGATTTTTCCTTACATGGGAGCTACTTTTAAAACTGTAATTTATTCTATAGTGTTAATACAAAAACGTTCCACTCTAATTTCCATTTTAATACTATTCAATACTTTAAAATCCATTTTAATACTATTTTTGGCTATTTTTAGAGTGATATTTGTATTTATTTTGTTTTGTTTTGTGTGTTTCTGCTGCTACTGGACACTTGAAGGATAGATCTACTGTACCTATCTCTATCTCTATCTATATCTATCTATCTATTTATCTATCGCCTAATAAATAAAGTAGGATATTATGATCATACAAATACATTATTTAAAAAATAAAAAAAACACACACACAAAAAACACGAATCTTAAGAAATTTCAAGACCTTGTTAACTACAAAAATAATAAATAAACTGGAACCAAAACCATGTAGGCATTTACAATAGTTGTCTGCATTGTGACTCCTCAAATGATCCTTTGGGGGGGAGGTACTTTGAAGGGGGTGGCGAGCTCCTGAACTGCAGGTTGGAGACCCCCGGAAACACAAGTTGAACCATCCTTAGAGTCTGGACTGAACCAGAGCTGCCAGAGCTGAAAACGCAGCTTGTCCTTGAACGCTCCGACCTCTTGAATAATGATATTGTGTTTCAGGGCTGGGCCTCGTCTCCTACCATCTGCTTCAGCGACAACAAAGGGGTAACTTTGATTCTTCTGCAGACAGTTTGTTTTGTCGTTTCTCACTGCTAACAATAAACGTGTCTGTTGCAGAGGATCAGGCTCCCGTGTGCGGACGCCCAGGACCAAGCGCGGGTCTTCACCTTCAGTGTCAGCAATGTGTCGAGCCACAACCCGCACGGGCGCTTCGAGTGCGTGCAGCAGGCCAGCGGCAGGTCAGGCCTACGACATAATTTATTTATTTATTTATTTAGACATTTATTTAAAGAGGAATAACCCCATGAGATGCATCATCTCGTTTTCGTGGGGGTCCTCTATATACAGATATATATATATATCATAATAATGATAATAATAATCTATAATCATAATACGATTCATAAAAGCAACAATAATAACAATACTAGGGCTGGGCGATATGGCTGAAAACTATATCACAATATAAGTCATTCATATTGGTCGATAACAATATATATTGATTGTTTTTTAGTTTTGTTTTTTAAACCTAAATAAATACGTTAGCAGTCTTGTTTACAGTCACGGGGGAATGAGGCTAGAAGAATATGTTCACAAGCACAGTGTCCCCCATTGTTAGTCCTGGTTTACCTATGATCGGCTGTGATAGGTAGAGAAGTCTCTGCCTACATCCCCCAGAATGCCGTGCGCTTCTGACTCTGCTTTACTTCTTGTGTTTTCATCCTGTTTTTTCTTATGGTGCGTTCAGACCAAACGCGATTTCTGCGGCCAAATCGCGTATATCGCGCGGCTTGAGCCGCTTGTGACAAATTGTGGCAGCCGCTGTCACAGAGAAACTTGGCCGCGCGGCCAGGACACTAGAGGGCAGCCGCTGTCACAGAGCGTTGAGAGCGTTTAGGGGCGGGGCTTGTCTCTTTTGCCTGTAGCTTCCCAAAATGGATGTCAGCGAAGGAGTTGCTTGGCTCTATCTAATAAATAAAGCCAGACAGCGTCGTCAAAGGGCGAATCGACGACGTGTCTGGATTCACCAGATAGTCCGTAGACGGTTGGAGTTTGGTGAGTTTCACCATTTGCTCCGGGAGCTGCGCTCGGATGAGGGTCGCTTTCAGCGGTACTTTCGTCTCTCCCTGGCCCAGTTTGACGACCTACTGACCCGCATTGGCGCAAGGATCACCTACCAGGACACCAACTACAGGCGCTCTATTCCAGCTGAAGAGCGCCTGTCCATCTGTCTGCGGTTAGTGTTTTTTACCCCATTCGGAATTCCTAAATACTTACAAAGTTTGTCATTTTTCAATCACAATCCACAATGTAATAGCTCAGAAAACAGTATTATGCAACAATATGGTGTCTATGATTACTGTCTATGATGTTTACTGTCTACTAGTTTAACGTATTTTATGCTACACAAGTTTTGTCACGTGATTGTTATGAATGTAATTGTGATAAATATGTTCATATCATTTTGTAATTGCAGGTTTCTTGCCACTGGGGACTCCTACAGGACCATTGCGGGGAGCTTCAGAGTGGGCATATCCACCGTCTCCATGCTCATCCCAGATGTGGTGGCAGCCATCTGGGACTGCCTCGCGGAGGAGTTCATGGCTGTGCCTGGAGCAGAGGAGTGGAGGTCCGATGGAACTTCCCTCTGTGCTGTGGGGCCATTGATGGGAAGCATGTGGCTGTGAAGGCACCCCCCAACTCTGGGTCCATGTTTTTTTAATTACAAGGGGCACCATTCCCTTGTGCTCCTGGCTGTAGTGGATGCCCAGTACAGGTTCAGGGTGATTGATGTGGGAGGGTACGGCAGATCCAGCGATGGAGGCATCGTGTCCAACTCTGCCTTTGGTGAGGCTCTGCGCGAGGGCACACTCGACCTGCCTCCTGACCAGTGCATAACTGGAGCTGACCACAGAGGACCCCAGCCCCATGTGTTCGTGGCAGATGAGGCCTTTTCACTGCGCTGCAATTTAATGCGCCCTGCCCATCTCCAGCCATGAGGATGGCTGGAGATGGGCAGGTTCCTGCACCGAGGGGAGCTGCTGTCGGTGAAGAACCACTTCCAGGCGTGCAGCGGATGGCCGCCTGGAAGCCAGCAGTGGACATAAGGAAAGTGTTCATGGCCCACTTCAGTGAGGAGGGAGCACTGCCGTGGCAGCCCACAGAGTAGTCATGTCCACCACAAGACTGACCCACATCTGGCCATAGTCCAAACCCATATTGATTTGCACTATTCTATTCACCTGTATACCTTCTGTTTCTAGGTAATGACTGCCAGACTCCACTGCGACTCCACTCCAACTTCAGGTTAATCATATGCACATTCAAGCTTTTCCATAATTACAAGGTTGTTAAAACAGTAAAAGGTGAAATGAATAAAAAATACTGTCAACTACTGTATCGCTCTTTAAGTGTTCGTTATTCCATCTTCTATAAAACCCAGTCAGCTCTTATAAAAGTAAATGTACAAATATAGAATAGCATTTTCTGTCAATATTATATGAAAGGTAGTAATGGTTGGCTTGAAGTAGAACACATGAGGTTTGAAAAATATTTTCTTTATAAAAAAAGGAACAAACAATGAAAAATAAATGAAATGTACATATAAACAAATGAAAAGGAGCTTGCTTGGAGGAGGTGCGGTGGAAGAGGAAAGGGACACATGTCTGTTTCCTCCCCTGCAAAAGGTGTCACCTTAGGTCAAAAAACTGTCTGTTCTGGCCAATGGTTCCAAATTAAGAAGAACGGTGCTGCTTTCATATAAAAGTTGGTACATTTTGAATTTCACAAATTCTTTTGACTCTGGTGCCACCCTTTGCAGGAGAGGAAAGAGAGAGAGCAGGAACTGATGTTCTTCTGAGTAGTCGGGCGGTCCGGCTGCTTTGGTCCGTAGAGTCTCCAGCAGCTCCCGCTCCCACTCTGAAGGCCCACCAAGGAAGAGGGCTCGGAAGAGGCCCACGTCCGTAGAGCCGCCAACAAAGAACACAGGGCAATCACAGTGTTAAAAAGTGGAACATGTATTTCAAAAAAGCAAAATGAAGAGAGCAAATAATATCTGTATTAAAGCCAGAGTGTGTAGACATAGTTAAACACATGTAAAACACTTTTAAGTTGTGTGTTTGTTACAATTAACTTGAACATTGCAGTTATCAATGAAATTACTCACACAAGCACAAATTTCGACAGTTACAAACTAATATCTCTGAAGTGTATTTCGCAATGAAATTTGAAATTGGCTGTAAAAAAGTAATACTCTATTGTCTGCATTAAACAGGATAGCTGCCATCTTGTGGCAACCATTGCATGTATTTGTTCAGTACTTTTATAGCATAAGGTATTTCAGTAGTATGTTTTTATCGAAGAAAGAGGGAAGATGTGTTGTATCAGACCAAAGCTTCTTTCCACCTGTAGTGCCTTGACATCTTGGTGTTTCTCTGTAAATTTGTCGTCTACACTGATGTAACAGCCCTTGGGTAATTTTGGCATATTATGCAGTAACATTTTGTTTATATGAACAGTCCTGTAAAAAGAATAAAAATAAAACAATGATTAAAAAAAAGCCACACCTGTAGGTGCAGAAGCAGGGGAAGGTCCAGCCCTCACAGAAGAAGAACCGGCTGAGGAAGCAGCAGCAGCAGCAGCAGCAGCAGCTCAGGCAGCTCAGGCCAAGATGTCTCCCCTTGTGTGGTGGTGGCAGTGTCTGTGCCAGAAGAAAACAAGAAATACAATTATTTCATATCATGTGTACATTGCGCTTATGACATTTATATGTACATAATAATGTACATTATTATGTACATTTAAATGATTTGTTCATATAAAAGGGAAAAGTGAAATTTAACACAACACATGATCAAGATCTATCCTGGTTTGAAAATAGCCAATGCCTATTTTCACCTGGCCATGATGTTAAGAAATCATTAAAAGAAATGCATACACAGAAAGCAATATAAATGTAAAAGTCAGCAAAATGTGGGTAATAGAAAGGAAAGAAATGTATTTTTTCCAACTGTTGGAGGTCTCTGTTTGCTGCATGACACCGACCTTCAGCACCTGACAGCCCTGCTGCTGCTGCTTCCTCTGGCTCTTCTTCTGGGTGGTTGTACCCTGTGGTCTGCTCCTCCTCGGCCCTTCGCCTTGGCATGTTCCCGGAGCTGTCACGGGGAGTGATGTAGGGCTCGAGGAAGGACATGACCACAAGGTACTTCCACGTCTGGCCTTTCCCTGCTTCTGCTACACTCTTCTTCACCTTCTCCTTCTTCCTGCTCTCCTTAGCATATGTGTCCCTCAGATTCTTCCACCGCTTTTTGCAAACTTCCACTGAATAAACACATCAACTCGTAAGCAGGAAAGTAGTAGTTTTTTTCGCGGGGAAATATTTACAACATTGAAAAGTTAAAATAACTTACCCGAGACACCAACCACCTCGCTAACCCTCCTCCAAGCAAGCTCCTTTTTATTTCGGTCCCGGTAGCTGATGTCCGCAGTGTTATATAGCTCAGAATGAGCACCGACCTGAGCAATTGACGTGTCCTCCATAGCTGTCATCTACCAGTGTTTTTCCGGTAGTGAAATGCGTCACTACGTCACTGGAGGAGAAAGCTCCTGATTGGTCGGCACACGCGAATTCTCCCAAAAAGTTCAACATTGTTCAACTCTAGCGGCGGCCGCGTTGGAGGCACGAATCGCGCGTCAAAACGCTTGACATCTCAAAACACGCGGCGCGAATTGCGCGAAACGCTCGAATTCGCGCCGCGTGATCTCTCGCCGCTCCTTGGCGCGCGTCCCCCATGTTGTGTCAATGTAGACCCGCCGCTTTGGCCGCAGAAATCGCGTTTGGTCTGAACGCACCATTACGGAGTGAAGTGAAACTATCGAACATTCTATCGACCCCGTATTCTACTGATATCGAACACGTGTCTATCGCGATGTATATCGTTATCGTTTTATCGCCCAGCCCTAACCAGTACTAATAATGATAATGATATAATAAGCACACAGCAATGAATGATAACATCAATAATTATAATAATAGCAACAATAATAACTACAATTAGTATAATCAATAACAACATTAGAATAACATTAATCAGAATAATATTAATCATAACATTAATCAGTCATAAAAACAATATTAATAACATTAATCAGAATAATATTAATCATAACATTAATCAGTCATAAAAACAATATTAATAACAACATTAATAACATTAATAACAACAATAATAACAGTAATGACATCATCTGCATAACCATGGGAAGTAACCGTGCCGCGGCTAAAATATGTTACAGTTCTGCTTGAAAATGTACAAATTAAAAATTGCAATTCTGTTTTTTTTTGGGAGATGAATGGTTTGATTTGGTTCTTTCATTGTTAGAGGTTGTGTGAAGCTATTTATTGTCAAATAATGTCCTCTGTCCCTGATCAGAAGTCTCCATCCCCCAGTTCTCGATAGCTATGAGGTGTGACGTTTTGTGGATGAGGTTCTTTTTTCCTCTGATGGTCACGCTGTCTATTCTTTTTGGCTCGATGACATAATTTGAAAATATAGAAGCAAAAATTAAGCTACCGGTATGTAGTTTCACACAAGCACTAACAATGAGTAAGATATAATACATTCATAATCTCCACAAAATGACCCAAACATTGACATGACTGGGTTCATAAACGTCAAGCACATCTGTAGATTCATCAAACATGCATGAATCACGACTAGGGGTGGGAACCTAAGGGTACCTCACGATACGATACGATACACGATACAAAGCTCACGATAACGATAATATCACGATAACGATATTACGATAACGATTTTATCACGATATGACGATTATTGATATATTGGTCAGAAATATACAATATGCCAATTTATGGCATAAATAAAAGAAAAAATACACTTTATTTCATGATAAATAGAATGGAGATGCGTAATGTAGCCATATATTAAGTATTGATACCAATTCAAAAAAAAAAAAAAGTAAAAAAATAAATAAAATCAAAATTGATATCGATACTTGGCAAATGCATCGATAATCAAATCGCGGGAGAAAGTATCGCGATATATCGAAAAATTGATATATCGTCACACCCCTAATCACGACAGAAAGATCAAGTTTATTTCGTGTTTTTGAAGTACAAGGCTCCTCTTGTGTGGTCCACGTCCAGAGACCAGGTGTCTGTGCTCCTTCTTCAGGGCCGCAGAGGAGCTGTCCTGCCTGGGCATCATCCACAAGAAGATGACGGTCAACGCCACGGACGACTCCTACGACAAAGCCAAACAGAGCATGGCCCAGGCCGAGGAGGACACCCGCAGCAGGGGGGCCATCGTCATCAAGCACGGGGGCCGCTTCCAGGGTCAGTACGCCACACGTCTACGACCTCCCACCACTTTCTCAGTCAACATGCATCTGTACTCAAAGAGATTCACTAAAAACAATGATTTCCGATTCATTTTATTTGTCATTTGCAGTAAAACCACATTGGAATACATTTGCACTAGACAAGTACATAGATAAAACAAGGTTAAAAGTATAAAAAGGAATTAAAGACACATATTATGCAAAACCGACTTTTCTTGAGCTTTGAGCCATATTTCAAGATCATTCACTCATCAAAAACTTACCTGGCGTTCCACGGATCCACGCTGATATCAAGAACTTCTGGCACAATCATGTAGCTCCGCCCCTTCTGTCTAAAAGCTCCTGTCTCGTTTCTGTGACGGTCTGATTTCATGTGTTACAGAACCCAACAAAGTGGAAATTAGAGCTGAAACAGGACTGACACGGCCGAGCCCACACTGCGGTACTTTTTGCACATCTACTCCAATGTGGTTTTACTGCAAATGGAAAATAAACTGAATCTTTAACCTAAACCAGTAACCATGGCGACATAATGGTGTTCTACAATGCATTTCACGTTCTTAAAACCAGATTTTCAAACGGAACAAAGAGTATTAGCAGTATAGCAATTGTATTTCTTATAAGACTTTTAAGACTGTCAAAATGTGTTATCGTTATTAAGCCACATTATGTCAATTTCTCACACCTTTTTTGGCACGTTTTGCAGTGTAGTCTCATACCCATAAAACAATCTCCTTTTTAAAACACAGATTTAGACGCTTTGGAGTGAGAGCTGATTGGCCGAGTGAGGGTAGTCCTCTCTTTTTATTTACTTTTCTGTCTCAATAAGTTAATCTAAAACTAGCAATGTAACCAAATTGAAGAACTAGATGGATTTTACTATATACATTAGTTCCATTTATAATCAACAGCTGCATTTATTATGATTTATTATTTATCTTATCCAAACGTCCAAAAAGTATGAATAATTCTGATCATTTTCATATTCCACATTTCTCCATGATTAAATATATACACCTCTGAATGTAATTTAGTGAGATAAGATATTGTGGCGTGTGTTCTCCCGTCGGTGGATTGATTGAGACAAGCGCTTACACAACAACAGCAACACTGGCCTCAAGACAAGTTTGTTCTGTGCAATTTATAGCTTCAGCCATCTTGCATCGGTCGCCATGGCAATCTGTAGTCTGTCGGTGATTTTCTTTGACATCCCGCAGCTTGGATCGCAGAAGACAAAACCATTTTTAACTGTAATAAGATTCCATGTTACTATCTTTCAAAAGTTTCGGTTCTAGTTATAGTTATTTTGGCTTCTGTCGCATTTTTAGCTTTTTCAGACGGAAAAGTGGAAAAGCTCGTTCAGTAAATAAGCTCTCAGCTCAAAGGGTCAAGTAGTGACTCAAAGGGATTCATGCTAAATACACAATGTTTTCTAATAAGATACAGACTTTGTGTTGTGGTCTGATTTGTTGGGACAAAAAAGTAAAAAAGTTCCCCAGCCATAAGTATGTATTAATATTCGTAGTATAATATTGTACTTGTCTGTATTTTTGAACCGAGAGTCTGTAATGAAGTTGAATTCTGTTTGAGTGAAATGTGCTGTTGTGCTGCGTGTGTAAGGCTCATACACAGGAGCTAAGAGTAACGCTGTTTACATTGGGACACCACTAAACCACATCCCTAAACAGATGAGAGGCTATGAATACCAGCTGCACTAGAAACACAGAAAGGTTAGTTTGCAGGGCACAACAGCAGATGAGTGAGGTGAACAAGAGGTTAGCATCAAAATACATGAGACAGCAGCTTTCTGTCAATAAGAACCTCTGTAGATGTGGCTCTTGAAAAAGTCAGTCAAAGGCTGTTGTAATCAGAGTTCAAGTGGTTCTTCTGTAGATCTAAAACGACATTAGCTCCTGTCCTGGTTCTGTGACGGGGCATGAGTGAGTCATCTGGTTGTGATGTGGAATGTCCTGTCTAATGCAACACTGTGTTTATTTGGGCTTAGGACTAAGCTTATTGTGCCTGAGTAATGAAAATAGGTGTGTTTATTTTCGTTTCATGCACTACAATGAGCCGGTCCTAAAGCTGTAGATTAGATGACAGGTTAGACTACAATATGTTTAAGGGGTTTGTTTCTGTTCTATTCTAAGACTTTGTAAGTCTATCAAGTTAAAGATTTTGAGATCATTTAATCGTTGTCTTTCATCACATCAATAGAACATTTGATTCAAGGGTTCAAACTTTAGCCCCGGTTGTTCAGAACAACATACATGTCCTGTCATATACAGTTCACTCTCCTCAGCTCCATACCACTGTTTTCTCCCTCAGGTCGCAAATTAACAGTCCGCTCCTCAGCCCCCTCCAACCCCCCCCAGACCAAGGCCAAGGCCTCCCTCCTCGGCCTGAAGAAGCTGGCCAACAGTAGACCTAAGGCCAAACAGACCACGTCTCCTCTGCTGACTCAGCGGAACAACGGCGTGGAGGTGCAGCACAGGCCTCTGAAGGAGCGAGTGGCCCACATCCTGGCCCTCAAACCCTACAGAAAAGCGGAGCTCCTGCTGCGGCTGCAGAGAGACGGGCTGCGGCCGGAGGACAAGCACGAGCTGGACGCACTGCTGCACCAGGTCAGAGCACAGGGACTCTCCCACAGTAGTGATCAAAGAACGGACCAATGCAACAACTAGTACATGTCTCACCATATGCATTATCTCACTGGAAGATGGTTCAAAATGAGTTGGTATATAATATTTTGTCGGTCTAGAAACTATTATTCCAGAGATGGTCATAATATTTAATTCAGATGTTTCTATTGCCACCATGTTTTTAGTTTGTGTTTGTTTCGAGTGTAGCTCTGTTTTCTCTGATTGTAAATGTTAATGTAAATGCACATAATGTAAATGAGATGTTCTGTCATCAGTGCAGCACATGTGCCTTGTGTAAAGCTGTGTTTCACTGCAGGTGGGTCAGCAGAGCAGTAAGGACAATGCTTTTGTGCTGAAGGACAGTTTGTTCAAAGAGCTGCAGAAGGACTGGCCTGGATACACGCCAGGAGACCAGCAGCTCCTCAAACGCATCCTCGTCAGGTAACTGAAAACGCCACAGGCCCACACTCAAAGACAAGCACAGAAACTACACCAAGACAATCAGATACTACAATAATCACTAATGTGCCTCACTCACTACAGTACACATGGCCCAGGCTCCACAGACTGGATTTGATGCATTCCAAGCCTCAGTAGAGCTTTAATAATCCTTTATTCGTTCCTCAGTGGGGAAATTTCAATGTCATCTTTGTGCAAATTGCAGCAGAATAAAACGAGGAAATAGGAAACAGGATCTATTATTTAAGATTATAGATAATACATAAAATAATAACATAATAAAATTAAACTCTGGAGCTATAATTCCACTTGGTTCAAGGATAGTCTATAGTGATAGACTGGATACAGATAGACTAGTGGTGTGTACACTGTGGTCAGCAAGAGGTATGTACAGATGTTACTATTGTACTTTTACAGCAGAGAATTACTGGCGTAAACAATAGTCATAATAGCAGCAGGTAAAGTGACTAGTAAATGACAAAAACATCAGATGAATATGTACTAATGTTGTAATGTTGAGGTGGTTTGAGATGGTCCAAGCTTTATTTCACCCACAGTCCTGTCATGTTATATAATGTATCTGTTTTAACACATTACACTCTTAACATTCAATAGCAATAGCTTCAATGAGGTTGTACCGTAATTACATTGAAATCAAAATAACACATAACCAAATAAAAGCTTTGTACAAGTTCACAATTTGGTTTCTCAAACAAAGCAGCACTTTGTGAACGGTGCAGGACTGTCTGAACAAAGCCTGCTCTTATCACATGACAAAAGCTCATTAGTGCAGAGCCGGCTTAATACTTGGATGTTTTATAGATACTGTTATGACCGGTAAGAAAACAAGTCAAGAAGGTTTGGCCATGTTTATTATTCAAAGGCAAATGTGCAAGGAATAACAAAATGGAAGAAGGCGTGACCAGTTACAAAACTGGGCCGAACTCAAGTTATGGTCTACAAAAGGAATGACACAAAATGGCCTAGTTCAGGGTTTACCAACCTTTCTCGCCTGGAGAGGGACTTTCTTGCAACAAAAATGGCAGAAAGCTGCTTCCTTAAAGATGCAGTCAGGGATTTTTTCCAGACGCATATTTTTTTTTATATATTTTGGGAAAACGTCCCTAAACCCTAAATGTATTGAAGTTATTATGTGTTTTCAAATAGTAATGGAATTGACCAGATGCCTGTAGTCTCCAAGTACTGTCACTATCAACAGTCATTATTTATCATCACATATTTGTTACTACTGCACAAAGTAAGTTTACATTTACAATAGTTGTGAGCAAGCGAATAATACATTCTAAAATATTCAGCACATTATTTGATTTGTTTATTTCTAAACCCTTTTAGGGAGATACCTGAAAGGGGGTGGCAAGCTACTGGTAGCTTGCGAGCGACAGGTTGAAGACCACTGGCCTAGTCTATATAAAATAATTTAACAAAAGGAGCAAATAAAATACAGGGTTGGCAACAACTGTTCAAACAAATAAAACTAAGTGGTGTATAATGAATGTTAGGGTACTCACTAATCCAGAACCTCTCAACCAAACGCTTAGAAAGCTACCCCATATGGTAGCTTTACTGGCACCCAGAGAGTCAGAGAGACCAGAGAGAGACCAGAGAGAGAGACCAGGAGACCAGAGAGAGAGACCAGAGAGAGAGACCAGGAGACCAGAGAGAAAGACCAGAGAGAGAGACCAGGAGACCAGAGAGAGAGACCAGAGAGAGAGACCAGGAGACCAGAGAGAGAGACCAGAGAGAGACCAGAGTGAGAGACCAGGAGACCAGAGAGAGAGACCAGAGAGAGAGACCAGGAGACCAGAGAGAGAGACCAGAGAGAGAGACCAGAGAGAGAGACCAGGAGACCAGAGACCAGGAGACCAGAGACCAGAGACCAGGAGACCAGAGACCAGGAGACCAGAGACCAGGAGACCAGAGACCAGGAGACCAGAGACCAGGAGACCAGAGACCAGGAGACCAGAGACCAGGAGACCAGAGACCAGGAGACCAGAGACCAGGAGACCAGAGACCAGGAGACCAGAGAGAGAGACCAGAGAGAGAGACCAGAGAGAGAGACCAGAGAGAGAGACCAGAGAGAGAGACCAGAGAGAGAGACCAGAGAGAGAGACCAGAGAGAGAGAGACCAGGAGACCAGAGTGAGAGACCAGGAGACCAGAGAGAGAGACCAGAGAGAGAGACCAGGAGACCAGAGAGAGAGACCAGAGAGAGAGACCAGAGAGAGAGACCAGGAGACCAGACCAGGAGACCAGGAGACCAGAGACCAGAGACCAGGAGACCAGAGACCAGGAGACCAGAGACCAGGAGACCAGAGACCAGGAGACCAGAGACCAGGAGACCAGAGACCAGGAGACCAGAGAGAGAGACCAGAGAGAGAGACCAGAGAGAGAGACCAGAGAGAGAGACCAGAGAGAGAGACCAGAGAGAGAGACCAGAGAGAGAGAGAGACCAGAGAGAGAGACACCAGAGAGAGAGGAACAGCACACAGGGGAAAACACTGCCTGTAACAGATACTCTTGTGTCCTGTCGCATGAAAGCAGAGATTTTGTTCCTGTTCCTGTGTATTCTACTTTCTAAATAGTAACGGATTCTATTTTAGACATTTTTATTTTGTTTTATCATTTGATTGGACCAACTTGAATTCTAACGTTCAACCCGATGACTTCTTTGTTTCCCATAGGAGACTATTCCAGCCTCAGCAGAACCTCCTGTCCGTCCCGGAGGCTCAGGTCAGCCCTTTAAGAGACACCCCTAACTCCTCCCCCGCCCACCGCCCCAAGCTCCTACTGCAGGAGGAGCACGCCGAGCCCCCGCTGAGCAAACGGCCCAGGATCTCCCACCTCTCCACCAAAACCCCCCTGACCAGGCCGGACCCACCCAGGCTGTCGGAGAACAAGAACCACTTAGACCCCAGGAAACTGTTCCAGTCCTTATCCGAGGTGGACAAGAGACTAGAGAGCGAGACGTGTGAAGAAAAGAAGCAGGAAGCACCGGAAAATCAACAAAACAGCTGCGACTCCCCGCCTTCGCCCGTCCCCGTCCCAGATCTGACCAAAGCCAAAGTCACGCGCAAGAAGAGCCGACACAAACGCAAAGAAAAGGTACAGGGTCATATGTATATACACTGCAAAAAGTGATCAATTATGGAGGTTATTAACTACATTTGAGTAGATTCTGAACGTCTTAAAACCAGATTTGTCAATGGGACAAAGCCATTTAGCCTTATTGGAAGAACTGATTTTCTCATTCCAAGGGAGACATTTCTTGTATCTTTTTAAAACAAGATCATTTTGCTTGAATTCAATCTGAATTCAAGGCAGTCAAAATGTGCTTGAAAATAGATACAAACCACTCGATTTAAGCAATAATTACCTCATATTATATCGCCTTTTAGCAATTGTTTTTACTTACAGTATTTTTCATCGCTTTTTGCAGTGTAAAATAGTACTGCATGTATATATATAGTATGTGGGGTGATAGGATAGTGGTAAAAGAAAGTTCTGACCGCTTCTGTTGTCCAGGAGAAAGAGAGGAGCAATGACAGAGAGGACGATTCCAACCAAATTTCTCAAGATTACACAGGTACAAGTTTCCTCCTCTTTTTCCTCCTAAATGTTGATACTTTTTTTGTCTCCGGTGCCAGTACTTTACTTCACTTAACATCATTTTTCTTACAACTTTTTGCTTTTACTCCTTTATTTCACACTGAAATATCTTCCTAATGTGTTAACCTTCATAGTTACTTCTACTACTCAAGGGATGCAGCAATGAAAGTAACAAAAATAAGAGTGTAAACAGCAGTCCCTACGATCTTTGACTTATTCAGAGAAGGCCACGGTCCAAACAAACTGAGAGAAGACACCAGCGCCAGTTCCATGAAATTAGTTCTATCAAGCTCCAACTAAAACCAATTTTACGAGTTTAAACCCAGTATTCAGCAGAAAACACAACAACTGTCATTGAACTATGAATCCATGTTTCACTCTAACTATGTTTAGTAAAAGATATAGATATGACACATACCATCATGTTTTAGACTTTAGAACCACAGACACATGTTCAGAATAAGACTTTAGAACCACAGACACACGTTCAGTATAAGACTTTAGAACCACAGACACATGTTCAGAATAAGACTTTAGAACCACAGACACATGTTCAGAATAAGACTTTAGAACCACAGACACATGTTCAGAATAAGACTTTAGAACCACAGACACATGTTCAGAATAAGACCATAACGCTTACATGTTTGCACTCACCATTTCTCTCAAACTCCACATCTGGAGCTGGGACACAGAGTTGAGGCTTCTGAGTTGCGGGTATTGACGTGTTAGCTGGTGTTAGCTTGTTAGCTGATGTCCGTAAAAAAAGCGTCAATCCATCTTGTCAAACCACCTCCAGACTTTTCAGTTCTGTCGCTTTTACGGCTGGGATCTTTCATTTCATGGTAGTCACTTTTACGCTTCTTAACTTTTCTTTGCACTACGATGTCCCTGATGTACTCCTTCGTCCCTAGCGCTACCTTCGCTAACACTTAATCTATTTACACTCACTCGGGTGCACCATCGAGCTCAAACTGACCGCATCCGCAAACTGGGTCGAGACGGGTCGGACCCGGTCGGACCATAGATCCATACTCCAGCCCGTGGAAACGGCCCTAATGTCCGCAAATGTCCATTTCTTGCAGATTGCTCCTCATCTGAACCGAGTCAGAGTCCTCAAAATCAGAATTACTGTCATAACAAGTATACAAGGGCTCATAAATAAAAGCCCCTGACTTGTATTGTCCATTACTGAATGACAAATATCTGTTTAAACAACGTTATGGCTTACAAATGCATATCAACAAAGCCCAATGACACCTATGTGTACGTCACTTCCGGTCTTGGCAATTTTTCCGCGAATGTCTTTTTGCATGTTTATTATTGATAGTTTCACCCTTAGCAGTTTCTGTCTGTCAAAATGAGTTTTATTTAACACAAAAAAATACCGAGGCGGCAGTAGCTCAGTTGGTAGAGCATTGGCCTTTAGGCCTGAAGGTTGTGGGTTCAATTCCCACCTCTACACCTTCTCCACCGACTCCCACTGATGACTGCTGTCGTTGTGTCCTTGGGCAAGACACTTAACCCCACTTTGCCCAAAGCCCCCACTGAAAGATCAAGGCTATGTTCACACTCAGAGAGCAGCCGTCCTCCTGTGGACTCACCACCTGCAGAGGGTCAGTGAGGGGCTGGTGCTATGAGACTTGGGTGGCATCTCTGATTGCCACCCCCCTGACCCAGAAATGGATTAAAGGGTAGAAAATGGATGGATGGATGGACAAAAAAATACCACAATATACGAACAAAATAAGATTAGGTCCCTTTTAAGGTGAAACTGTGGAGAGAGTGAAACCTTTTGGAAACAAGCTCTGGTTAGTCCCGCCCACTCAGGATTGGTCAAAATTTATTCAAGTCCTTGAGGCCCCTCGTCATTGTTTAAACTATTCTCCTCCAGTAAGTCTTACAGGTCGTAGTGATGCGAAAGGAAGGGACTGTTTCTAATATATTATGGTTGAAAATATCTTACTGTACATGATGGTATAGAACCCCATGATCAGAAAGATGTCTTAAGTAAAAATTAAATTTAAGTTTCTGATATCACCTTTTAAGGGTTTCAAAGGCAATGCTTAAATGATCTCAAAAGAATATCCTCTTCTATACTGACAATTGAAAAAAAAATTACTTTTTGACTGATTTTCCCAAATTTTAGGAAAGAACCGCCCTCTCCACTTTTAGAACAAAACTCTTTGGTCTTAATTGACGAGCACGTATCACCAAAATGATTGACTATTAGGAGGATTTTCTACTTCCGGGTGGATCATCAAGACTTTTGATCGTCTTGATGATCCACCCAGAAGTAGAAAATCCTCCTATCCCTGAGTCAAAATAGAAAAGTACAAGGTTATATTTGTATCTGTATGTAAGTTATGGAATGATTGTCATACTCTGGAGGCAACTTTTTACTTTTTTCTAAGTAATGACGACTAGTACTTTTGCCACCTCTGAACCGTGACGTGCCGTTGTTGAATGTCCATGAAATAATGTCTTTCCTTTTCCCTTCTAGATTCTTGTGAAAAGCTGATAGACTCCAACATTCTTCAAGCCTATGACACAATGGACTATTTATTGTAAGTCAGAAAAACATGATGCAAATGTGTGATTGTATTATGAAGCAAAAGTAGGATTATGAGACAAACCGCTGCGTCACAACACGGTAAAGGCATTGACACCGTTTTCATTTTGGTGTCTGCGGTTTTTAAGATTTACAACTTAAAAAACCGTTCTATATGGTTCTATACTGTGGACGCCGCTGTTTTCAAGCGGCGTTGGTTGCAACTTTACGACTAGAGTATAGTTCTGGTTACTCAACTTTCAAACTGTACAAATGTAACTCCCACTCTCAAAATAGTTATGTTTTACATGTACAGTATGTTTGTCTTTTTAAAATCAGCTTTTTTAACAGTGGAAAAAAGAGAAAACCCGCTCACTCAGTTTTTAGAAAATCTGTCCTCAACTTGTCCCTTAGCTTTGTCCATTTCTACAGGGTTTTTCTTCCTCATAAAAGCGGAAACTTTTCTCATGTAAACAGGAACTTTTTATTTTAACAACGACAAGCTTCTGTGGGAAATATTTACACTGCAAAAAATGATAATCTATGAGGTGATCAAATAATAGCTTCAATGGAGTGGTTTGTACGGTATCTTCATCTAAGAACATTCTGTCTCAAAACAAGATTTGCCAATGGGACAAAGCCATTTAGTCTTTTTTTAAGGACTGTTGCTTTATTTTCTCATTCCAAGGCAGACGTTTCTTGTATCTTTTGAAAACAAGGTAATGTTGCGTTGTCCCATTGGTGAATCTTGTTTTAAGGCATTTAAAATTAGCTCAAATTACGATACATTTTGCCGAATTTTTCATCACTTTTTGCAGTGAACATCTGTGCTGGAAATTTCCTTTAGCTTTGGTCCATTTCTCCAGGATTGTTCTTTCTCACATAAACAGGAACTTTAGTAACACAAAACGACACAATCTCCTCTTGGAAATATTTCTGACTGAAAAAATACCCTCCAAATGTGTTAGTATAAAAGTTTAAAATGAAAAGTTATTAACTCTGGGTGTGTCTTTGTGTGTCTGTGTGTGTGTGTGTGTGTGTGTCTGTCTGTTTGTCTGTCTGTCTGTCTGTATATGTCACTGTGGGTCTTTGTGTGTGTGTGTGTGTGTGTGTGTCTCTGTCTGTATGTGTCACTGTGTGTGTGTCTGTGTCTCTGTATGTGTCACTGTGTGTGTGTCTGTGTCTCTGTATGTGTCACTGTGTGTGTGTCTGTGTCTCTGTATGTGTCACTGTATGTATGTGTCTGTGCCTCTGTGTGTGTTTGTGTGTGTGTGTGTGTGTGTGTGTGTCTCTGTCTGTATATGTCACTGTGTCTGTGCGTCTGCATGTGTGCGTCCGTGCCTCTCTGTGTTTGTGCGTCTGTCTGTGTGTCTTTTTGTGTCTGTGTGTCTGTCTTTCTGTCTGTGTCTGTGTCTCTATCTGTATGTGTCACTGTGTCTTTGCGTCTGTGCCTGTGTCTGTCTGTCTGTGTGTGTGTGTTTGTGTGTGTGTGTGTGTGTGTGTGTCCTCATGTGTGTGGTAACAGGAAGTACTGTGCGATCGGCTCGGCGCAGCAGAGGCAGAGCTACAAGCTGGACTTCAACAGAGAGTACAGCGAGTACAGGGAGCTTCACGCTCGCATCGACAGCGTGACCAGACAGTTCATGGAGCTGGACACACAACTCAAGCAGCTGCAGAGCGACTCGCAGAAGTACAAGGTGAGGCACAAAGGCATCCGTTACCATGGAAACACAACTCACCATGTGCGTCCTTTTGCAGACTGTTCACAACCAAATCGTCCAAGAGTATCGCGAGATTAAGAAGGTAAGATATTCTGTGTGAGTGAGAGGACTGGGCGCTTTTGATCCGGTTTAGGGTTTCTATTGCTGTTTGATAAGTCCGTCAGCTTGAAATATAATCTGGTAAAAAAATATTTAAATATATTATTAACAAATACATATTGGCTGCATCCAAATTCAGTTAAAAAAAATATCCTTACTTACCCATTAAAATGTATCTTTCGTATGTCCCCTTTAATCATGCACAAATAATATTTCTGGGGCTCTCGTACCAACTTGAAAAGACAACATTCTTTTTAATTTAATTTTGATATTTTAAATCTTTTGAGGATAGACACTAAAACTGGGACACCAAACTTCTTTCTTCATACATAATACATTTTGTCTGTCTCAAAAGAAAATCTGGTAAAAGTTAGACGTGTTGTGGTCCTCTCTTTTTTCACTTTTCTGTCTGAAAAAAACTGCCAAAAATACATGCATTTGAAAACTAGAGATAAAACCGAACTATTATGAGAGCAAGGAACTACAGATTCAGATTCACTATGTTTGCCATTTGCAGTAAAACCACATTGGAATACATGCGCTAAAGTCCCCCAGTGTGCGCCAGACCGCTGGGGGACACTGTGGTCTGGCGCAAATCCATCTAACCTCATTTAGATTTTATTACATCATTTCAAGTTTGCTGTTTGAAAGTTACGTACCCCAGCTTTAATCAATTTTGAACGTTTTCTCTTTCTTTCCCTCTCTAGTCCAACCCGAATTACAGCCAGGACAAAATCCGCTGCGAGTACCTGCACAGCAAACTGGCACATATCAAGAAGCTGATCTGGGACTACGACCAGCACCAGCGCTGAGCCACAGGAGAGGACTTGTTAAGGCGGGACCTGAGAGCCGGTGTTGGGGGGGGGGGGGTCTCTCCTCTGGCTCTTTCACGTCTGGTGGTTCTGAAATGGCAGCTACAGCTACTATGAAAAAAATAGTGTCTGGTGATGATGGGCATGACATTGTAAACATTCCAAACTGATCACCACATGCACACTGCAAAAAGGTGATGAAAAATAATTTTAAAATGTCTGCGTTAAAAGACAATTTGCCAAAGAGACAAGCATAACTATCTTGTTTTTAAAAGATACAAGAAATGTCGGGACTTTGGAATGATGAGACTAAACGGCTTGTCCCTTTGGAAAATCTAGTTTTAAGAATAGAATCAAAATATACGTAAATTAAGATGAAAAAACTCTCAATTAAATCATTTATTTCCTCATACAGTATTTTTTGCAGTGCAGGACAAGGGCTGCACGATTTTGACCAACGATCTAACATTTCTGACTAACATATGATTTTTGGTCTAATACATTTCCCACTCATTTCAGAGTCCTAACCTATTGTACAATCCAAGGGGTTTTTCTCTTGTAGTAACAAAAAAAACGTTTTTATCTTTTCTCACAAAATATTTCAAATCAACCTGGAAAGTTGTGCAACACGTTTTGATTGTTAGGCTTATAAAATTATTAAAATATTGCTCTGGAATGAGAAAAAAATGCTTCTACCCAACAGATTTTTGCTAGTTCCATTGACAAAGCTTGTTTTTATTTTTATGTTTTATTCATTTATTAGTTACAACTAACAACAAATACATTATTACAACAATCTATAAAAATATGATTTGCTGAACCTCATACATTCATATTTCATAGATTGTCATTAAGAAATCCCAGAATCCCCACTCCACATCCAAAATGTCAGCTTATTTAAAAGAACAGCGTTTGGAAAAAAGGGTCAAATAATAATAATAATAAAAAAAGAAAATACAAAGAAATGTTTTTTTTTTCTCACATTGTTATAGGTAAGTTTTTATCATGATACTAGCAACTGCAATGCTCCTGTGTTTACCTGAAATAAAATAATAATAAATAAAAACATTCAAATTCCAAAAACCTAAATAAAAGCAGTCTTTATGATTTGTTGATTAAGACCATGAATATTAAGATTAGTCGTGCAGCCCTAACCAGGAAGTAGAATTTCCTTTCTCCTGCTCAAACACATGAGATTGTCCTGAACACATCGGGAGATACTGCTGTAATCGCTGGAACCAAAACATTAAAAATCCAATGTCTTTTCAAATGTCACTCGTCCTCATGACCCAGCTGGACTCAAAGCCATTCACATTTTATCCACAACAAATGTTTTAGTCCCAACCTCATATTTATTTATAGATTCTCTCTAAAGCAGAAGAAACATGTCGCACCTTGGCAGATTTACAAACGGTTTTCATTACTAAAAGTACAACATTGATCTTAAATGTCGAACTCGTGAAACAATCCACTACTTCCACTGCAGAACTGAAATATTTATTGAGCAGCAGGCAGCAGATTGGTTTGTTGTGTATTCTCACTCCTAAAGCTCGGGTACCTAACTTTCTCTGTCTCTTCATTATTAATCCTATATGTTGTTTGTGCCAACAGAAAGAGTCTTATGAAAAGTATAATGCTGTGAACGAATCAGACCACACCTATGTTTACTTTTGCATACTTGTGAGAATGAGCCCTGTGAGTCACTATTTGACCCTTTGGGCTGAGAACTGATTGGCTGAATTCCTGAAAAATCTTAACATGTGTCAAAGCCCAAAACATATGCATGTGATGGATCCAGACTGTTTTGAGAGCAAGGAACTAGACAGATGGATTTTATTACGTTAGTTATTTTGTTGTGGTTTGAAAGTTAGGTACCCCAGCTTTAAATGCACAGAGATGGAGGGTACACTGCTAGAACTGTGCAAGACATTACTAGTCGACTCAAACATGCAAGAACCAAAAGGAAAGCGTTTTTCTTAAGGGGAATGATGAAGGAACACTGGTTAAAATCATCAAAAGTACATGTTGAAAAATGTCTACTTCATTTCTTTCGCTTTAAGTTCTGTGTGTTCAGTTTTAAAGAATGTCCAGAGCGCCTCATTGAGACTAAGCGAGGAGGATCAGGTCTGCAACCACTGCCACATCATCAAATGTGATGTTTTTGCTTGTTTTGACTGTCAGTGTTGCAGCGTTGAGATGGAAGCATGAGATACTCAACTTTCCCAAGAGAAATTCCATTTTGGTTCAATTTAATTTTGTATTGTAACGATTTATGTAAGTGACTTCAGTATACGATATGTCAGTGTTTGTTTTAGGCAAGTTTCAGATCCGGTTTTTAATGTTACGCCAGTGCCTGAGATGAAACCGTAAAAACAATTCAAAAAAGTGTTGAGTTGAGTTGCCATCTTTTGTTAGTGTTAAAAAAGCCAGCAGTAAGAAACCTGCTGGGACCAAGTTGTCAATGTTGCATGCTGCGATGTACTGCAAAATAAAACTTGTATTCTATTTAAGTGTCTAGTTTTCAAATGTGTGTTTCATTTGGCTTTATCCAGGATTGTGCACAAACAACTTGACAGAAAAAATATGTTTATATAGCAAAAGCATATACAGTACCTGTGTTAGAATGACCCAGTCCAAGTCCAGCTCTAAACCCAATGTTTTTGTTTTTTTTTCCACATCTGTGGAAAGACCTGAAAACACTCTACATATTATCTGACAGAGCTTTTGTTGTCTTGTTGAGACGATTCGGCCCCATTTTCAGTGAGTCAGAGTCACACTGACTGACTGGCTTTTCCTAATTTTTTGTATGCATTATTTCTGTTCATTTGGCCTTAAACACCTTTCAATACCTTTAATATTTAATCTATTAGAATGTGAAATCCTTGGTCAATTTGACAATACATGTCTCCTTTAATGGAATGGAGTGAAACACACCCGTCTACTGGTAGAGGTGTGGGATTAAAGCCTGCTAACAAATAGAGAAAACAGTGTCCATCTGTCAAACAGAAAACTTTTGCAATGCACCTATTATGAAATCTGAAGTAATACTTTCTGTCTTTTGAACAAATTAGACCATAAATCTTTTTATAATCTTTTACATAGTTATAAGAAAGAGCCCTGTGAGTCACTATTCTCAAAATTGGGGAGCACGGCTTTTCAATAAAACAAGTTTGTTAATATGTAGATTAAAAAAATTAAAAATAACTTCAAACCCAAAAGAAAATCATAAAAGAAAAACATTTACTAGTTTGTAACGTATTAAAAGAAAACCCACCTGATTGGTCACTGAACAGGGAAAGCGGCTGTGATTGGACGCTGGACATAGACCTCTTCCGGGATCAGAGTTAGCTTGCAGCTTGTAAACAGTGGCCTGACTTTTCCTCTTGGAGCTTCGATAATGTGAGAATTATCTATTGTCACTTTCTCAAACTCAGTCCAACTCCAGCGACATATGCGCCAATGGAAATATGCACCTGTTAGAGTGACGCACAGCGGTAAGAAATGAACTTATTTAGCATTTAAGAGCATTCTTTCATTAGCATTTTGTGTATAGATCATTCATGAGTTATTAAAGCCGGGGTACCCAACCTTTTTGTTGTGTAAGAAATATTGAATTCCACTGGCATTCCGTGTTTAGATCATAAATGTGGATAACCCCAACATTATGTAATAAAGTTGGGGTACCTAACTTTTTGTTCCATCAATAATGTGTTAGTTTGCAGACTTGTAAGAAAGAGTTTTGTGCTTTGAGTTGAGCAGACAGAAAAGTAACAAGGATATGATGGAGGTTAAAAATAAAAAATATAACTTGTGACTGAGACCAAACTGTTTTAGGGCCAGTGCTTACATGGTTAAGTTTGTGTGGTGTGAAAGTCTGGTTACCCAGCTTTAATTCATGAATCAAAGTCTTGAAAGCGTAAAAAAATACTACACATGCACCTTATTCTTGTCAACAAAACATTAAAGTAATCCTGTAGTCTTTTTAAGGAATAGCATTCATAGCACTCTGAAGTCGTATGTGTGCTTTTTTATTGACGTAAATATCGGCTGGAATTCGTAGATTTTGTTGAAAATTATAACGTGACCAAAATTATTCTGCATCAAATTCTCTTCATGCAAACACTTTGCTTTTGACCTACTGCATTCTTTCTGCTTTATGGTTGAACTTGTGACTGACCACCACTGAATACTAATGACGTATCTGTCTCAAAGAGGACAGATGGATTTAAATATGTACTTCCTCTATTCACTAAGCAAACATTGGGAACCATAGTTTAGGGAGGATTTTCTTAATATTTGTATTCTTTATTCCAGCGTATTCTTCAAACCAGGAATGGCCAGGGTTTTCCAGAGGGCCTTTGGACTCCGGTCAAGTGTAATAAATGCTAAAGTGTCTTCAGCTCTGGGACTGGCCTCTTCGCACTCGCCCTGCCCTTTAGCAACACGCCGTTCTGACCAGTCCAGAAACAGCTTTCGAACATTCACAACAGAAAATGCAGAAAAGTCCAAATCTTCGGCCCCAGAGAGACGGCCCTTCTCCAGGGTGACTCAAGAAGATCTGGCCTGGTTCCAGAGCATCCTCCCAGGCAGAACCGTCACAGACCCGGACCTGCTGGAGTCTAATAATGTGGACTGGCTTAAGTCTGTCAGAGGTAAAGGAGTCTTCTAGTGCAATGATTCTACAAAGATACAATTATGAACTAAATGTATGACTTTTATATCATGGGCATCAAAATAAAGGCCAATTTTTTTTTTCAGGAAAATTTTACTTCTTTCTCAATGTGTTTTTTGCAGCGTAGTAAAATATGGCCCATGAATAGCTCAAGACCCCCAACAGAACCCAAATTAATGCATATTTTGTATTGGAAAGTCTTCATTGGCTGTAGCACTGAATCCAACACCTTCATATTCATTTATCCATATTTGTTTTTTACATTTTTCATTCATAACTTAATAACTATTAGATTGACTTGTCTATTTGTCTGTAGGTTCTAGCGAAGTGCTGCTGCGACCCCAAACCACATCTGAAGTTTCTCAAATTCTTCGGTTAGTATGACCTCTAAGTCTATTTTGGTCATGAAAGAAGCATTTTTTCTTTTCTTTTTTACTCAAGATTTGCTACTTCTTAGGCATGAGTAAATCGTTTTTTAGTCAACACTAACAGATATGACTGTAAATCACCAGTTTAGGAATGAACCAAGCAATCATAGTGTTTCAAAGTGGCGCATTTTTGTGATTGGTTGAATGTTTGATGCACGTATTTTTTCTAAATTGATCACGGTTCTATTTTTACTTCTGTACTATTAATTTACTAATGCCCGATTAACCTCTGAGTCCTTCTCTCCTTAAATATATTCCTCTCACACATCATAAGTGTTGTTGTGATCCTAGGTACTGCAACAGCCGTAACCTGGCCGTGAACCCTCAGGGGGGCAACACGGGGCTGGTGGGGGGCAGTGTCCCGGTGTACGATGAGGTCATCCTGTCCACCGCGCTCATGAACAACGTGCTGAGCTTCGACCACGTGTCCGGTGAGAAACCTGTTGTTCACCTGCTTTTCTCTGTGTCCCCCACCCTCACTGTGTCTGTAATACCACAGCAAGTTAAAGCTGTGGTACCCAAGTTTTGTGCATGCAAGCGTGCGTGTGTGTGTCGGGCCATAATAAATGATAATATATGGAAATTATTTTGTGCATTAGTTCAGTTAGAGATTTGTATACTGCTTCTTTTCATGCTAGTGTTTTATTTTATTTAATATCATTTTAGTATTTATCTTGATTTATCTTTATCGTGCTCCTCATCCCTACTGTTCTGTAACTTGTGTTGCAACACTGAAATTTCCAGACTGTGGGACGAATAAAGGATCTCCTAATCTTAATCCAAATCTTAATCCAAATCTATGTCGGAATATGTCAAACTGATTGTGCCCTTTAAGGAGTCAACTCAAAAGGAAATCCATACCTACCGAAGACCAGAAATGCATGAACTAAAGAACTGCCAATCTCCTTTAAAGCTCGGTACCCTAGCTTTAAAGGAGACATACAGTATAATGACAAATTGATTTTTTTAGTCCTTTTAACCACGTTCAAACAGTGTTTCCTCAGATCCATCCACAATTATATCAAGAAGTTCTGGCACATACGTGTAACCCTACCCCGTCCACTTTGTCTCATTCTTGTTTTGGCAATATTTGAATTTGAGTCATTAAATTGTTGAATTAGAAAAAACACATTTCCCCTCTGGCAGTTATAGGCAAATATTACCCTCTACTTTTAATGCACACAAAAGAAGGTTTAATAATGTTTCTTTAAGATGAGAAACGTAAACGCCACAAATAACGGGCAATAATGTGTGGCGTGCAGGTATCTTGACGTGCCAGGCGGGCTGCGTGCTGGAGAGCCTGTCTCTGTACCTGGAGCAGAGGGACTACATCATGCCCCTGGACCTGGGGGCCAAGGGCAGCTGCCACATCGGAGGCAACGTGGCCACGAACGCAGGGGGGCTCCGGCTGCTGCGCTACGGCTCTCTGAGGGGCACCGTGCTGGGGCTGGAGGCGGTGAGGTCACATGGCTGAAGGCTGGCAGGAACAGGATCCCAGCAAAGAACTCTGCCATCCAAGGCCGACATATGCTTCAGATGTACATGTCTGAAAAGGCTTGTCACCACAATTACTAAGATTTATGGTTCAGTAACTTTTTTTGATGGACTCATACATTTGATTCTACTACATCGCTGTGTTTTTTGAGAGAATGTAAAAATATCTGAACTCAACAACATTGTAAAGCGCTTTGGGTGACCTTGCACTTTGTCTGCATTCTCGGGAAGGGGAGGGAACAGGAGAAGCTGTGAAGCACATGTGGAGAGAGGCAGAGAGGCAGAGAGTATGGAAGACTGTGGACCTCTGTAGGAGACCACAATGAGACCGCCCCTCACTCACACGGTACTCTGTCATATCCCAGTCAGAGAGGCTGTATGATAGTTGAGTATTATAGAAAAGATTATCAACAATTTATCATAACCCACGCCAACGGTCCCGGCGGCTAAAGAGGCTGGTTGTGTTTTCATTCATGATCAAAAGTCAACCTGCTCTTCTTCGCCTTCAGGTCTTGGCCGACGGGCGTGTCCTGGACTGCCTGAGCACCCTGAGGAAGGACAACACGGGCTACGACCTCAAACAGCTGTTCATCGGCTCCGAGGGAACGCTGGGAGTCATCACCGCCGTGTCTGTGCTCTGCCCACGCAAACCCAAGTCTGTCAATGTCGTCTTTCTAGGTACGGGGAAACTTCCATACTTCACACTCTTCCATCCAGTCTGAGCCATAGCTAACACACTACACTTATGAACATTGGTCAACTCCCCCCTATGGACCAATACCTATGCTTTGTGTTTGATTCTCTGATCTGTGTTGGCAATTTCAATGGTTTTGTTTAGTCCTCTGAGATAACTACTGTTGAGATTCAGGGCTATACAAGATTACATTAAAATACTTTACACATCTTGAAGTCATGGTCCTGACCCAAACCCAAACTGCTCATAAGTTGTCGGTCTGTAAGATGTAAGATGGACCGAGTAGAAAAGGCAATGAATCAATGATGTGAGCAATACCAGACTGGATACTTAGTCTGGATACTAAAGTTTGGACTGGACAGCATCTCCACCAATTCGCAACCCCAGTGAGTTTATTTAACGTTTGTTTGTGTCACCCTGAATAGAACCTTCTCTTCTTCCCTTTTTTGACGATCACAGGAATGAGGGTAGGGCAAGTGAATGGGAGACAGGGAGAAGAAAAAGAAGGTAGAGAAAGGGGAGAGGATGAGCAAGTTTGTTAAATTGGCCAATAAACAATGACATTAGCAAACCCTAAACCTAGTTTTACTGATTAACCAATAGAAACATGAGTAGAATTCGGCGTCTCCAGCGGTCTGAAGGTCCAGCTCTTGTTGCGTTCTTGGCCTAAGTTTTGACACCGTATTGACTGATGCTAACGGCGCTACGCAGTTGGTGTAGACAACATCCGATTTCACGTCCGATTCTGCTTTTAAAGTGAGTGAAAGAAACATCCAAATATATTCTGTGGTCCGTTTCCAGGCTGCGAGACGTTCGAACAGCTCCTGCAGACGTTCCAACTGTGCAGAGGCATGCTGGGAGAAATCCTGTCTGCGTTCGAGTTCTTGGACAGCGAGTGTATGAGGCTGCTGAAGACCCACCTCAGACTGTCCAACCCCATATCAGGTACCGACGGATACTTCGACCGACCAAACTTGCCCCGGAGTCACAGACGGTAAATGCAAGACTGTTCCTTTTTTGGCAGATTGTCCGTTTTACATCGTCATAGAAACGGCGGGATCGGACGCAAACCACGACAGCGACAAGCTCCATCATTTCCTGGACGAAGCCATGAACACGTCTCTGGTGTCGGACGGGACGGTGGCTACAGAGGAGTCCAAGATACAGGTGCGGATTCTGCAAACACAGCTGCTGAGCGTGGGACGGGTCTGTGGGGTTCAGATGGACACCACACATTTTTTGAGTTCTATAATTTAATGAAACACCATTTATTTGATTAAGAATTGTACTTTTTTTTTTCTTTCAGTGAGGAAAACAATAGGGGAATTACACTCTAGTTGGAAACAAGTGATTAGGAATGGAATATTTTCTAGTTGTAGCCATCACACCAGTGTTCCAATGGATATTTATATTAATAAAAATAAAAATAATAATAATAATAATAAAAATAATAAAAATAAAAATAATAAAAATAATAATAAATAAAAATAAAAATAATAAAATCAATAATAAAAAAAACAATCAATCCACTCAATCTTTTTTATTTCGAACTTTGTTGTCAAATCCAGTGTCATGGCAGTAAGTAAGTAAGGAGTTTTTATTTATATACCGCCTTTTCACTGCAGATCTGAGTCTCAAAGCGGTTTACAATTGTTAATTTTGGGCATTAGTCTCTCACTCCACACAGAGATGGGAGCAGGGTTGCCAGTACAGGAAGCGCATGTCAGAACTATTGGACATATTTTTAGTGGTAGGGGAAACCGGAGTACCCGGAGGAAACCTACGCAGACACGGGGAGAACATGCAAACTCCACTCAGAAAGGCCCTGGTCCGACCGGGATTCGAACCCAGGACCTTCTTGCTGAGAGGCGAGAGTGCTATCCACTCAGCCACCGTACCGCAGTTCATAATACATTTCAAAAAAATAAAATAAAAAAGCTTCTTTGTATACTCTGTACTTCTATGCTAATAATAATGATGATGATAATAATAATTATGCATCGGTTTTATATCGCGCTTTTTTTTTACACTCAACAATGCTTCACACGTCATTATTCATTCACTCCGTGCACGGTAAATTTATGATAGCTAATTGTATTAAACTGCTAATTTATGATTCAAAAACCTCTGAATGATATTTGCACATGAATCAAAGTGATTTTATTGGAAACACTCCGACATTCAAGGACATGTATGGATTATTAAGTTAACATCTTCTAACATTGGCCATCCCGCTCCCTATGGACCAATGGCTCCTACGTGTTTCCTGTGTTCTATCTGTTGGATTCTATGATCTGTCGCTGCCGAATAACTTTAAAGTCTTCCGAGACGACCGCTGGTGTGATTTAGGGCTCTACAAAAAGGCAGTGAATTGAAAGATACACTTCCTGAGCAAACTCAAAGATTTGAATTGTATTCTTTAACATAAGGATCATCAAATCTCCAGTTTGAAATATACAAATAATGATAACATAACATCGCCGCGTCTCACTGAGTTTCTAAAGAACAGATTGAATATTTGCCTTTTCAATTCACATGCTTGACTAAGAGTAACCAGAATGTATTTAAAGACCTTATGCCGGGTTTGATTTATTTAGAAATACAGTTTTAATACCATTTTATATTAGAAGAGAACTACTAAAGGTTTCAAAATCAGTTGTTTTTTTTGTCTGATCCCCCCAAATCGAAATAAACCCATAGCAACGCCCTTAGAGACGAAAAAACTTCACAGCCCTTGGTGACGTCAGAGTGGGTACGTTTCAACGCTGTAAGTTGTTTATAATTTGGTATTCGTTCTTTTTTCGCGGATATTCAAGATGACAAGTACTAGAATGTAATCTTTGTTGATACTGACATAGTCCAGTGGTTGTGTCGATGCACTGCCAATCCAGATACTGGGGTTCAATTCCCACCTCCGACACATTTTCACTCTCAAAACGGCAATTTATGTGTAGTGAGCAATTGTCACCTGTAGAGGGCAGTATTGTGTTGGGCATCAGTGGAGAGAAGAGAGAAAAGGCAGTCCTGTGGCATAGATCCATGGTTTTCAATGCATGGGCGTTACCCGCTGTGACGTCACACACAGGTTAGAGCATAGACAACTTAAATTCATGAAAAAAACCTTCTTTTTTATAAAATATAGGATTTTTTATGCCGGAATTTATTTCAGATTGACATTGTCATGCAATTTTGATATCCACAATTTTTTTTTTTTTTTAAACCCGGCATCTTTAAAGCTCTATATGTAAAGTGTAATTATATTTTTGGATTCTGTTTTATATTTTGGGATGCACCAATCAGCTTAACTAATACCATCAAACCGATTACAACAGATCAAAGGCACATTCCAGTATTGGCACAGACCTCTAAAACAAGTCACGTATTAGTCCATTCATGTCATGTCATTTTTTGGTCTTTCATCAGAGGCCTCAGGCAATTCGAACTGTAGTTCTAGAGTACTTACAAACCTGAGGCAGCCCCGGTTTGAACCCAGTCCTGGCTCTGATGCACCGATGCTCACTGGGCCAAGTATTTCCCTCTCCGGTGGTGAACGGTGTAAAACCTCCCCCTGCTGTTTGACCGCAGGCGCTGTGGTCCATGCGTGAGCGAGTGACCGAAGCTCTGACCCACGACGGCTTCACCTACAAGTACGACATCTCCCTCCCCGTGGAGCAGATCTACCAGCTGGTCCTGGACATGAGGCAGCACCTGGGGGAGCGGGCCCGCAGCGTGGTGGGGTACGGACACGTGGGTGAGCCGGAAGCACACGCAACAAGCAACATGCATTTACGAGCATAATCCAGCCCAGGAGATGATTTTTACTGGCCCTTGAAATGATTCTGAGTTATCATCATCACAGTAACTTCCGGCTTTGACGATGATGGAATATTATGGCATGTAATACTTCATTTTAAAGCTCACTTTCTCAGTAAAACAACCATATAATAAACATTCATTCATTCATTCATTTTCATCCCCTTTATTAGTCCATTTCTGGGTCGGGGCGAGGCAATCAGAGCTGCCACCCAATTCTTATAGCTCCAGTCCCGATAATAAACATTGGTTCTAAAATATATATAACTAACATGTAATTGGAAGTTAAGTTAGGCCCATCCATCCATTTTCTTCCCCTTAATCCATTTCTGGGTCGGGGGGGTGGCAGTCAGAACTGCACCCAGTACACTCAACACCAGCCCCTCACTGATCCTCCTGCAGGTGGTGAGTCCACAGGAGCTGAGATCTTTCAGTGGGGGCTTCAGGCAAAGTGGGGTTAAGTGTCTTGCCCAAGGACACAACGACAGCAGTCATCAGTGGGAGTCGTGAAGTAGGTCTTACGGTGGGCTCGAACCCACGATCTTCAGGCCCAAAGGCCAATGCTCTACCAACTGAGCTACTGTCGCCCCAAGTTAGGCCAAAGATTTATATTCTGAAATTAATTATGAATCTTCAATTATAATTTTATTAGGTCCAGTTGTGAATCCAAACCTACTAGAAAACAATATCCACATGTCAAATAAAATAAATTTGTCAAAGTACAAAACCAAGTTTAAATAATTATGACAATACGACTTTTATTGTCATTTTTATTTATACAACCACTGTTATACTTTTGGCCCCAACCAGCTCTTGTGTTTTTAAATTTGGCCCCCTACCAAAATAAGTTTGACACCCCTGATTTATACTACTACATACTATAATGGACTGAATTATACTGTAAAGGATGTAAAGGATCATATGTTATTTAAAGCTATTCGTGCTCATTAATGACGTATTCCTGTAGGCGACGGTAACCTGCACCTGAACATCACGTCTGGAGCCCGGGACCCCGCGCTCCTGGCCTCCATCGAGCCCTTTGTGTTCGAGTGGACGACGAGGCAGAAGGGCAGCATCAGCGCCGAGCACGGCCTGGGCCTGAAGAAGAGGAACTACATGAGCTACAGCAAAGCTCCGCAGGCCGTGGCTCTAATGGGGGACCTCAAACACATGCTGGACCCTAAAGGCATCCTCAACCCCTACAAGACCCTCCCAGACCACCTCACCAGGCTGGACTAGGGCCACACTCTTCTGGGAAAATATGTATGTTTATGAACAACATTACAATGTGATTTTTGGTATCTTGCATGTTTTAAAAAGTCAAATTTTGTTCAGATTAAAAAGTCAGATTTTAGAGAAAAAAATACAAATCAATCATTTATATGTGTTTTTAAAGTCTCATTTGACATTTAAAAATAATGCTTCTACCTAAAAGTTGAAAGACCATTAAAAAATATTCAGCAATTAGTCAAATCAAGAGGAATGTCCCAAATTCATCTGATCTTTTATTTTTGAGAACTTGAATAAGATTAGCGACCATGAATGCTTTTGAATTAATTGTGGATTGTGCGGCCCGAGTCCGGACCATAAAAGGATCCTCAAACCCCACGAGACCAGCTCCCCTCATGAGTCTGGATCCTAAAAGTTGGACCGAAGTCTGACCAACCGTGAATCAGTTGTCAGAAGACTGCATTTGTAATAATGACTTCATCCTTTTCCTATTTATTAGATGGTGTTGAACATGTCAGCAGTATAATTTTGGGAATTAAATCCATGACTGAATTCTAGCGCATTTCTCACCACGCTGTTGCTGTCAAGGGGTAATGTGACTGTGTGTGTTTGTCTGACCGTGGCAGGATTGTGCAAATAAAAACTCTTAAGACTGCGCTAAAATGTTGTGTAGATTCTCTGCGATGATAGGAAAACCGGTCTGTAAATTAAAGTTGTAAAATAAATTAATATTGTCTTTACAGCATCAGTTTGAAATTAAATAGTCTGGTCTGATAAACTCTACAGGCCAAAACGCACACTGAACTTTTACAAATCAATGAAAACGATGCAAACCTTATCAAAACTAACTAACACACAGTTAAATACACGAGTACATTACGCATTGTTTTATTACATATAAAAAAGCAACATTTTCTCAAACACAAGCGCACATTTAGGCCACTTTGAAAACGGGAGTCGATGCCGTGGGTCTCTCTCTGCTACATCTTCCTCTTTACACGGGCACGACTAGAACGACAGACAAATGCTTTCTCCAAAACATTCAGACAAGAACATTTCATCTCCTATATACATACACTTTTGTACAAATACCGCCTGCTGCAGTAGCTCCTATGTTTACAATCACACCATTCAAGTTAAGGGGACACAAAATATGCAGCGTAGTTTTTAACCATATCATAAATGTCATGTTTTGTAGTTATTCTCAAAGTATTCTTCGCTCTCCTTGCGTTCAGACCCTCGCTCAGAACGCACCTGCCTACTATTGTTTCACTTAACATGTAATATATTGCACTTTTTTTGGGACAATTGTGTTGGCGTGACTGCAGTCTCCCATCCACCAACTAACCGGGCCTGACCTTGCTCAACGTCCGAGAATAACTTAGAGTGTGTATCGACTGTGACTTTGCATTTTGAAAGAGCATTTTGCGCTGTTTGTCCCCGTGAATGTCCTTTTCAGCAGTTTTGTTGCGTCACGCTTTCCGGTGACAAAGATGAATCCTATTGGCTTTTTCCTTTTGGTTTTTTTAAAAGTCAACATTTTACAGTGTGGCATTTCTTGGCAGCTTCAAGTTGATTGTCGTGGGTGTCGTTATTAACCGTCGCAACTTTGGAACCAGTAAAAAGTCTTTTAAAGGCAGTCTGGAGGGAGTCGGTTGTGAGTTTTAAGACCGGGGAAAGGTGGCAGATGGCGACGGTGGAAGGCGGGTAGTGAAGTGTGTAATCTGTAGCTGCTCTCACGACTCTTTGCTCTTGTCCAGAGAGCTGTAGATTTTGTCCAGTGTTTTCTTGATGCGCAGAGCGGTGAGGCGCGCCGACGGGTTCTGGTACCAGCACTCCTTCATCAGCTTCACTAAGGCCGAAAGAGTCTGAGGGGAGGGGGGAAAGAAGATGTTAGATCTTTTCACACAGCCCCTAATTCAAAATGATTATTATTATTATTATTATTATTAAAGCTTCTTTCATATACATTTCTTAGATAATTGTCTAATGGGGTACCTGACTGTCAAACGAATCATTTTAATTACTAATAGTCAAAACGCAATAAATGACCACCATCAGTCAGCCAATCTTTCTTACAAGATGTGTTTTTTTTTAAAAAGACCAAGACATAAAGTTGTAATCTTATGTTAGAAAAAAAACAAAAATTTACCACACTTTTTTGGGACAAACAAATTACAATACTCATAGGTAAAAATTTGGGTATAAACCAGGTCTAAAATGAATAATGAATAATTTCGAACATTACTAGATATTCATTAATTGCTTCGTTACATGTTCAGATTTTAATTGGATACTATTGTACTGACCCGGGATTTCATTCAGGAGTCACAGCTTCGACAGGACCTTAACGCTGGACCCCAATATTGAGTATTGAACCACAAGCAGCCCCTGTATCCCCAGGTCTACATTAAAAGCAGAAAACAAAGAGAGACTCACTGGGTCCGAGAACCAGCGGTTGGGGATAAAAGGCCTCTGCTGCTCCACACACACCACCTTCCTCATGTCATCGAAGCTGGGGTCGTTTGGCACCTGGTCGTAGAACGGAGGCTTGTACTCTTCTACAATACCTGTGACCAGAGATATGACGAACATTAGTGGCCTGGAAATCTCTGAACTCCAGTGCTCGGACCGCCCTGCTCTCTCCAGTGGGAACCATGACATGTTTCAGGTCTGAGCAGCACTGACCGTTACTGTAGGTGCGCCTGGCGATCTCCCACAGCACCAGCCCGAAGGCCCAGATGTCCACCCTCTTGTAGGCGTCGAAGCAGTCCACCTGGATGCTCTCGTCCAGCACCTCAGGGGCCATGTAGCGCTTGGTGCCCACCTTTGGGTTGTTGCCCACGTCCAGCTGGTTGTCTGCCTGGGAGTGGGTCACCGCCAGACCTGTTTGTGAGATCCAGTTATTGTTATTGGAACCTAAACCATTTTTCCAAATAGAGGAGTGAGTTTGGATAAAGGTGAGTGTGTCTGACCCAGGTCAGCGATGCAGCAGCGCAGGTCCTTGGTCACCAGGATGTTCTTGCTCTTCAGGTCGCGGTGGGCGATGGCTGGTTTTCCCTCTGTACCAAAGATCTCTGTGTGCAGGTGCACCAGACCACTGGCCACAGATGCTGCCATGGCCAGCCCCTCCATGGTCTCCACGGCAACACGCTGCAGGTAGTCGTAGAGCGAGCCGTTCTCATGGTAATGTGTGATGAGCCACAGCTGCGTGCTGGAGTTTCGAGACGTCATGTCAGACGCCATGAAGCCTGAGGACCACAGTGCCACACGACACACTCACGTCACACACTCACTAGTATATACTACACTACACACTACTCTGCTTTCAGACTGCAGAGCTGTGGTTTTTTGATCCAACTGTTGCCGGGTCAACAGGTGGAAAGGTTGGAATGCTGTTTTGACCCGTTACCTTTACCCACAGGAAAGAAATAAATCGTTTAAACAGACTCACTGAACACGCCTTGACAAAAACATAAGGCTCCGGCTGTCTGAAAGAGGCGACCCAAGCTTTTGGATGAAAATCTGTTTTTGCTCAGTGGGAATGTGACCGTTTGGTTTTACGCTCACACTTAATGCTCCAGTCTGTGAACTTCAGACACTGTGATCATTCAAATTCTAAGCCTATAATCATTTCCTCAAAGATGGTTTACGGCACGTGAGGAGCTGTGTGTTAAATGCGAACACGCCTACAGCAGCAGGAGAGAAACTCACCCAGGATGTTGTCGTGCCTCAGCAGCACTGTGTTGTAGATCTCCGTCTCTCTGAACCAGGACTTTTCATCCCGAGAGGAGAAGATTTTCACAGCCACGTTCTCGCCCTGCCACTGGCCTCTCCACACCTCTCCATACCTGCCTTTACCTGCACAGTGATGTCACACGGCACAGGAAACCATTGGCATGAACACACTGTTTGCTTATTTGGCTCCAGAGTATTTAATTGTTGTGTTTCGAGCATGAAACTGACCAACACACTCCAGCAGGCTGATCTGGCGGGCCACAGTTCTCTGGACGAGGAAAGGAAGACCGGATCCACTGCCCGAGGTGCACGAGTGGTCCAACAGATCCTGCACACAGACCGTTCCTTTGACTCCTCTCTCTTATACAGCTTATACAAGCTTATACAAGCTGCAGCTCTTTGTGGTTCAGAGACATACTTTTAAACAAATCTTTAGATCAGCTTTTTCAGGTCTGGATTTTGTGAGGATTTAAATCTTCTTGGTCTCTTTTCTTAAAAATAAATAATTTTCAGAAAATCCACACTTTGAGGAACTATGGAAAATATTGTTCTGGCAATATCATCCTGCAATTCTGGAATCAATTTAGCATTTGAAAAAATAATACTTTGGGGAAAAATAGTGGGGTATAGAACCTTTTTTTAACAAGTTTAACAATCATTCCACGCAGTATTTTATTGTGGTATAATTCACTGCACACATGCCGGTTAAAGCAGCTCTCCCTTCGTTCTCTTCCCCTGATATCCACAGAGCACATACCGCCAGGGTGCTGTCCCCCACGTTGGAGGAGATGAGTCCGTCGATGGTGCCCTGCTCAGTGTCAAACTCCTGTAGCCTCTGGAGTCGGCCATGGTGGAGCCTCCTACAGGCCAGGACAGACACTACAGACAGCAGTATCAGCACCACCACAGGGGCCAGGACGAACAGGGCCATTGTCTCCACACGATAGGGCATCGGCTCTCCCTCTGGAGCTGTGCACGGACATGGAGAGGTGTTAGATGGGTTAGATATTTAGATAAATAGATAGACAAGTGTTAGATAGACTGGATAGTTAGATAGAACATACAGCTGAGGCTGCGTCCCCATTAGGAAAAACACAAAACGCCGACTTCTCTTTTCTTTCACATTGGATATTTCATGACACAAGGGAGGTCAAAATTTGCTCATGCCATTTTAGAACATGTAACAATGACACTTGTGTACTACAATGTAATGTCATAAAATGTGCCAAAAAGTTCATGCCCTCAGATGCAGGCAAATATCTTAAATGCAGAAAAAACCATGGGGTCTTAACATTAACTCACACATGGTTGTTTTGTTGTTACTTATGGGATATATAACTGTTTAAATACTTATTTGGTAATGAACTAGCTGTTATTTGAGAGAAAATCCCCATTTCCAGTCCTTTCAATATCATTGGTTCATATCTGTAGCTATGGGTGATGTGGGCGGAGCTTCCAGGTGATGGAAGCATGTTCTCCATTCAAAATTCCATACATACTTATTGAAGATTGAAAACTTCTTTGGGGATGATCTAGCCTGGCCTTAACCATCCGTACACTCCGCTCAATCATCATTTCACTGCATGTAACGTCTGGGTCTGGTCTCTGTGTTAGCGAATACAATCGGTCGTATTTCGACCGGCTACTCAGAGAGGGCGGAAGGCGGGTGTTGTAGGTTGGTGCCGGTGACATCAATAGTTTGCGCCAAACAGGCAAGTTGTAGTTTGGCAATGGCGAAGAATGCGATAGTAATTCGGTCTGGTTCTATCAAGAAATTGAAGCAGGAGCAAGAGTAGTGTTTAGCAAATGTAATCGCTGGTCAAGATTGTGGCGCTACTCCCCACGGGCTCCGTTAGCGGCAAAGGAGATGGCTAGGCTAAATGCTAAATGCTAACAACACACTCAGGCGCAGTACATACGTCACAGTAAACTCAGATCTAATCGTTTCAATCTGCAAAAGGAGTTAACCCCTCCCACCTGTTCACGGAGCTCAATGGAGCAAATCCAGACCTTAGTACGAAATGTCATTTGTACTATGGTGTGGTACGACCAGGCTAGGTATGATCAGCTTCTGGCGAGTAATGAAAAAGTAGTAACGCAGTTTTGCAGTATTTCACTTTTTACTTTTTGGATATTTGGATCTTTTGAAATCTCTATGCGACATTTTCATCCATAATCAAGATCAGTATCACAAATTCAAAACTGGATGTTGCATCCCTAGTTTATAGAGCTGTAAAAGTCCATTAACTGAAAGGATGTATGTTTGCATAAAAGGAGCTCAACTTAAAAGACAAACCTTTTTTTTGATAGACCCTTAGAACCAAACAGGGTGAAAGATATGATGCAGGTCAACATCATACAGTAGTTTTATGTTTTGATGTGTTTTAAGTTATAAATCCTGTGATGACTCATAGATTGAAAAGCGCAGTGTAGGCCGTGTGTGTGTAAGTGTGTGTGCCATGAGACCTGATGGCAGCAGGGCCATGAGGGCCCCGTGGGTGGCGTTGGCGTTGCACAGGTCCTGGGCGCAGCAGTAGATGGCCTTGTTGAGGGAGGGTGAGGTGTAGCACTGCAGTTTGGTCTGCTGGTCGTTCTTCAAACAGCCGCGCTCAAACAGCAGCAGGCCACTCTCTCGTTTGACCGAGGAGAAGCAGCTGGTGCCTCGACACTCCACCGCCTCCTGGCACTTGTCACACGCACACACCAGCGGCCCATCTGCAGGGAAAATACGCTAGTTTAAGTAACTGTTTTTCCTACGAGAGGAGAGAGGATTGGATGATGGCCTTGTCCAACTTAAAGGAACTACAACTGTTTCTTGTGCTCGTATTTCTATTTTACTGTAGAAAGCAAACGACTGGTGTTGCAGAAGTTGATCTAAATGCTCAACGTACATGTGACCTGACTATGATTTTCAAAGAGAAAAGTTATAGCTCACAGCTGTAAAAGCTCTAACATTTGAAAAATGTGTTCACCAGTTCCTTTTGCAAGTGTCACAAAGTACAGTATGGTCAAATGAACATCACACCTGCATGTACACCGAGACGAGACTAAAGAGTGGTCGGACCGGTTTGTGGAAAAAGCAAAACTCAATCTGGTTGTGGGTATAGTCCTTATTCTCTGCCCATAATGTAATGCAGCTGTCTGGAAGGATCAGACAGAACTGTTTTATTTGGAACGAGATGTAGACAAACTGCTCTAGATTTATCCCAAAACGTCTCACAGGCTGTGTGTGATGGTTTATCTTTTGTCAAAGGCTGAAATACTAATTACGGTTTTGGACTTTGAAATAGTTATGGTGACTAGTTAGACTAGCTTCTGTCATCACAGTGTGGAGAAAATGGAATAAATATCTGAACTCTGAACAATTGTAAAGTGCTTTGGGTGACCTTGGTCTGTAAATGTGCTATATAAATAAACCTTACTTACTTACTTGCTACTAAAAACATTTACCTGTATCTTCAGCTGATGTGGGCAGGACTTGCAGCAGGAGCAGAAGCAAAGGGACGCTGCACGCTGCCATCTTCACTGCACTGGCACAAAACAGGACAACAGCCACATTGTTTACAGAGTAGTATGATAACAAAAGATACATTCAAGTACAGTAAGAATATGTGAATATTATTTGGACTAAAAGAAACTAGAGATGAATGATGCTTTACAGGGTGAAAACCAAGTGTAGTTGTAGCACACAGAACCATGGGTGCACAGAACTAATTTGACACTTCTTTCAGACATAAAAAGTTTCTGCAATGTGTAATCCACTGAACTGCACTAAAAAGTTATTTCACTATGTATTGTATTACTATCGTTAATACAATTGAATATGCTTTAGGATATGTGTTTAAGGATCCATAAGCACAATTCACAGATTATTCCATTCATCAAAAGGTAATATTTGCTAGATTGCACTATTACTACTAAAATAATTGATAGAAACACACACAATGTACTAGGCGGTACTGGGATTATAATAAGATAAAGTAGATGGACATTGTGCAGAAAACCATCAATCAAGGCTACAAACTATTATGGATTTGTTCACGTAAGAAAAGCATTATGAAGCAATAACAAACTGATGCAGTAAACAAGGTTGTTCTGTTGTCAGTGTTCTTATTACACTGAAGCAGGAAAAAACAACATTTTAAACAAAAAAGGACAGAAACATTTTGAAATAATAATAACAGCAAGATCTGTAAACTACCTTCTTTTTTATCGAGGTGCATTCTGGTTTGTTATTGTATTAGAACGCTTGCCCAGACCTACTGCTAACGCTGCTCACCACACACATCCTCTCTGAGACTGAACCCAGAGCCTGGACCTGGTGTTTACGCTGAAGAATAAAAGATCCGTGAGGGGCACTTTGTTTGTGTTCACCGCGGAGGCTAACGAGGCCGCTAACCCGATAACATGAGCTCCGGAGACTGCCAGGCGCCACTGGGACTAGCCACATGCTAACCGAAGCTAGCAGCACACATACACACAGCACTATCTTTGTTATGTATAGGTTTAAGAAGCCGGGGTGAGGCAGCAGGAGAGCGGCACATACCTGCAGCACACTGGGGGGACTGGCTCATCGTACGGGGAGAGGAAAAGGGGACATGGCCGGAGGAGAAGCCCGGGTCGTGGTGTTGTTGTGTCGGGAGAGTAGTGTCTGCCCGGTCCTCCCACTGCTGTCTGCTCCTTCTTCTTCTACGGAGGAGTTTGTTGGTGGTGCTTGAACAGCGAACATGGCGCGTTTTTACCGCCACCAACTGGTAAGGAATGGTATTTAGGACTAGACTTGTTTAATCCACGTCTCCAACCAGAGCTACTTTTTGCTGAACAAAATAAGATAGCATTAAAATAATAATAAATAATCACAGTACATTAAAAAGAAATCCCTCAGTTGTATGCACAGCTAAACAGCACAGTTTTTAACTTGGTTTTAAACATTGTCAGAGAGGAGGCCTGTCTCACATCTTCAGAAAGACTGTTCCAGATTTTAGCAGCATGAATCTGAAAAGCAGCCTCCCCATGTTTAGTTCTGACTCTGGGCACTAACAGGAGTCCAGTCCCTGTGCTCCTCAGAGTCCCGGCTGGTTCATATGGGACTAACATGTCACTAATATATTTTGGTGCGAGGCCATGGAGAGACTTGTACACAAGCAGAGCTGCTTTAAAGTCTATTCTCTGAGCCACAGGAAGCCAGTGCAGAGACCTGAGAACTGGACTAATATGGTCGTACTTCCTGGTTCTAGTCAGGACTCAAGCTGCTGCATTTTGAATGTACTGCAGCTGTTTTACAGCCTGTTTGGACAGACCTGTGAGCAGGCCATTGCAGTAGTCTAACCTACTGGAGACAAATGCATGGATAAGAATCTCCAAGTCTGCTTTAGACACTATGTTTTTGATCCTGGCAATGTTTTTTAGATGGTAAAAAGCTGCTGATGTTACTGATTTAATGTGGCTATTAATTTAAGTCTGAGTCCAGTATTACCCCTAGATTTCTGACCTTGTTTGAAGGTTTTACTCCTTTAGAAAGTCGACAATATTCTGTAGTTTTTATCTAGATTTTAAAACAATTTGGCATTCTTATTTCCAGCACAGATATAGCAAATGTTCCATTGGAAAATCTTGTTTTAAGGCTGTAATAATGTGCTCTAATCAATTTAGCCAAATTTGGGCAATATCTAAAAAATCGTATGCCATTTTTTGTTGGGTAGTGCAATACCCAGAAAGAAATCGACCATAATCATTTTTATACTTACTCATAAAATCATCCTTTGTTGAGCCACTTTAAAGAGAGTTGCGAACTACTGTTAACTCCAAAGCTACAGGCTGGAGACCCTAATATTTCATAATTTTAGACTTGCTTTAACCATTTTTTTAAACATAGTTTCCTATACATACAAAATATTCATCCACAGAATGTATGGGCTATATGCACGGGGAGGCGTGACGTCATTTTCTGTTAACAAAGCACAGCCCGTTCACTTCCTGCCTATGCTATCCTATGGCATTTAGGTGAGTTTTAGTGACGTTTTTTAGTAATTAGATTGATACATTCAGCTGTGAGACTGACCCAAAAGTGCCGCTGTGCTTTCACTCTGAGGTAGAGCTTTGACTCTGGGAAACTCAGAGCGATTTGTAAACTTTATAGAAACACAATGACAGCACAATCAAAGAGCACTGCTGTGTCCCAAAATGCCCAGTATCCTCACAGTTTAATTCCTGTTTGAGCATTATTTGGGAAACTCGTGTAAACCACTGCTGAACTTCAGTGGAACTCAAGCTGTTTCCCGCCAACAGGAAGTGAAGTGGGGCTTTAGCTAAAACGCGGAAGTGGTGCGTGCATAGAGCCCATAAAGGACCGTGCAAATTTGAAAATCTGAAAAAGGTCCAGGAAGTGGTAATAATAATAATGATAATAGATTTTATTTATGATGCACGGTGATATGCAAGGTGCTACAGCAAGTTAAAACAAAGGCCAAACATCAGAATAAAAACGCATACAGACAAATATTAAAATGCATTAAAAAACATGGGCTGCAGATCAGCTGTAGGCCTTGCTGAATAGCTCTGTTTTCAGGTACTTTTTGAAGCACTCCACAGACTGTGGCGCCCGCAGGTCTTGGGGCAGAGCGTTCCACAGGTGTGGTGCTGCGGCTGAAAAAGTCCTGTCTCCCATGGAGTGAAGGCGTGTGATTGGCTGACTGAGACGGTAGGTGTTTGTGGACCGGAGAGATCGTGATGTGGGCTGTAGGGTGAGAAGGTCTTTCAGGTATTCTGGAGTATTGCTGTGGATGCATTGGTGAGTGAGGAGACAAATCTTATACTCAATACGGAGGTGTATGGGGAGCCAGTGGAGTTTACGGAGGACGGGGGTGATGTGGTCGAACTTGCGTGTCCTTGTCAGGACCCTGGCAGCGCTGTTTTGAATATGCTGAAGCTTTTGAAGGCTTCTGCCAAGGATCCCGACAAGGAGGGCATTACAATAATCCAACCTGGAGGAGATAAAGGCGTGGACCAGCTTCTCAGCATCACAGAGGGAAAGAGAGGGGCGGAGTTTGGGAATGTTTCTTAAGTGAAACATTGAGATCATCTCTGAAAAACCTGATCTAAAGATGTGACAAAAAAGTATTGGCTGTGAAGTGACAGAAAACAAACAGTGGGCGAGGAACTAGTTACATAGATTTTCTCATGTAGCAATGTATTTAATTTTTGGTTTGGAAGTGACATACCCCAGCTTTAAGGCACTTCCAACAGGATCTTATTATAGCAATTTTTTTCCTTTAGAAATGAGTTACTCCAGATTCAGATTCAAATTTGCCATTTCCAATAAAACCACTTTGTAATACATGTGCAAAAGTACCCCAGTACAAACACATAATATAAAACAAGCTTAAAAAGTACAAGAAACAATTGTCACCATGAAACCAATAATCCAAAACAGTTTCAATACAAATGCAAGATCATGACAGTGCTTTGTTCAAACTGAAAACAGCTTGTGGAAAGAAGCTGTTAGCATATTATCAAGATGTCCTCTATCTCAGCGAACAAAATCTTCTGCCAGAGGGAAGAAGCTGGAACATGGCTTTCCCATGATGGCCTGAAGAGTCATTGATTATTTTAAGAGCTCGGTTACAGACGGTTCTGTTTGCCTGTGCATACAACTGAAGGATCTTATCTCTGTTCATAATGCACACTGGTTGTTTGTTATTTTAACCCCTTGTGTGATTTTAATGTTTCAATGGTTTTAATGACCCGTGTGATTGTTGGTGAATGTTTTAGGTGAGGATTTGTGAAGGAATGACGCTCTACAAATAAAATTGATTGATTGATAAAGAACCCCCAGAACATTTCTCAGTCTCAAGCCCAGGCTGTTTATAACTCAAGCCCCTCGTCACCATGCGACAGCCTCATCCAGAACCGATCACTATGTTATAGACTTTAGCATCACACTTCAACCATCATATTTCTGTCTTTTGTTATGAACTGAATTCTTCCTGTGTCCTTATTCGGCTCTTTGCTGTGTGCGGCGGCGATCACAGACTGACCCTGGGAATAGAAGTCTCTTTCTTTAAAAGGTGAATGCAACTTAATATAGCCATTTCCCATTCTTCTAACCAGGCTAATCTCTGCTCTCACAACCATCCAAATAATCACGAGTGTCCAGTGGTGGGAAGCAAGGAGGCAACAAGACTGTACTCGGGAGATTAGCCCGTGTATTTCTAATTTATTTGATACATACATTTTAATACATATTACATTAATATAGTGTTTACAAAACTGACTGTTTCTCTTTCATTCCCTCTGCACTTGGCACATGTGGTCAATAACAAGACATTTTAACTATGATATCAAAAGATTAACTTATTTATCAATACATACATCAATATATATGACATTAAATATGATATCATTATGTATAACAATTATTACAACTATTCTAATATTGTTGAAATTATGTCCTGGTATTTTCACTATATTACTAATCCTAATTCCATGATGTCAGCCCAGGGCCAATCTATGTGTCCCCTACATTTTAGTCTTTTTTTGTGTTTTTTGTTTTTAAATCTTGTTTTCAACTATGAACAGAATATAACCATACCCTCATTTATATTTACCACTTTCACTATGCATGAGATTATTCCCACTTGTGATTAGCATAAACAAGTAATTAGAGGGCATAACTACAGGGCCTCAACTTCGCACAGAGGCCAGCCACTTGTTGTGCTCCAAAGAATATTCAGACAGATTCAAGTTTAAATTTCACAGATGTTTTCAGTTTTTTATTATATTTTTTTATATAAATCAAGCAAGGGGGGCGTGAGTGGTTGGAATGTATTTCATCTTCACAAGAATGCATATTTCTGACCCTCTGTACCATGTGTAAAATGAGTAATTACATAATGAGTATAATTCTGTCCTCAGCTTAACCATGGTCTGAACCAAGCGGCAACTCCACCTTGTGACCCGTCCTGCTCCACCCAGAGCTACTCCACCTCTGCTGCTGTGACCTGAAGGGCTGTTGCTGATTATGACTATTGTTATCTATCTAACAATAACAAGAGGACGAGCGGGTTTTCTTTTTGTGTACTGGGTGCAGCTCTGACTGCCACCCCCCCCCCCCCCCCCCCTATCTAGAGGCAAGAGGGAGCTTGCCTCTAGATCAACAGTTGTCCTTTTTTGTTTTAATTTCCTAAAAAAAACCCTGATCTTTCTATCTATCTAAAGGCACGTATAAAGGATTTCTTCATCTTAACATTGAATTAAACTATTTCCACGAAGCAGTCGGCACCAAGATACAAATCAGCTCCATGTGTGTCGGCTCATTCTACTGTATTTTATTTGGAAACATGTGTTTGTTGTACTGTTTTACAAACAAAGAGATTTTCACATATTCCAAAAAGAAGAAAAAGCCCCGATTTACAAGTTATAATTATTTATGTGCACAAAAGGGAGAAAATGCAATCTTGTACAAACCATAAAATACAATGTGTTATGAAAATGATGTCTTTATTACAGATTGCAGCTGTGCATGTGTGCAGCAGAGAGGTGGTAGGAATAAATACGTTTCACTTCTTCTCACTCTATTATTGGGATATATTTACATTTATAGATATTCACATAGGGTTGAATATCATACATAAAAACCCATGTGCAGATGAAAATGCATTGTAACTCGATGAGGTGGAAATATATTGAATCATGCTCAGAGTACTCAAACGTTATTTAAAAAAAAAAAAAAAAACATTCATGTGCAAAACCTCTCCTTCTTTTCTACAATTAACTTACACTAGAATACACAGTACTTTATACTTGTTTCTTATTGTGGCAAAGGTAGAGAATAGAGAAAGACAACACTGAAATTACCCTTACATTTTTTATCCAGGAAAATTTCGGCCTACGTGCCATCTCTGACCATTCCCCGGAAACACTTAACATATATTCTTTTTGAGTTGAAATCGCAAAAATGAGGCACAATGGCAGGACTGTGGGTCCCAGCCCCGCCATGGGACCGCATCTCCGGAGACGTATCCATTTGCTCCCACATAGAGCCTCATTGTCCGGCCCCTTTTTAATTAAACTCCCCGGTGCGCCAGGTGACCTCATCTGCCCCCGGCCTTCCTATGTCCACCTCTATACGGGACCGTGGCCAAGGGAAACACGAGATCTTGAGATTGGGGTAAGGATTATCCACTTAGGAGGAGGTGCCAGGGCCGTGAAGTTGATCTCGAGTTTATAAGGGATGGAAGAGGACGAGCGGGTTTTCTTTTTCCGATTTGATGGTAAAAGGGAATTGTACTGGTTCTGGTATGGAGATAGTGGAGAAAATAGTGTATGTACTAGGGCTGGTTCTGCTGCTGCACCTGCTGTCTGCCAGATGTGACTCCAAGGGCCGCACGGGTATGTACTGCAGTGCCATTCAGAAAACGTCTTATTGAATCTTAAAAGCATTATGGCTTGATTTGATTGTAAAACACTTTCTTTCTGTGTTGTGGTAAAGGGCTCTAAAAATAAAGATTGATATGTGTATGTTGAATCTATATTTCTATCCCTTGTGCTGCCTTCAGGTCTGCCATTGTAATAAAAAAAAATAGTTGCATTTCTGATGATATTCCTAATTATGTCATTTACTATCAATCACTGTGGTGAATAATTTTGAGTTCTGTGGAATTGTGGGAAAAAGTCGATAAAACAATAAAGAACTGCATAATCATTTCTTATTTTGGACGTGGCAATTTACAAGATACAAGAATGCATTTGCCGTTTGCAGTAAAAACACATTGGATAAGCTGTGCACACCTAAGACTACCCAGTGTGCACCAGGATAGTACACACCAGAGCTCTTTCTCTTTCTGGCGCCATGCAGATCTGTGTGTTAGCTTAAAGCTGGAGTACTGTACCTACCTTTTACTTGTTCATGAATATAAATTGCTCTTTGTCTCATAGAAAGAATTTTGTAAATGTCGAATGTTGTGAACAAATCAGGCCACAACACTCTGTCATCATCTTTAGAAAACATGTTTATCTTTTGCACACTTGTACAAATAAACCCTTTCTATTTAATTCAATTCAATTTTCTTCCGCTTCATCCGTTGCCGGGTCGCGGGGGCAGCAGTCTAAGCAGAAACGCCCAGACTTCCCTATCCACAAGCACTTCCTCCAGCTCGTCCGGGGGGACCCCAAGGCGTTCCCGGGCCAGAGAGAGACATCCCTCCAGCGTGTCCTGGGTCGTCCCCGGGGTCTCCTCCCAGTGGGATGTGCCCAGAACACCTCCCTAGGGAGGCATCTGGGGGGCATCCGGGACAGATGCCCAAGCCACCTACAATGGTTCCTCTTGACGTGAAGAAGCAGCGGCTCTACTCCGTGATCCTTCCGTGTGACTGAGCTCCACAGCCTATCTCTAAGGGAGCGCCCAGCCACTCTGCGGAGGAAGCTCATTTCGACCGCTTGTATCCGTGATTGACCGGTAAATCGAGAGCTTTGCCTTTCGGCTCAGCTCCCTCTTTACCACAACGGTCCGATACAGCGACCGCATCACTGCGCACGCTGCACTGATCTGGCTAGAGACTTTAACTCCTCCACTTGAGAAAGACAGACTGGAAAACAGGTCTTGGATGACGAGTCAGACGAAGCGCAGTCCAAAACCCTCCATGGAAAGCACAACGTTGCCCGGCATGGTGCAGGGAGTGTCTAGTAGCCCGGCCTTTGCCCGAGGGGCCTGGCCGGGCACAGCCTGAAAGTATGACGTGGGCCAGCCAGATAAGAAATGAACCCCTCTGAGTCACTATTTGGGCTGAGAGCTCATCGGTGGAGTGAGGGTGGTCCTCTCTCTTTCACTGTTCTATCTGAAAAAGATGTTCTAAAGATGTGACAGAGGCCGGAAAATACATGACGAATGGTTTGACGGAAGTTTTTATACACAGAATAATAAATATTGTCAGTGCAATATCAATACAAGACAGTGAGCGCTGAGTTCTGTGATAATAAAAAATAAGCATATAATAAAAACCATAATGTTATCTCCATCTTGTTTCATACAGATGCTTAATGACATTTGTTTAAACTATTCAATAAAACGGACTTGACTAGTGATGCTGTCTTCTCCACGGATAGGACTCATAGACTTGTCAAAAGACGTTACATATGAGAAGAACAGGCTGTAGATGTGTCCAGGACAGATTCTTTTGCAGATAGAGCTCACGAGGGAAAAAACTGCACCGCTCCTTCATGTGATCTGTGTTCTTGGTAATGCCTCGGCTCTGAATCTTTGGAACATGCATTTGATGATCCATCGTGCTTTGGTGTTGTGCAACTGATTGAAACTGTTGCCGTGAGCAACAGTGGGAGGACTTTGAGCTTACAGTAGTTCTTCCCGTCTGAATTTCTGCTTCATATTAGAGGTACCACGCCCTTCACTGTTTCCAGACCCAAACGTCTGTGAAAAACTAGGGGCTGACCTCAAAAGAGCAGTCCATGCAAAACAGCCAGATTATTCTCATAAATCTTTATACATTTTAATTTAATTTTAAGATTTTTCATGCATTTCTTTAGATCTATTTTCTACTTTTTACAACTTGTTTGCACCATGATTCCGAGTTTGTGACGTCCTCTTACTTGGCAAATCTAATCAGCCGGGGTTGATTTAGAATCGAGGAATTAACTCTTTACTTCCTCCTTACTTTTGCTTACTTTTTTCTGGTTCATTTTTTTTTTTTTTAAATACATTTTGTCGGCCACACTTTAGTTATCCCTCTCTTATTAACAACAAATTCAGTGCTAATTATTGCATAATTTTTGGTTAAGTTAATTGCCTCTTAATTGGTATTTATTAAGCACTTTTTTTAGCATTTAAGCCGTTTTATTCTACATGGCCTTCAACATTTAACTGACTAGGCTTTGGATTAGGGTTAGGGTTGGGGTTACGAAATTAAAAAGAGAGGACCGCCCATCATTCAGCCAATCAGCTCTCAGCCCAAAATGTCAAATAGTGACTCACAGAGAAAAAATAATAATAATACAATGGAATACAATGAAGACAGTGTGTTGTGGTCATATTGTTTCACAGAATGTTACTCTATTCAAAACACACATTATTTATTGTAGCAGGACTTCTCTGGGTCAAGAAAACGAATGACTTGTTCTATTTCTAATGAGCGTTCCCGTTTGTGTCAGTGTCTTGGTGCGTGACGTCGGAGGCAGAGGAGCAGAAGTGCCTGGATTTGGCCAGTAATGCCACAGCGCGGAACATCAGGGGGACTTTAGAATGTGTGCGGGCAGAGAGCTCCCAGGACTGCATTCTCAAAATAAAAGTAAGTACAGTTAAATACAGTTGTGCTGGAAAGTGTACACATCCAGGTCGAAATGATGAATGAGAGAGACACAATACATTTCTTAAATTATTGTTAGTGGATGTTGTCTGAAGCCATTTTTGTTGAGTAAATGTGTTTTCAATATTCATTTCAATTTTCAAACTATAATGACAACAGATACTCTCCTGACCCTGATCATAAGTCTCCATCCTCCAGTAGCATTTTGTGGTATTTATCGAGAAGGTTCTTTATTCTCTGATTGTTAAGCTGCCCATTCTTTTGCAATTACGTAGGTTTCCTCCAAGTGCTCCGGTTTTGACTACCACAAAAAACCACTTACAATAGGTCTTGGATTGGCCTCTTTTATGGTGACCCTGCTTTGTGACTGGTTGGTGAAGGGCGCTACTTTTACTACTATTTACTTACTTTCTTGGCAAAAGGCTCCTTCCTGTAAATTCCTGGGCCTCCTTACATGGTAGAGCAGGTCAATGATGTTGTAATTAAAAAATATGGAAGGAAAATGTTCACATCGCTTACTGCGGATCGGGTCTGTACAGCCAACAGTTGAATCCAAAATAAGTATTTCCAAATCTGAGCAGGAGACACCAGACTCCACCCAACCATTTTGGGGGGAGTCTGGTGTGTTCAGGGTGGAAATAAAATCTGCAGCCACACTGGACCTTTCTGAAACCGGTTTGACACCCATTATTGCCACTGTTTCTTTAATTGCCACAATTGCCTTTTGCGCAATCTGAGTGATTCTATCTTTGCCAAATGTGACATGTACATTTCTCCAGTGTGAGATCAATAAATTCTATCTTATCTCATCTCTTATAAACATATTTGTTTGACAATATTTATCATAATTCATAATTTAAAATTCACACAACCACTAAAGATGTGTGAAAAAAATCATAATCATAATTTCCAAAATATAGCTAAAACAATGATCTCAATGGCTGGGTGTCCATCCATCCATTTTCTTCCCCTTAATCCATTTCTGGGTCGTGGGGGTGGCAGTCAGAGCTGCACCCAGTACACTGAGCACCAAGTGTACTGGCTGGGTGTGTACGATAAAAAACATGTACAATAGGTCAAATCTTCCAGCTGTGTTAGTCCTGACCAAACCAAGCATCAACACCTGGAGATGGGTCCCTGGGCGCTCTAGTGGCATCAGGATGGGTCAAATGCAGAGGGGAAAGTTCCTATGGGGATAAATAAAGTGCACACATTTACTTTCAAGCACACCTGTATATGTTTGTTTGTTTAAAATCAATAATAAAGAATCTGTGGCTGTTCCTCCTTTCAAACATGCTCTGTTCAGAACGGTAGCGCCGATGCAGCGTCCATGTTTGCAGACGATATCTATGCAGCGTGTCTGTGCCACGGCCTGGAGCTGACCGCTGGGGAGACCTTCAATGGCATCGGTGAGAATCAATTATTAAAGACAAATCGTGTGTATTATTTGTGCTATTGCTGCTCCTTAAAACCACCCTGTGTAATTTTTCCATATGAAAAAACATGTTAACTAATAAAAAACGCGACCTTTTTAAGAATATTTACCTCCACCATGTTTTTTGAATTGTTTTCATAGGCTTAGAATTTAACTTATAAGTGTCCATGAGAGAGGAGTGCTCTCCGTGAATATGTGCCATCTTGAAAAACGGTGGTGGAAAAGGGACAAAAAGGATGCGAGAATCTCGTTTTCGTCTCACATGAGCTACTGATATCGTTGCTTTCCCCGTGCTTTCACAAGTTGGAAGAAGGAACCATGGAAGACCACAGTTATGTAAAAGAACCATGGAGGACCACAGTTATATAAAAGAACCATGGAGGACCACAGTTATATAAAAGAACCATGGAGGACCACAGTTATATAAAAGATAAAAGAACCATGGAGGACCACAGTTATATAAAAGAACCATGGAGGACCACAGTTATGTAAAAGAACCATGGAGGACCACAGTTATATAAAAGAACCATGGAGGACCACAGTTATGTAAAAGAACCATGGAGGACCACAGTTATATAAAAGAACCATGGAGGACCACAGTTATATAAAAGAACCATGGAGGACCACAGTTATATAAAAGAACCATGGAGGACCACAGTTATATAAAAGAACCATGGAGGACCACAGTTATATAAAAGAACCATGGAGGACCACAGTTCGAGGACAGTTGCAAAAGTCCAGCGTCTTAGCGTCAAAGTGTCAACACACGCACAAAGACAGCGTTTCCAACAGCAGGACATCGTGTAATTTGTACACAACAGACTCACACGTGAACAATACGTCACTTTTTCACACTGACAATAATGAGAACGAGACAGAATCTACAACACAGTCTCAGGATGATCTGACCCGATCTGAGCGCAGTCCAACTACTGTCACAAGTTTCAACTAAACTTATTCAGGGAAAAAGCCTCAAATAAAACACACACAGAATCCCCACAAAACAAAAGCCAGAATACTTCATCAGCAGCGTGAGTGAAGGTTCTGTTTCTTACCGTGATGTGGCTAACGCTAATGCTAACATGAGCTTTTAGCCATGTCCTGCTGCTGCTGTGTATATCTACTGCTTCTTTAATCGTCGTTGTTTTAAGCTTCACAGACGTTAATCCTCCATGTGTCTCTTCTCTTCACACCACGTTTGTAAAACTATATATTTATAATTTATAGTTTTAAATGTTTACATGTCGCCTCCACACGATTGTGTCAAGTGCCCGACACGTTTGGAGAGATCCGGTTATTTATCAAACTAAAGTATTCTTTCCTTGGCAATCTTGTGAATGACTGAGAGTTGAGGAGCTCTGTCAAACTCAAAGGCTTCCGTAGTAGCTTGGCCTGCGATATAAAATCTCAACACTAGATGGCAGTAATAATCACACAGTGTACCTTTTAACATGATTTTGGATGTAAAGTATTTAAATGCAGTCAGTTCATTAAAAATACAGGTTCAATTATCATACAAACATCACAAATAATCGAAGACTCTTTTTTGGTTCTGGCTCTGGTCATTGAAATAGCTTGTCCAATGATGTTTTACCGTGAGAATTGAATTATGTAACAATTCAATCACATGTTTATTTGTAGAGAACATTTTAAGCAGCCTAGGCTAACCACAGTTCTGTACAGACAGTAAAATAAACAGCACAATAAAACACTTAAAAATACATTTGCTTGAAAGAGATTGTTTTGGTTGTGATTAATATAACATTCAGAGATTATGAATGATAACCCAGTTAACAGCGTTAATGGTTGTGTGAAACCATTTATTGTCAAATTAACATGTTTTAACTGTCTTTCTGGGCGACAGTAGCTCAGTTGGTAGAGCATTGGCCTTAAGGCCAGAAGGTCATGGGTTCAATTCCCACCTCTGCACCTTCTCCACCGACTCCCACTGATCACTGCTGTCGTTGTGTCCTTGGGCAAGACACTTAACCCCACTTTGCCCAAAGCCCCCACTGAAAGATCAAGGCTATGCTCACACTCAGAGAGCAGCCGTCCTCCTGTGGACTCACCACCTGCAGAGGGTCAGTGAGGGGCTGGTGCTATGAGACTTGGGTGGCATCTCTGACTGCCACCCCCCTGACCCAGAAATGGATTAAAGGGTAGAAATGGATGGATGGATGGACATGTTTTCTATATTCTCTTGCAAGTTGTAATGTTTGCGTGTGTTTTGATGGCATTACACATTATATAAGACAGTATTTTATTCTATTTCTGTCCTTAACTCTTGGACATGAGGGTGGTACATTTGGGCTTCAATCCATATTCTTCTCACAATCTGAGAATCTGAGAGGTTTGCTTCAGTTGGAAACAAGAAAATCCAGAACTAACAGTAAAAACAGATGTGTGTCTGTCATTGGAGTAAAAATGTAGAATGATCAGCTTAAGGTAATGAATATATTATCAACACTTAAAACTATCTTCAAATGTGGAATAATGAATTCATACACTTTGCCTTAAAAAAAAATAATAAAAAGGAGAAAATGAAAAAACAAAACAAAACATTAAATTTTTCTGGAAAATATGTATTTTGAGTTAGAAATCTGTATGTATTTTATTTTATTTTTTACATAGTTGTGTTTTAATAGCTAATGACGTTCACAATCCTTTTTGGTTGAAATACAGTCAGTGAATGTAATATCGGTTATTAATCAAACAATTGACCAAAATACATTCACTCATTCGTTCTTGACTGGAGGAGCTGTGGCTCTACTCCGAGCTCCTCACTTGGAGTCATTACATAAGGATTATCAAAATCTCTCTCGTGGCGACCTCCAGCCTTGAGCGCCTTTCCCTGCTGCCTAAAAAAAAAAAACCTGCACAGCCAAAGCTCCTCTTCACCACAACCTCATCACCGCAGACTCCGACTGAACTGCAGTTTGTTATAAATTAACATAAATCATCTTGATCCACCTCTCGTCTTTGTTTAGACGGCATCGATTACTACGTGGTGGCCTTGGCGCGCCGCTCCTCCGCAGACCTGTCTCTTCTGGAGATGCACGAACGCAGCTCCTGTCACCCCGGGATACGCACCACAGTGGGCTGGACCGTGCCCATCGGGTACCTGGTCAACACCTCCCAGATCAGCGTGGACGACCAGTGCAACCTGCCCCAAGGTGAGACCCCTTTATTGGACATTTATCAACACTGGTCATTGGTCATCTGCCGCTTATGGACCAATACAAATGTGTTTTCTGTTTCATTTCTTGTGTTTGAGCTGATTCTCTGATCTGTGTTTAGCAAATTCAATGGTTGTGTAAAGTTCTTTGAGAAAACCACTGTTGTGATTTAGGGCTAAACAAGAATACATGTAATTGAATGGAAATGAACCCAAACACACACAGCAGCGTGATTGGGCTGAGAGGGGAAGTGCAACTCCTGAGCAAAGGCGAGTTTTTTTGTATGGCACAATCCACTCACAAATTAGGAAACATACGTCACAATGGAATTATGTTTTACTGAAGATACTGTATGTACAATGAATACAATCTTTCAGTTGGATGCCGTTTTTATCAAGGATTTGAATATTGTTAGAGTAGAAGCTAGTCTTAAACTTTCACGAAGACTTTTATGAATCTGAAAGTCTGCCTCCCCATGTTTAGTCCAGTCCAGTTTAGACCAGTTCCTGTGCTCCTCAAAGTCCCAGGAGGAGGCCAGTCCCTATGCTCGTCAGAGTCTGAGTTTCTTCTCATGGCATTCAATTAATCTATGTCATGGGTCTACTCTGGCCATGGAGACTTACACGAGCAGAGACCTGACCTGAGGACTCCACACAGTCTTGTTATTACCCAAAGATTTCTTACCTGATTTTAATGTTTTGGATCAGATTTAGTGTATTTGCAATTTGCAGTAAAACCACATTGGAATACATTCGCAAAAAGTCCCCAGTGTGCACCAGACAAGTACATGAATAAAAACAAGGTTCAAAGTACAAAAGTATAACAACAAGGGAGAGACAGGAGGTGACTAAACTCTCCCTTAATTTCTTTAGACCGATAATAATAGGTTGGTGTGAATTTAACTCGTGATGGTAGGAGATCATCCAGGAGGAGAGAATGGAGAGGTTGAAGAGGCTGATGGTCGGCTGCTGTGGAGATCACATTACGGCTACTGGACCTGGACCTTGGTTATTATCAATATTATATGAAACTAACTATATATATGATAAATGATAAATCAATTCTGCAGGTTATAGGGGTCAAATAAAATGTTCCATTAATTGACATAATAATCACTATCAACTAATAATGATCCCCCCATTTCTTTTTAAAATTAGTGTGAAACAGACAAAAAGTGGAGCCCTGAAACTGAAATAAGTATATGATATTCAAGAAATGTTTTGCTGAATTAAAAGTGTACTGGATTCAGGAGCACTTGCAATTCTGCTACTTTTCCACCAAGAAAGTTGATATTAGGAATGCACCGACCCAGGTTTCTCTACTCCGATCCCAATACTTTAACTTAAATTTCTGCTGCTACTTGATTTCAACCGATACCAGAGAAGGGACAACAGGTATCATTCTTCTGCTCTCAAATATAAGCTGACCTAGTACAAAACAGTCTAATTATGTATTAATATTGTGTGCATATTTAGAGAGAACCGACATTCTGTAAAATAACTTATAACATCAAACTAGGAGCGTCCCCAAGATAAGAACTATCATTATATAGACTGATCCAACAAAAAGTCCATTCTCGGCGTGATCCATCCATTTAATGCAATTTCATTATTTCACAGAGTACAATTACCTACAAGTGATTCTGCACGGGTGTAACATTTGACACTTGGTTCCGTTCCAGCCCCTAACTTTCAACCCAATCCCAGACCATATCATGTGCTCTCTGAATGCCTTCTCTCACTGCTCCTCTGTCCCGGGGCAGCCGTGGGGAACTTCTTTGGTTACAGCTGCGTCCCAGGAGTGAAGGACCCCCTGCACGACCCCAGAGGCACCAACCCCAAGAACCTGTGCGAGGCCTGCATCGGGGACGAGAACGACCGGCACATCTGCGTCAACAACCACCGAGAGAGGCACTACGGGGAGACCGGGGCCCTCAGGTGCACATGGCTGTATACGTTCAGATACATGGTCTAAGTATTGAAGGAGTAACTGGAAAACCACTGCTTTTATAGGGTCTTAATTTTTCAAATCATGAAAAGAGAAGGAAACTTTTGGAGACAGGCACTGGCTAGACCCGTCCGTGCTCATCACCCCTATGGCTTCCTAATTGGTTGAAAATGATATAAATCCTTAAGGCCCCTCGTCATTGGTTTAACTATTCTCCTCCTTCAACAATTCCTACTGGTTATACTTATGCCAAGGGAAAAGACCATATTAAATGTAAAAAAATCCATTTAAGTTGTTCCTTGCTCTCAACAGTTTGGTTAGAATTTCACATGAGCTTTATCCGCTGCCGGGTTGCGGGGGCAGCAGACTAATCAGAGACACCCCAACGTCCATAGCCACACACACTTCCTCAGATCATCCGAGGGAATTCAGAGGCGTTCCCAGGCCAGTTGAGAGACATAGCCCTCCAATATATACTGGGGCTCCCCCTGGTCTCCTCCAGGTGGGACGTGCCCAGGAGGCATCCCAGAAGCTTGAGCCACTTTAGCAGGCTCCTCTCGACGTGGAGAAGCAGCGGCTCTACTCTAAGCTCCTCCCGTGTGACCGAGCTCCTCACCCTCTCTAAGGGAGCGCCCAGCCACTTAGCAGCGTAAACTCATGTGGGCCTGGTTAGTACTGTGATGGGAGACCTCCAGGTGCCACAGTGGGGTGGCTGGGACTATAAAGTGCCAAACTGTCGTTCAACCACATTGCCTAGAATGAGTGTGGTGTGTGCATGAATGGTTGATGGGGGTCAGAGGAGCTGATACTTACACATACTGGTTGGCTCGCTTCTGACATTATGCCCCAGGGCAGCTGTGGCTACAGTAGTAGTTTATCACCACCACGTATGGAGTGAAAAAATAATGACATGTGAAGAGACTTTGAGCGTCCAGAAATGCGTTGTCTAAACCAATAGATTACTATTCTTATTATTAACATTACAATAACCACTGCTTTTGACCTGTGACCAATTATTACGTTCAATATTTGACTGTGACTTTCCAGTGCCCTGGTTAGAGCACATTCCTCTGCACTGCACTGTCACTGTATGTATTAAAACAGAGGCAAACAGAGCTTAAGCCTCTCTTGGATATCAGCTCACTTACAGCCTCATCAGAGCATCAGTGTGTGTGTGTGTGTGTGTGTGCGTTTATGTGTGTGTGTATGTGTGTGTGTGTACAAGCCCCTAGCGCGCTTATAATTGTATTTGAGAAGGGAATACGGCGGCTCTCGGGTTGGTTTAATAAATTGTGTAACTAGAACTCTGGGCTTAGAGGGGGAACACGGCTGCTCTCTTGAGTTGTTTATAAAGAAACACATTAACACTAGTATTTCTATTATAATTCCTCTAATTGTTTTTTCCTTTATTGTTTAGGTGCGTAGCGGAGAACCTGGGCGACGTGGCCTTTGTGAAGCACACAACAGTCTTTGACAATATGGATGGTGAGTGTTTGCAAAGGGAATTATTATTAGGATGTGATTAGTGCAAACGAGACAGCTGCAGTTCCATCTCAAACCACAGGGGCTCAGCGTTGCTCCATGTTTTTATAGAAGATTCACTCAGGCCGCTATAAAAGTGCTATAAAGTGCTATAAAAACTGCAATAAAAGGATTTTAGTATCTACCATGGTGTGCGTATCTGAAGAATCTCTCTGACTATGATTCAAGGTAACAGCAGGGTCTTAAAAAGTCGCAAAAGTTGAAATTAAGGACATTCAAAAGTATGTAAAACTTGTAATCAATTTTATTAGTCGACCTAACATATTTCGGCAAAAGTATTCTATTCCAAAAGCAAGCTACATCTTTGTTTGAGGTAGTGCTTCTCAATATTCTCAAACTGTGTTTTTAATTTGATTTCATAATTAATTATTTGACACAAAAGACATTTGTTAAATAACACAATACATGACCCGATTAAGATTCACAATAGATTTAGCATGTTTTGACTTTAAATCATGACTCATGATTAGGATTATTATTTGTTTTAATAGTTTTCTATCTCTTAAATGCATCAACATTTGCCTAATCCTTAAAGCTGGGGTATCTAACTTTCAAACCATACAAATGCAAAAATAGAACAATATTCCTCTTCCTCACTCTGAAAACAGTTTGGTTACATTTTACACAAGCATGGGCCTCACAACATCAGCTTTTTCAGACAGAAAAGTGACGCAGGCAGGACCTCCCTCACTGAGCCAATCAGCTCTCAGACCAAACCGTCCAACTGTGACACAAGGGGCTCTTTCTTTCAAATATGAAAATGTTTAATAATAAGACCTTTCTGTTTCTGCTAACAAAACTATATCACTATAAGGCCATTTCTATAGACAGACATTTTAATACTGTATCCAGACATGGGGGAAAATGATGCACTAATGGTGACACCCAATCCTACCCTGAATCCTTCTCGTCTCCTTATCTCCTTGCCTCCTCGTCTCCTTGTCTCCTCGTCTCCTTGCCTTGGCTGTATACCCGCTGCATATGGCGGTGCTTTCGGCCAGGTCCAGTATTAATGGCGATCATTACCGAAGTCACGCTACACAGATTCTGCTTGTACAGCTGAGAAGACAAAGTTACAGACGCCGCAAACCAAGCGTGATTTCTCATATGCTCAACGATGTCCGGCAATTAACACACAGGTCAAGGCCACAGCAGGACTTAAAGTTACAGTGCACTCATTTAGCTTTTCTCTTTGGCATTTTATGTGTTAGAATGGGGAAAACATATGGATAATTACGCAGATAATGGAATAAGTCAGAAATGAACAACACCCCCATCTAGTGAGAGAAATGGGATCAAACACAGCGGGGTGCATTAGGTAGCGTTTATTTGACATCACAACATTCCAAAATCTTATAGTTTAAAATTGTGGTGGAGATGTGTTTCCTGGTAACTATGAAAACAATCAAAAGTCAGATTTCAAGTCTAGCTTAGAGTTTATTTCTTTGTCTTTCCTTGTCACAAAATTCCACGTCTTCTTTGTCAACTTATATCGATTATGGTCTGATTATTTTCTTATAAAGGTGTATTGAGATGGTGACAATAGACAAAAAACTTATGGATGATGTTGGCCACTTTCAGGCTTAAGAATAATATGGTTTGTGAATCTATAGTCACTTTCAAATAATGATCCTGTTATGGTGTTTTTTTACTTTTTGTTTTATTTGTAGTTACATTTTGACTTATTTTCGCTGTGGGTTTGGTCTGTCCTGGTCACCTGTTGATTGTGTGCCCCGCCCTAAAGTCTTTCACCTGTGTCTCTGTGTGTGTGTATATATGGTCCATCGTCAATGTCTTTGCTTGTCTGGGTCTGTTCCTGGTTCCGTTTGGATTTTGAGATTGTTATTTCATCTTGGACTTTTACTTATCATCATCAAATTATTATTACTTTTGCGTTCCTGTATTTTGGGTCCTCTTTCATCTGGTCCATCATAGCTCTCCTCAGACTCTGTTAAAGCTCTTATTTTAGAAGAGAAAGTCACTAGAGCTTGTGTGTCTTGCTTTTTCCACTTGTTGTGCTCTTTCTTTGTGAGTGTTGGAGCCTGCGTGTCTATATTTGGTATGGTTTTTCAGTATGATGGCTCACATTTTTCTCTACAACCTTGACCTTGTGTTCAAGAGTACAGGTTGGAAGCTGCCTTGGATTTCTCTAATTTTTAGGAGGCTCAGAAGGAGACACCTCTGGTCTCCTTTACCTTTGTTAAAATAGGCGTGTGTTTTTGGGGGTAGCAGGCTTGATGCTAGGTAGTATTTTATTTGCCACCCATCATCAACTGTGGGCCCCCTTATGGGAAGAGTTATTATTGTGTTTTTGCCGTTGTTTTTTCGGAATTTATTTAGCTTCAAATGTTCTGTGGTCCTTGTTTAAATCTTTTGTTTTCTTTTTAATGTTCATGGCAATTTTTCTGGGAGGGACAGAGATGGGGAAGGGTATTTGTTTTAGATTTTTGTGTGTGTGTTTTTGGGCAGTAGCAGGAATGATGCCAGGGAGTAATTATTTACCACCCATCATCAACTGTATATTGCCCCATATTGGAGATACGGAATTCAATTAAGACCTGGGGAATGTCTCAGGTTTGGGGGTGTGGAAGGGAGAATGAATGGGAGGGATGGTGAGGAGTGGGTGGGGTCAGTATTTGCCAATTTGTGTAAGAAAGTCATTAGATTAAATCTACTATCTACAAAATAGTCACATTTAAATTGTCAACTAAATGTGATTAAATAATGTCAATATCTTTAGATGCGTCGCCTTGTTTTGTTTTTTTGGTGGGGGTAAGGAGGGAGAAAGAGGAGAGGGGAGGTATGGTTATTACTTGGCTTACGTTAGCATTGACATATAAATCTCGTCATCTTCCTCCTCATCAGGCATTTCAAACCAGTCCTTATCACTGGCCTTGGTCAGGCAGCCCCTCTTTCTAAAGAGAACAATCCCAGTTGGCTGAGGCACAGAGAAACTCTCTTCTGGTTCAGCTTTTAAGGTTGGGGCGTCAATCACAAGAGACTCTTCTTTTTCTTCGATCGGGCTCCAGCTCGTTCCAAACGCCAAACCAGGTCCATCATAGCTCTGCTCAGACTCTGTTAAAGCTCTTATTTTAGAAGAGAAAGTCACTGGAGCTTGTGTGTGTTGCTTTTTCTGCTTGTTGTGCTCTTTCTTTGTGAGTGTTGGAGCCTGCGTGTCTATATTTGGTAGGGTTTGAGGTTTTTCAGAATGGTGACTCGCATTTTTCTCTACAACCTTCGAGTTGTGTTCAAGAGTGCAGGTTGGAAGGCGCCTTGGTTTCTTCTGCTCCTTACGAGGCTCAGAAGGAGACACCTCTATCTCAGGTTGTTGCTTCTGTTCCTTTGTTAAAATAGGCAAAAGTTTAGCCTCTTCTGGTTGGTCAGTCCTGACCTTCCCATTTAAAGGTCTACAGTCAGGAGTGGATCTCGGGCCCCTCGGTGATTTGGGGACTCTCAGGTTCTTCTGTCTGGAGTTGGCAGCGTGTTCTCTGTGAGCAGGAGGGGCCTGTTTTACTGACTCACATTTATGGTGCCTCCGTTTCTTTACAACTTGCCACCCTTCATCATCTTTCTGGGTTGGCCCGTTCTGTACCCAGTAATCCTTTGTCGTTGGAGTGGGCAAAGATACAGCTGGGGCTGCAGGAGGCTTTGATCCTGTAACAGTTTCAAAGTTTGACCCCGTCATATCTTGAGGAACAGCCAACTTCGCCTCCTCAGGCTTGCGCATGTTTCTCACATACATGTTGGTGGTTTTTTGATTCCTTCTTTTTCTGGAGTTTTTGGCCATTTGAAACTATTCTAGTTTTTCTGGTAATATGTAAAGAGGGGAAAGTGCAAATTTCTCTTCGTTTTTCTTTAAGCAAAGTGCTTCGGGATGTGTCCTGTGTTCATCCTGTGTTACACTCATAGACTTTGGAATGTTCCGTTCTGTGACATCACAAGGGTTGTCATGACGAAGTGCGTCGTCATGACAAAGTGCTTCGCCATGGCAACGTAAACATTTTAATATGGCATTTTGGATGTGTGTTTAGAGTAATGAATAAATGTCTGAACAATAAATGAATAAATGTCCAAACAAAAAAAAAGTTCTGAAAAGCCTAAACGCTCCGTCAAAAATAGATCCTTACACATCAGGAACCTTTAAAACTTTTGCAATCTATTGTGAGTTTGGAGTTCAAACTGGTCCTGATTCATCCCAAAATGTTTGATGTTACTGGAAATAAGAGGTCTTTATTGGATCTTTCACATTTCCAGAAGTTTTTAGGTTAGAGTTCATCAATTTCTGACAAACTAGGAGTTAATATTTTGCATAGAGGCACCTCGAATGAAAACATTTCCTTTTGCAGTAGGGGGTGTGATTTTTTTTCATGCATATTTTAAGGAAACCCTCAAGAAAAACTGTGGTCCTTGTCATTGCATATCAAGTTTGAAAACAGAGCATTTGGAAACAAGGGGTAGAAAGACATGTTCCTGATTTTAGACAACAGATTAACCCTGTTTCTCATTGTTTTTCTTCCAGCTAACACAAGTGAGCCTTGGAAAAATAAAAAATCAAATTAATACAAACATAAAAAGTGCTCTAAGCCACTTTTGACCTAAATGAGAAAGAAAAAAACATATTTGTAACCAAAACAACGCACAATGAAATGAGTTAGGCTTGGCCAGTTGGCGTTTTGTGCAATCTTTTGATGATAAAAATGAATCAAATCCAACTTAATAATATATATTTTAAATCAATACACTGCTATGTTGGTCTGAAACGTTTGCAGCCTGAGAGTTGCCTTAGCTGATTGTGATTCCAGGACGTGTTGGTTAGCAGCAATGTCAGCCCAATGACAGTATCAGTCTTACATGAGCCATTTACTAAGTGCTCTTTAATAGAAGCTTGTTTCTGGGAGGGAGGTGTGATGGATGACCCGCTGGTTCGCTCGCTGCTGCTGCAATTTCACAAGTTTTATTAAGGGAATAAGTGTCAGTAATGTCCCCAATAAGGCTGCTTTTTTTTTTTTCATAAGCTGTGCAGTATTCAGTGGTTCTCAAATAGTGGCTCAGGTCCCAAGAGTGGGTTGCAGGATGTTCAGAGGGTGTAGTGTAATCTCAAAAGTTGTAAAAAATGTCTCTGTAATGTAAAAAAACCCCATCCAAATCCACTAGAAACAGGCATTTCTTCTCAAGATTGATGTTGTTTTATCTATTTCCTTAATTACAGAGTCTGCCGAGTTATTTTGTTCAGGATTTTAGATTTGTAGTGTTATTCACTGCTACAAATCAATAATTTTTGAAAATATACAATATTTTACATTATTGATATTCAAAATCAATTATTTTTTTTGTCGTGGCAATTTCTGATCGTTTAATATTGAAAATCTGCTGCAGTTATAATCTATGACAAATATGAACCATTATTTTATTATTTGAAACCTCAACATTGATAATACAATAAAACAAATACAAACAAATTAGTCCGTTGACGTGAAAATTGCATGTTTTCTTTACAGTGTAATGCTGCACACATGTTTAACAGTCTGTAGTAGCATGTCACTGTAACCAGCAATGGATCTGTCGTGAGTCATGTGATAAAAACGACGTCTGGACTCTTGACTCATTCATACAGAAGACCAATGCACAATCTCTACCGTCAAAACTAAAAATATTGTATAATTTCCTTCCGTCCTCAAAGTAGTGGGTATAACAGCCAGTGCTTGTTGTGCCCAGGTAAGAACCAGGAGTCGTGGGCCCTGGACATGGAGGTGGAGGACCTGAAGCTGCTGTGTCCTGATGGTACCGAGGCGGGCACAGAGGACTTTGAGCAGTGCCATCTGGCCGCGGTGCCCACCAACGCTGTGGTGGTTCGGCCCGACGACAGGTGCAGGGTCTGGAAGTTCCTCGAGAGACTACAGGTGCTGCATGTGTCGTTATCATTGAGGAAAAAGTTGGTCTTGTTTTGTTGTAAAAGCCTTTTGAGGTTTGCGACTACTTTCACTGCACACCTGTTCATTGTGATGCCCTCTACAAGTGTGCATGATATATTTCCGCCCAGGGCCAGCCCAGACTGTGATTATTTATGATTTTAATTCTATCTTGATTTGTTCAGCACTTTGAGTTGCCTTGTGTATGAACTGTGCTATATAAATAAACTTGCCTTGCCTTACCTTCCTCGCAGAATGCTTTTGGAAACTCGACAGACAGCTTCAGCATGTTCAGCTCCGCAGCCTATGAAGAAGCAGACCTGATGTTTAGTGACTCCACCCTCCACCTGCAGAGGATCATCACCAGCTACACCTCCTGGCTGGGCCCCTCCTACACCTCAGTGCTGCGGGCCTTTGAGTGCGAGGGTAAGCATGGCAACAACACACATTATTGAGTCGTTTTAGCTTCATTAAAGAGGGTTTTCAGGTGAAATTCAGGTGTTAGTTAGTTAATAGTTACTGTATTTCTCATTCAGGTGTTTCCTAATTTATGACATTTATTCAGACATCAACATAATACACAAGGTTAATATTTGGTAGAATTGCCTTTAACTGTTTAACTCTCAGGGGCTTTTTGCGGAGCTTTCCACAAGCTTCTGACAATAAATTAGTGTAGTTTTGACCCACTCCTCCTGACTTATCTAATGAAACTTTCAGCTTTTCTCACAAATGTTCAGTCAGGGCTGTGATGGCCTATCCTACACATTTACCTTATTATCCTTGAGCCATTTTAGTACAAGTTTAGAAGTGTGCCATGTTATTCTTTTTCAGCATCCCCCCATGGATGAGATGATTTTCTAGGCCCGAACGTTGGTCATGATGGCCAAAACCACCCCCAACAGACTGCAGTTTGCCAAAGCACGCAGAGATAAACATTAGACTTTCTGGAGATGTATTCTGTGATCTGATGAAACAAAAGTTGAACAGTTTGGCCATAACAATCATAGAGTAACCCTTTCCTATGAAGCACAGTTACTGTCATAGAGCATGGTTGATATAATTTATGTGAAGCTGAACGAGTAAAAAAAACACATGATCTAAAAAGCCAGAACATCGCTTACATGAGCATAAAGCCACCATGTGCCAGTGGCTGGTCTCATTTGTGCACTTTCTCCAACAGGCCTCTGCTGATGGAACAGAAGGGCCTTTACCCAGAGCGTCCGTCCGTCTCCACGCTCCATCCGGCGGTCCGGCCCCACCATCTGCCCTCCTCTTTCCCTAGTCTCCATGTCCTCCTGTGAACCACTCATTCTCACTGTAGTGGCTGGAAACATTTTAAACCCTGACTTATAGCTAAAACAACATTGATAAGAGTCTGTGGTTATTTCCTAGAGCAGTGATATTTAATTACATGTGAGGGCCAGATTGTCGGGGGAATGCCTCTAGGATGGATAAGTGTACAATGCCTAACTACTTTATCACAAATTGGTGTCATAGTCACACTAAATCTATTTCTAATAAGGTTCATGTGAAAAATAACTGTATTTATCCGAACAATTATAGGGATCAACAAAAAATTACCAGTATATATAACAATACCCAAGACTTAAAAAAACAGGCCTGAATCAAATTCGAACAGTAAACATGGAAAAATAGGCCATGTGCCCCGGTGTTCAGGGAATCATTAAGAAATGGCAAGGATTTGGATTCTGAAACTGTTATAAGGAGTGTTATGAAATGGTAAAGCTACAGTTAGAGTTGATAAATGCGTACTTGGTGTAACTTGGTTAGGAAATGGATTTTTAAGAAAATGGTTATACCTGATCATCTAGAGAAGGAACTAAGGGCCTGGCATGCTGATAATCCAATGTTTTGTCATGCAACGTTAGGAATAACTCATGATTATTGTAATAATTAGTTGACGATGTAAATAAGCTAAAAAGGATAATTGTTGCATTCTGACATCTGCCATTAAACGTCTTGTACATCACAATAAACATGGGCAAACCACAATAGTTTTCATATCAATGTGTAAAGTTACACTGTGCAAAAGTTAAGATTGTCATTGTCAAGTCAAAACATGGGCATAGACATAGCCTCAATTATCTGTGTTCACGCTGGAAAACATATTATGGAGCTGCCTCTACCCCCGCGGCATTCTCTTTCAGTGGGAGGCAAAAATACAATTCAAAGAGGGGAGTTTTTATACTGCTGTTCTTTTGAGGTTGTCAACACTAACGCACAGGAGCAGGGTGACAAATAAAATAGCTTGTTTGCTCATTGTAAGGTACTGATAGTTACCACATGCAATAGCTTTGAAGACATTGAAGCAATTTTTTTTTTTTGGGACACAGTTTTGCCAGTATGCAGAAAGCAAACCCAATACTCTAGCTGTAATCCAAACCCAGTTATGCAATAATAGGCTATTTTGTTATTATAAAGATGAGCAAAGCCGCTGATGAATAGTACCTATTGTGCTGTAATTAGGTTGTGAGGGGAAATGTGCCTTTCTTACTATTAGTATACACAAAATGAACAAACTATTATTTTTTACTTTTCTGCTTGGTAAATGAAGGTGGAAGGAGTAGCCAAAACTGTATTCAAACCATAAAAGTAAAAGAATATAATATATATTTGACTAAAAGTTGGTTATTTTGTGATAGGAATTTAATGTAGCTTATCAAATCAGATACATATATACTTTTTAGTTAGTTTTTTCAAATATACATATTATAGATATTCTTGTTAGTCAGAAATTTTTACACTATTTGAAAAGCATTTATTTTCTTTTTTCTTACTTATTCTTTCACATCTTTTTCCAACTTGAAGAGTTATCCTAAAACATTACTAATATCCAACCTAATATGAAACATGTATCGGAGATAAACATATTGTACTAATATTCACACGGGGCCCGTCTCTAGCACTGAAACAACTGGGTGCTATTAGTTTTGAAATTAAAAAAAGTCTCATTACTGTATTCTAGAGTAGGTGCACGCAAAATAACAGTCTGACTTATAATACACAGCTAGCGAAGTTGTATAGCTAGCCCACTTCCATGGGCCTTGCTTGTAGTCACTTTATTGTAAATGAACCATATCAATTTATTAAAAGAGTATTATTCATTTTGATGCAGTTTTGTTTCATAATTTCAATACAATGTAATCACAATGTAAACAAATAAAAACATACACGTTAAAAATCCAGTGTACAGTGCATACAGTAATACAATACATGACTCTACCATCAATGGTCACAACTTTGAGATGCCTTGGTACACCTTTCATGGTATTTTGGAGAAGACTGCTCATAATATCTAATTCAATTTATCCGTCTATATATGCCAGATTGACATATATACCCGGCCACCACTGTATTATATGGCAGTAGAACGTTTAGAAATTAATGGAGTGTCCTACTGCCACTGTGAAGAGCCGTCCCATCAAAGAGACACATTTCCTGATCAGCCTGTCGAGCCGGTTACTGTCTCTCGAGGTCAGACTGTCGCCGCAACACACGACCCCAAAGAACACGGCACTAGCTACAACAGTGCACTGGTAAACTACAACATCTGACTGCTCACATCAAAGGAACTCAGTCTTCTCAGGAAGAAAAGTCTGCTCTGACCTTTTTCTGACAGCATTGGCCTGAGCTGACCAGGCCAGTCTGTGGTCCAGGTGGACTCCAAGATATTTGTATATATACAGCTATTTCTCAGGAAAACAATCACATTTGATTTAAGTTAAATATAGAACAATGTGTTGAAGTTATGGGTCCAGCACTAGTTAAATCTAAACAATAAACACATTTTGTTTTCATAAAAATCAACCAGAAATTCATAGTGAGACTCAATGTCACAATACCTTCATAAAAAACAATTATAAGAAAAGGAAATGGCCCCTGACCGAAATGAGTTTGCTACCCCTGATATAGACTTTGTATCACCTGTATATTTTCCCAGTTTCAGCTAAATCCAATTACAACTTTTGCATGAATTTGTGAAGCAATTCAAATCTTATCATGGATTTATCTTTTTCATTTGGACAAATTGCATCAGTCTGACACTGCGACTGGGACAAGCGCGGCTAAACTCTGCCAAATCTGCAAAGAAAGTGCATTTGAGCTCTTACTGTTTGCTGCCTGTGCACTATCAGGAGACGTGCGAGCGAAACCGGTGCAGCTCATTAGTGACGTGCTAATTAGGGCTTATCCTGTATAAGATCACACACACACATACGCACACACACACACACACACACACTGGGGTTTCATTCTTCTAAATCTTAATACAGCAACCAATTAAAAGAAACAATGACAAATCCCTCCTTTCGTCATGATAGTGTTGAATGAGACTTGTCATTCCAAAACCATTAAAACAGTGGGGATAGAAATCTTCTTATGGGAGACAGATTTGCATTTAAAAGTAAGAGTTCAATAAAAAAAACGGAAATTGAAGTTGACTAGTGCAATAACTGCTGTGTTCTCACTTTTTTTTTTCCTTTTCCTACCTTTCATACCACAAAACAATTCTCTTTGTGATGAAATCCCTCTACCGTTAACTTCAGTTCCTTGCTCTCATCACAGTTTGGTTGTTTTCACTGATTTGGTCTTGTCACATCTTTAGATCATCTTTTTCAGACAGAAAAGTTAAAAAGAACAGCCCCCCCTCACTCAGCCAATCAGCTCTCAGCACTACGCCTCAATTATTGACTCACAGGGACCGTTCTTACACGTTTTCCAAGAGAACGTCCATTGAGACAAACAAACTGCTTAAGAAAAATAAAAGTTAGGTACTACAGCTTTAAATGGCAGTTTCCATTTGTCACAATGTTCAACTTGTTTTTTGTCTAAATTATTTGTTGTTCTGATGATGTCTGTGAGATTTCATAACACTTTGAAGCAACTTTTGTTAAAGTTAAACTCATCATTCTATCAATGTGCAGAAGCCAGTACTTTTCCCTTAAAAAACTCAGAACTCGGAATACTTCAAAAACTCAGAAAACTCATAAAACATTTTCAGATCTTTCATAAAACTTGTCAACAATCTTCAGTAAAATACCAAACTTCATCAGTCGATGGTGGTTCCAGATATTGCTTTGAAAACAGTCTCTCCCACTTCTCCGTGTTGGTTTCTTCAGGCTGCATTTGTGTCGAGCCATGAATTCTTCTGTGACGTGTCTTTCAATCACACGTTTCAGCTTCAGTGTCCAGATTCAGCAATCCAATTCAGTCCAAATTATGTCCAAATTCAGAAATCCAATTGTTCCAAATTATGTCCATGCAAAAGAGGACGATGGTGTTGTCCATGTCTCAGCAGCTCACAGCCTGACTGGAATCAGGGGCTGTGCAGATTGTCCATGTGCTGGTCCAGATGCATGGTTTCTCTTGAGGTTTCTCAGTTTTGGCTTAAAAAAAAAACACTTTTTGTGTAAAAAAAAAAAAGTCTTCTGTTCTCTAGATGTTACAGACAAGGCCCGCATCCTTCCACCACCTGAAGAAGATGACATAGTCTGGGATCGCGTCTTAAATTCAGACAGAAGACATGTTTTATTGTCGATGGTAGAGACAGCACGATCAAAGCACACGAGCACAGAAACAAGAGAATGCAAGTGTATTATACAGAGCGGAGGCATGGAGACCTCCAATCAGCAGCTTCCACGGTGTGCTTGTAGCTTGGCCTTCAGATAGACAAAACAAGGGAAAAGTACTGGCTTCTGCACATTGATAGAATGATGAGTTTAACTTTAACAAAAGTTGCTTCAAAGTGTTATGAAATCTCACATGTCTAATTTAAATTTTAGTCAATTATTGTCATTTCATTCGTTCTGCTGTTAAATATGTCAAATGTGGCCATCAGACACATGCATTAGGCCCTTTTAGTTCATTTTGACCCTTAAAGAAGAAGGACATAAGTCTTCTTTAGTTGCATAGCACATTTCACAGACTGAGGTCCCACAAAGCCCAGTAGCACACAATGCTTCACTCACACATTACATTCAGACCTATTGTACATGCTTTTAGTGGTGGGGGAAACCGGAGCACCCGAAGGAAACCAACGCTGGCACTGGAGAACGGGCAAACAACCTTCTTGCTGCGAAGCGAGACTGCTAACCACTCTACCACCATGTCGCACAAGAAGATGATCTTACTTGTAAAGTCAGTAAAGAGTCAGAATGGTAATAATATAAACTTGAAAACCATTAAAAGAAAGATTGGGTTTGTTGCACTCGGTTTACTAAACGTCATCATATGGGACGAGGCAACGAGCTTTGACACATGGCGAGGCAAGTTTATTTGTATAGCACAGTTCACACACAAGTCCCAAAACCAACAACGCTTTTCACTCGTTTGAAAACTTAACACTTTCAATCACCTGTCCTGGGTGGAGAAAACAAAAAGCAGTACTATTTATAGTTTTATACCGACCTCCTGGTCCTTACAGCGAGTTCCTGACAGAATTCTCTGACTTCATTTCAAACCTAGTTTTGGAATGGGAAAACATAGTTATAGCTGGAGACTTCAATATACATGTGGACGACAGCACTGACAGCTTAAACAAAGCTTTCAGCGCCGTACTAGATGGTGTTGGTTTTACTCAGAATGTCGAGGAACCTACTCACATTCATAACCACACCTTGGACCTTGTCCTGACCTACGGCTGTGATGTCTCCAATGTTGACATCCAGCGTCAAAGCTCGTTGCTGTCTGACCATTTCTTGATCACGTTTGATCTCGCTTTGGAGGACTTTCCTGTCCCGCAAGATAAAACCATAATGAAAAGAACCTTAAATGATAAATCTATCACAAGGTTCAAAGAACTAATACAGCCTATGTTGAATACTGCTGCAGGTGAACCTGTTCACAGCAGCTGCAGTCCCTCAGTCATCGACCAAACGGTGGGCAACACTATGGAGTCTTTAAAATCTGCATTAAATGCAGCAGCTCCTTTAAAACAGAAAACCATTAGGATTAGATCATCGTCGCCCTGGTACAGTGTTCAACTCCACACTTTAAAACAGGACGTCAGAAAATTGGAGAGGCTATATCGCCACTCCCACTCGGAGCCTGTCCACAGGGAGTGGAAAGCAGGTCTCCGAAACTACAAGAAGGCCCTTCGCGGGGCTCGAACTCAATACTATTCAACTTTAATAGAAGCGAATAAAAACAACAGTAGATTTTTGTTTGGTACCGTCGCTAAACTCACAAACTGCCATAGCGCAATCGAGCCTAAAATTCCAAGCTCACTGAGCAGTGTCGACTTTCTCCACTTCTTTAATAATAAAATTACATCCATCCGTGACAAGCTGGAGGAGGTTGCTCCTGCTGTTAGTGGTGGACAGGTTGAAGCGGCATACGTGACTTCCCACTTAGACTCTTCAGTGGGCCTTAATAAATTCATGGCTGTGAGCCAAGCAGAGGTGATCTCTGTGGTCACATCCTCAAAAGCCTCAACTTGCATGTTAGACGCAGTCCCGACATGGCTCTTCAAAGACATACTTCCTTTGATAATTGAGCCTATCGTAAATATAATAAACGCATCCATACAATGTGGCTATGTCCCACAAGCTTTTAAAACCGCGGTAATCAAACCCCTTCTGAAGAAAACAAACCTGGACCCAGAAATACTTACAAACTACAGACCGATCTCGAACCTCACTTTTATATCTAAAATCCTGGAAAAACTTATAGCTGAGCAGCTCCGCTGCCACCTGCAGGAAAATGATATGTTTGAAGTCTTTCAATCAGGATTCAGAGCTCATCATAGCACTGAAACGGCACTAGTCAAAGTCACAAATGACTTACTACTAGCTGCCGATAATGGACAAGTGTCAGTGCTGGTCCTACTGGACCTTAGTGCTGCATTTGACACAATAGACCACAGCATTCTACTGCAGAGGCTAGAATGTGATATAGGTCTTAGAGGAACAGCCCTTGGCTGGTTTAAATCCTATTTATCAGATCGATATCACTTCGTCAATGTGAATCAGGACTCGTCGCCTTATTCTGGAGTGGAATTCGGTGTGCCGCAGGGTTCGGTACTCGGACCGATTCTTTTTACTCTCTACATGCTGCCACTGGGAAACATTATTAAAAAGCATGGAATTAATTTCCACTGCTATGCAGATGACACACAGCTTTATCTGTCGATGAAGCCTAATCAGACAGATCAGCTAGAAAAGCTCAGTGCCTGCATAAAGGACCTTAAAATGTGGATGACTCTTAACTTCCTACTTCTCAACCCGGAGCAGACAGAAGTGATCCTACTCGGTCCGAAGCGCCTGTGTGACTCCCTCACTAACCAGATGGTTACTCTCGATAATGTCAGTATAATACCCAGTAACACTGTGAGGAATCTTGGAGTCATTTTTGACCAAGAACTCTCCTTCAAGGCTTATATAAGCCAAGCAACTAAAACGGCGTACTTCCACTTACGGAACATCGCTAAAATTAGGAATTTCCTTCCTAAAAGTGACGCGGAAAAACTCATTCACGCGTTTGTCACCTCAAGGCTTGACTACTGTAACGCTTTACTGGCAGCGTGCCCTAAAGCCTCTTTGAAGAGCTTCCAGCTCGTTCAGAATACAGCAGCTAGGATCTTAACAGGTACCAAAAGGAGGGAGCACATAACTCCGGTGTTAAAATCACTCCACTGGCTCCCTGTGGAGTACAGAATAAAGTTTAAAATCCTACTCTTAACATATAAAGCCATAAATGGCTTGGCTCCTTCTTATCTCCAAGACACGTTAGTGTCGTATCAACCAAGTCGAGCGTTGCGCTCACAAAACGCCAGACGTCTGGTGGTCCCTAAGGTCTCAAAGGTCACTGTTGGTGGCAGAGCATTTAGCTACCAAGCTCCTTTACTGTGGAATCAGCTTCCCATTTATGTTAAGGAAGCAGATACGGTCTCCACATTCAAGGCCAGGCTTAAAGCACTTTACTTTAATTTAGCATATAATTAGGTAATATATAATATGTAGTGTATATATTATATATATATGCTGTATTATGTTATATATTATGTTATATATTATTCAATAATGTATTGTGTTATGTTGTATATTATGTTATATATTATGCTGTATGTTATTCTTTATTCAAGGCTAGGTTTAAAACAGTCCTCTTTAGTTTAGCATATGGCTAGGAAGGTAAGACTCGGAGAAGGTTAAACTCCTCAGAGTGTTAGTCAAGCTGCATAGGGAGTCAGTTTGCTGGGAGAAGTATGGTAACTTGAGCACTATCCTCTCCTCCTTCCTACTTTATCTGTTTAGCATTTTTAGGATTCTGACTGTAGTTTGTTCATTGCTATTCACCCGTTGTCCCATTGTCTGTTTCATGGTACGATGACGGGATCTCTGAGCCTGGCCTCTTCCATCTACACCTGCGGACTGCCCCGCCCGACCCGCCTGGGAGTGCTTCGGTCCTGCACCGGACCTGTCCACGTTCAGCGTCCACTGGTCCACGTTCTGTAGCTAGCTTAGGTCCTAGATCATTAGTCTGTCCGTCCGGAGGAGCGGATCCCTTTCTCATATGGGTCTCCCTCCCTGTGGGTTTCCCTAGTTCTCCTCCAAGGTTTCTCACTTTTTCCCACTGGGTTTTTTAAGAGTTGTTCCTTGTCGATGCAGGAGGGTCTTGTTGGACAGTTAGTGTCCAACAGAAAGGATTGGTGATGATCAGGACACTTTAGCATTCTACAACATGTATGGACATTTTCTTCTGTGTGTGCTTTATACTGTATTCTTCATGTGTTTTAACTGTTGATTCTCTGACCTGTGTTGGTGATTTCAATGGTTTTGTTAAGTCCTCTGAGATGACTTCTGTTGTGACCTAGGGCTATACAAGAATAAATTGTATTGTATTGTATTGTATTGTACAAGGCAAAACAATACAATAGTCTTTGTCAGGGCCTGCCCATATAACTTTTGACAGCTTTTCACACACATTTTTGAATTTTAAGTTTTTACTACAGTCACTCCCCACTGTTATTTTGAGAATCTAGGCAGAGTCCTTGTTTTGTTTAACATAAAAACCAAAGATTCATGATAATCCAGTTTACTTTACATTCTCTGTGTGGAAATGAAATATCAATCATGGGAATTGGTGTAAAAACTGGTTGATATAGGAGTAATATAAAAATAGGTGTTCTACTTTGTTCTGGAGATTATTTATGGACTCAAAACCTAAAATCTAAACCAAGGATTTATTACAGTTAATTCAAAAACATGCCATGCTTCTGCACCTCATATTCGACTGCTCTTCTGCTTAAACATAACGTCAGCATAACATAATGAAGCGCTTCTCTACAGTCTCTGCTCTTTCCTTTCTGCCATGTGGATCTATAAAGGGCGGGGGGACAGGTTAAGAAGTGTTCAAGAGTCCAACAGCAGAGGGGAAGAAACTATTCTTGTGGCGGGAGGTTCTAGTCCTGATGGACCGCAGCCTCCTGTCTGAGGGGAGTGGTTGGAATAGTCCATGTGCAGGGTGAGAGGGGTCGGCTGTGATACGACCAGCCCGGCCTCGAGCTCGGGCGACGTACAGGTCCTGCAGCGATGGAAGGCTGCGGCCGATCACTTCCTCTGCAGAGTGGAAGTGTTGCACTTTGAGAATCTCTGGTTCTCTCAGTCTTGTGCAGTAGGTTTGCAGTGTGCACTTCTTACGTAGGCCCAATGTGTGATTATTAATTATAGAAGTTTAGAGACAACCAATGGGTTTCAAAAGACAAAGAAGACTCAAATCCAAAATCCGACTATGGTGAAAGCGGTTGATTCTCTATCGAGCCATTGTTTTTAACATTGAAGGCAAGGCAAGTGTATTTGTATAGCACAGTTCATACACAAGGCTTTAAAATAATACATGATCGCAGTACATTAAAAAGACACACAACTAAGCATTTGAACATTGTCAGAGAAGAAGCCTGTCTCACATTTTCAGGAAGACTGCTTTGAGGTTTATGGGAGCATTTCTTGTGTTGCCCTTGAGAATTTAGGCTGCAGTATTCTGGTCTGCCTACTTCAAAGCTGGGGACAGGCTTAACCTAGCAAAACCCCAACCAGTTACTGTATTTACAATACAGCAAGAAGGTGAGAGGTACGTGTTAAAGAAAAAGTTCCCCATCCATTATTTTAACTTAGCACGTTACATGCACGATAAGCACATGTAACGGGAAAACATGAAAACATATTGGTAATTATAACAATGTAGCACAGACCTGCACACTTAACCCATATGTTAACCGGGCACTTTCAAACAAACCTGCCGCCGCTTCTGTTTTGTCTACCTTAGCGGATTCCTTCTATCTGCTAATCAGCCCCGACAGCTTCTCTCACGCTAAGTGCTAAAGTGCGCTTGTTTACGTGTCTGGCTCGGAAACGGCCACCGGACACGATGGGCCGGAGGTTGTATCGTCGGAGAAAACGTGTGACAGTGATGGAGACCGCAGCGGGAGGAGGCTGGCAGGTGATCCATCAAGAGTCCTTCTGTCATTATTCAATTACCACCAGCCACACTCAGCTCCGCCAATACCCCAGCCCCACACTCCGGAGAGCAGGGGCTGGGACTGGCTCACAAAGGCGCCTGGGTGCATGGGTGGCTGCCGTTTATCTCGTACAAGCTTTTAGCAAAAACCGAATCTTAAATCTTATTAATTGTCGCCAGACCATCACGCAACCATCTCTGTAATCTACAAGTAGGTAGTTGTTTGTTGTGTGTTAAGTAAATCTACACTACACAATTTATTCAAGATGAGCTACAATGACTTGAATTCAGGATGTTGTATTTTCTATCAACTTCTATAGACTTTTATATCTAACTTAAATGACTTAGAAGCAGTGAAATACTGTATGCTAGGTCATATACTGCATTTACAGAACCACACTGTTAAAACCCAGAAAACTTAGTGGGAAGTAGTGAGTATATTACTACTACTAACAGGTAGTCAAGTTACATAAAATAAGTTATATTTGATCAATACACAAACCAGGCCAAGGTTTACTTTCAGACACCAGTCAGTTTGCGAATCTTGGATGATAAATTGGTCGATCATTTGACGAAGTGTCACGGTAATTGATATCTTTTCGTATTTGAACTGGGGGGAAGCTACTTTTTATCATCAACATGGACAAAAAATCTCCTTTTCAATCATTGCTTTTGCTCTTAATGAGATTACCATAAACGTTTGGGATTTCTCATTTGAAATCCAACGACTAAACAAAATAAGCCGACGATTACTTATTTCTGCTTCATTATAGTCTGCTGCAGTCCCATGATGCATTCATGTTTTCAGGCTCTAAATGAGTTTACAACAACATTCTGTATGAGATGTGTCCACAGAGATATCCTGATGAAGCGCTTCTCTACAGTCTCTGCTCTTTCCTTTCTGCCATGTGGATCTATGACCGCATCAGCACTGCTCATCCCCAGCCTGGGTAATGGCTCTTGTCACCTCCATAATGACGCTGCCCAGTGGAGACGGAGGACAAAACCTGCCAATACCAACAGCAGAGGGCGCTGTAAGCCAGGAAAATAAACTTTTTTCAAACGATAGTGTTCTTCAGGCAAATCGACACTGCAAAAAAAGACTTAATATGTATACAGTTTTTAAGACATATTATTTTATTATTATACATTCTCAGACAGCTAATGTCATATTGCAATGTTTTTTTTGTTTTTTTTTACTACAGTCTGCTTTTAAATTTTAGCTTCAGGGCAGTGGTTTGGCTCTGTGTATTGTTCCTGAATATACACTATTCTTAAAAATCTACTGCTAATGATTGAAATTCAGATTCAGATTCATTTATTCGTAATTTGTAGTCAAACCACATTGGAATAGAACAATTAAAAAGTGCAAAAAGACAGCAGTCTGCACAAGACATACAGTGGGACAAAATAAGGATTTAGTCAGCCACCAATTTTGCAAGTTCTCCCACTTAAAGATATGAGGGAGGCCTGGAATTTTCATCATAGGTATACCTTAACTATGAGACACAGAATAAGAAAAAAATCCACAAAATCACATTGTCTGATTTTTAAAGTATTGATTTGCATATTATGGTGGAAAATAAGTATTTGGTCAATAACATAGAGATATACCCTTTGTTGACAATGACAGAGCTAAAAAGTTTTCTGTAAGTCTTCACAAGGTTTTCACACATTATTATTTGGCCCATTCCTCCATGCAGATCTCCTCTAGAGCAGTGATGATTTGGGGCTGGGCAAAACAGACTTTCACCTCCCTCCAAAGATTTACTATGGGGTTGAGATATGGAGACTGGATAGGCCACTCTAGAACCTTGAAATGTAGATGTGACATGATCTTTTTGTGAATTCCTTACGGTCTGTAATCAGCTCTCAGACCTAACTGTGCTGTGAACCCGGATAATGTGCCAGTTCTAACACCCTGGCCTAGAATGAACATTTACATTATGAGCAATGGATCTTTTACTTTTTATGACCTGACTAGACTGAATTTTGAAATGATCACCTTTGAGAAGACATGTGCTGCTTATATTCTGATGTCCATGAACCACTTTAGACTTAAGATTAAGTTTTGAGCTGATTGGCTGAGTAAGAGTGGTTCTCTCTGTTTCATGTTTCAGTCTGCAAAGCTCATCTAAACATGTGACAAATAATACATGCATATGAAAACCATATGACTTGTTAGATAGATTTGTTTGCATTGTTCATTTTTTGTGGTTTGAAAGTTAGGCACCACAGCTTTAATTCTCTCAGCCGCTCACAAAACCCACCAGACCTTTTCATCACTTCTTCTCCTGTCTTCGCCGTTGTGCCTTTACTGCACTTACAGTAGCAGACAAGCCCTCCGTGGATAGCACCTCTCACTAGCCAGTCAAATTCCAAAATGTCTCCCTTGTTATCCACCGCTCTGGCTGCGTTCGAACCTCACCGCCGCCGCTAATTGGCTATTACCTGAACTTGACCGTTTAACTGTCACACTTACAGTCCTAATAAGGGTTCCGTGGTTTGGCATGTCTATTTTACTAGCACCATTTAAAGGGGTCATATACCTCAGACTCAGTGAGTGAGGAGACAGCTTGGCCTAAAGCAGTATAAGCTAATGAGCACCCAAAGGTGAATTTCCCATTAGATTGAGCCACCCAGAGCAGGTATACGTATGACACAAACATTAGCATGACTGTAAGTAGCGTAATATATAATAAGTAGCGTGTAATGACCTAAAGAGAGCAGATGTACCTATAGTTCAAATGATGTGCCGTTTATATTGGAGTAAAACCCTTCAGGGCATGTGCTTATATTAACGATTATATCTTTTTTATATAGCGATTTTTTGGACACTCACAAACGCTTCACATGTCATTATTCTTTCACTCCATACACGGTGATGATAACTACCACTGTAGCCACAGCTGCCCTGGGCATACTGACAGAAGCGAGGTAACCAGTATGTGCCATCGGCCCCTCCGAACACCACCAACCATTCACACACACATCTGAATCACTCGATGCAATGTGTGTGAAGCGTCTTGCTTAAGGACACAATGACAATTTGGCACTTTACGGCCACCTGGTGTTCCCAGGGGTCTCCCATCACAGCACTATCCAGGCCCTGTCCTGCACAGCTTCAGAGGTCTGACGGGATCGGGCTTTCGCATGCAAGTTTGGCCACAAATTAAAATTATATACTTTACTTTCTATTTCCCATCTACATCAAACATTGTGTTCAGCCATTAAAAATGTATTTCATGTATTTTTTTCTGGAGACATTTACAAAGCTAAAAACGGCTCTGGGATACGAGCGTGGATGGAGCTAAAAACGCCAGGTCTGATTTTGATGAGGGAACAATGCTGTGACGTGGATACCAACTCAAAAAAGACCATTTTGGCCAAATGTCTCTTTAAAGGAAAAGTCTCCATGCTGAAATGTTTTTACCTCATTATATATATATATATATCTACTTTTGCCATTTCATGTTTTACAACTTTAAACAATGCCTAAAAAATAAATCGTATTTCAGTTTTAAAACAGATGAAAAGATCTCAGAAGATCAGCCTTATTCAAAAGCCTCATACCCACTGCTTACAATCAGAGCGACTCAGCATTTAACCCGCCTCGTGACCTAGTCTTTTTGCTGAGGCATAAACATACTGTATGCTAGGCAGTTTTATTGCCTGTTATTTACATGTGGGTCAGGTAAAGAAGGTTAGTACACTACACACAAGTCACATCAGGGACAACACTTTGCATAATGAAGCTTTTACCATCAAAGTTTGGGCTTTTATACTTGCTATGTTGTTTATATTGCTCCTTGTGGATGAGAAGATTGCCGTAGTCCATTAGGATGCAGTTCCCTGTCGCCTTGGGTAAAGACCTGTAACTTTAGGAGAACAGGTCCTTCCCGCCTGCTGCTGTCAGATTGTACAACGGAAACTGCTGAGTTTGTACACGTGCCACTCACCTGTTCTGATGATAATTCACAAGTCACTTTAACTGTTATTACTATTACTGCATTATTACAAATCCATTCATCTGATATCTCTGTCATTCACTAGTCTTTTTACCTGCTGCTATTTTTCTATTGTTTATTCTGGTCATATTCTCTGCTGCTTAAGTACAATAAACAGTTTCCCAAATAATGCTCAAACGGGAATTAAACTGTGAGGATACTGGGCATTTTGGGACACAGCAGTGCTCTTTGATTGTGCTGTCATTGTGTTTCTATAAAGTTTACAAATCGCTCTGAGTGGCCAGAGTCAAAGCTCTACCTCAGAGGGAAAGCACAACGACACTTTTGGGTCAGTCTCACAGCTGAATGTATCAATCTAATTACTAAAAAACGTCACTAAAACCCACCTAAATGCCATAGGATAGCATAGGCAGGAAGTGAACGGGCTGTGCTTTGTTAACAGGAAATGACGTCACACCTCCCCGTGCATATAGCCCATTGCGTTGAGCCTCGCACTTGCGCGATGGTGTCACACGTTCGAGCCAGGGCTGGACTGGCCATTGGGCGTACCGGGCAATGCCCGAAGGGCCGATGCCCATATTTGGGCCGGTCTGACTGCCTCATACAAAAAAACGTGTTTGTGAAAAATGTAAATCCGTTGAGAAATGTTCGAGGGGGGCACGCGTGTCCGCGGGGCACCTGCTGTAGGTACTCGTACGGGATTTCACCACCTCAGCGGCCGCAGTGTTCCGGGGCAGCTGCGGCCACTTTGTAATAAGCGGTTCCCGCATCCAGCGGCTCTGAGCTGAACGCGGGAACCGCGCACAGGACCATGCGTGTCTTTGCGGAATCTGTGCACCCAATAAATACACTGCTGCAGGAAACAGTCCGCGTCTCTCCTCTCCTCTCGAAGCGCAACTAAACGCCCTACATTAAAGCTCAGGTACCTACATTTTCCATTGCATTAAAAGTTCATGTTTGATCCCAAAAGTAAAATGTTGTGAACAAATTAAACAGATTTAGTGACAGCCAATGGCTGACAATATGCATTTCAGTCTTTTTTTCTCATCCCTGTAACAAACAATAGTGTTGTCTGCGTCCACCTCCTTCACTCTGAGACATGTTTATTACTCTCTTGTAATGTAGACTATTGCACTTTATTTCAATTGTTGAAACTACATAAATCCTGATCCTCAGCAGTATTTGCTTTCACAAACTGTATAAACCAGGGGTCGGCAACCTGCGGCTCTTTAGTGCTCCTCGAGTGGCTCCTGGAGCCTTTTCAATTATGTCTGAAAATGGAGTGGGAGGGCTATATTTTATTACTAGTTTGAGTGTGGTTTCTGTAAGAGGAAAAACATTCTTAATTTTTTTTAAATGATGTAAAAATGTGCATAAGTAATATTCAATTTCAACATTTCTGTCAATGTAGTGCGTCGTATCCGGTGACACGACCCCGCGCCAGGCGGCTGCTGTGGTAATAAAACCGGCGTGTGAGCATGAATCCCAAAGCTAAAAAGAGAAAGAGTCGATAATAAGACTGGACCAACTGGGCTGCTGGATAGCACTCTCGCCCCTCAGCAAGAAGGTCCTGGGTTCGAATCCCGGTCGGACCAGGGCCTTTCTGAGTGGAGTTTGCATGTTCTCCCCGTGTCTGCGTAGGTTTCCTCCGGGTACTCCGGTTTCCCCTACCACTAAAAACATGCACAATAGGTCTGGCATGCGCCTCCTGTTCGGCGACCACGCTCCCATCTCTGTGTGGAGTGAGAGACTAATGCCCAAAATAACAATTGTAAACCACTTTGTGACTCTGGTCTGTGAAAGGCGGTATATAAATAAAGATTACTTACTACTAAGAATAAGTGTGAACATTAGCTTTCAGTCTATGAAGAAGGACTACTTCCTATTTGTGATGTAATGAGAAGTTTTGTTGCAACACGAGGAACTATGAAGCGCTAAACACCGTTCACTGAAGGATTCATTCATCAAAAATTCAGAGCACCTACTTTCAGACTTCAAAAACCTCCGCAAAGACGGTGAAAGAAAGGACCATTAAGGACATTAATTCAGCTCCAGCAAACTTCAGCCTGTGATGTGATGGATATGAACAGACAGTGCTCTGATGCAGGTATGTGAACTCTGAGCCAAAAGCAGATTTATTTACTGTATTTCTACAACTGCATGAAGACAAAAAAGGGAAGTTAAAGTTAAAGCAGAGTCGTAACGTGGTGCGTCATTCTCTCCAGGACACGCTGCAGTGAAAATACACATTTGATAATCATGAATGCTTATTACAGTGACTTGCGAAAGTATTCGGCCCCCTTGAACCTTTCAACATTTCGCACATTTCAGGCTTCAAACATAAAGATATAAAAAATATTTTTTTTGTCAAGAATCAACAACAAGTGGGACACAATCGTGAAGTGGAACGAAATGTATTGGATAATTGAAACTTTTTTAACAAATAAAAAACTGAAAAGTGGGGCGTGCAATATTATTCGGCCCCCTTGCGCTAATACTTTGTAGCGCCACCTTTTGCTGCAATTACAGCTGCAAGTGGCTTGGGGTATGTCTCTATCAGTTTTGCACATCAAGAGACTGGAATTCTTGCCCATTCTTCCTTGCAAAACAGCTCGAGCTCAGTGAGGTTGGATGGAGAGCGTTTGTGAACAGCAGTCTTCAGCTCTTTCCACAGATTCTCGATTGGATCCAGGTCTGGACTTTGACTTGGCCATTCTAACACCTGGATACGTCTATTTGTGAACCATTCCATTGTAGATTTGGCTTTATGTTTTGGATCATTGTCCTGTTGGAAGATAAATCTCCGTCCCAGTCTCAAGTCTTTTGCAGACTCCAACAGGTTTTCTTCCAGAATGGTCCTGTGTTTGGCTCCATCCATCTTCCCATCAATTTTAGCCATCTTCCCTGTCCCTGCTGAAGAAAAGCAGGCCCAAAGCATGATGCTGCCACCACCATGTTTGACAGTGGGGATGGTGTGTTCAGGGTGATGAGTTGTGTTGCTTTTACGCCAAACATATCGTTTTGCATTGTGGCCAAAAAGTTCGATTTTGGTTTCATCTGACCAGAGCATCTTCTTCCACATGTTTGATGTGTCTCCCAGGTGGCTTGTGGAAAACTTTAAACAAGACTTTTTATGGATATCTTTGAGAAATGGCTTTCTTCTTGCCACTCTTCCATAAAGGCCAGATTTGTGCAGTGCACAACAGATTGTTGTCCTATGGACAGACTCTCCCACCTCAGCTGTAGTTATCTGCAGTTCATCCAGAGTGATCATGGGCCTCTTGGCTGCATCTCTGATCAGTCTTCTCCTTGTTTGAGATGAAAGTTTGGAGGGACGGCCGTGTCTTGGTAGATTTGCAGTGGTCTGATACTCCTTCCATTTCTATATAATTGCTTGCACAGTGCTCCTTGAGATGTTTAAAGCTTGGGAAATCTTTTTGTATCCAAATCCGGCTTTAAACTTCTCCACAACAGTATCTCGGACCTGCCTGGTGTGTTCCTTTGTCTTCATGGTTCTCTCTGCGCTTTAAACAGAACCCTGAGACTATCAAAGAGCAGGTGCATTTATACGGAGACTTGATTACACACAGGTGCATTCTATTTATCATCATCAGTCATTTAGGACAACATTGGATCATTCAAAGATCCTCACTGAACTTCTGGAGTGAGTTTGCTGCACTGAAAGTAAAGGGGCCGAATAATATTGCACGCCCCACTTTTCAGTTTTTTATTTGTTAAAAAAGTTTAAATGATCCAATAAATTTCGTTCCACTTCACGATTGTGTCCCACTTGTTGTTGATTCATGACAAAAAAATTTAATTGTATATCTTTATGTTTGAAGCCTGAAATGTGGCGAAATGTTGAAAGGTTCAAGGGGGCCGAATGTATTTGTAGCCTTTGTCATTTAGATATTAGGCTAATATAGCAAATACAGCTTGCAGCCTGTGTTACCTTCATATAAGCCTTTTACAAGGCTCCAGACAGATGTTTTTAGTTTTTTTTGTCAAATATGGCTCTTTGAACCTTTTGAGTTGCCGACCCGTGGTATGAACAAACAACAAGAAACGTGAAAAAACATGCCTGGGCCGCCAAGAAGGAAAAAATGCCCGGGCCGTTTTTTTTGTCCCAGTCCAGCCCTGGTTCGAGCTGCCTCGCGCTGCATACAACTACACAGGTGCACAGGTAATTGAGTGGCAGAGTGAGAGGTGGGGACGCCAGAGGAAAGCTGAGCTGCAGGTCTGTTTTCACTAATATTTGCTTTTAATCAAGAATGTTGTTCCAGTTACTTACTTGTATTACTGAACTCGTAGGAGCTATCGTCTACTCGTCTGAAATGCTGTTCATTTGGGGTTGCGTGTATAAGACAATCAAGGAGCCGGTAAGCTAAATGTTTTTAGCATACACGCTAACTTACCGTAGCCGCTCCATTGAGTTACATTACGTTTCGCTAGCCTAGCCGCTCCCATTCATTTACATGGGGAGTGGTTAGCCTAATGATTTTATTCATAACATGCCTTGGTTTCTTTTATATTAAATGATAAATCCTGTTTTATGTGTGCAATCCGAGTGCTCTTATTTCCTTCTTTTATTCTGCTGTAAAGTGTAAAACGATGACACGGACATTTTCCCACTGTGGGACGAGGATTATCTTATATCATGAAATTTAGACGTGTTGTTTTGACCCATGTATCTTCCCTATAGTGAAAAGCCAGGTCCAAACAACACGCCAACCTTTCCCACCTCTGTCCCGGGTTGACGCTCCGTTTCAAACAAAATGCAAAAAGCTTACAGGACTGAAAGCTCTGAGACATGCTGGGTATTGACTCATCACACTTGAGTCCATTAGTAGCCAACACAACATTTTGTTTTTGCCATAACAGATATATTTGGTGACATGATTTGAACCGGGAGCTCGAGGACAACTGGAGGACAAACGGCGGCTGCTACAAGCGCATGGCTAATATGCGTCTTGTTATCTGCGTTTAGACTCATTCTGCCTCTAAAAGTGCTTTCCGGGATGAGGCCTGTTATTACCTCTTCATTGCGCTGAATAAAATGATGGATGTTTCCCAATCCGAGCGAAATTAATACAATCAGTTCACACGTCGGTGATAATAACTCACCAATGTTGTGCTTTAGTCGGGATGGCGCAGCAGCTGGAGATGCGGTTAAGGGCAATTAGAACCAGAGCGGAGAAAACAGGAGCTGCAGAGGGGAACAGCAAGGAGGTATAAATGTGGTGTTTCACAGAAATAACCGATCTCAACTAAAGACTATGGACTAAATGACTTTGTTTTCTGGTATGGAATGATTTTTATTTTTACAGGGAAAGTGTACAATAAACATTAGCCAAAAGGAGAGATGCATTGTACCAGGCAGTGGTCATTTATACCTGCCATCCCTGAGCGTGTTGTGATAATACTGTGAAATAAAAGTATTGGGACATAGTATATGACTGTACATTCAGCAAGCAGGAAGTACTATTTAATCCACCATATTGGTTTTAATTAAACCACCCAGCCCCCAGCACAAGCACACACACACACACAAAATAAATACATATTTTTTTTCTAAATAATCTGAAGTTCATACACATAGTTCATACTTTCATTCACATTTCATTGATTCCCTTAAACATTAGTTAGAGAGTAATCTTTCTCTTTCATTCTTGAGAGTGAATGGCGAAAAGCCTCGATTCACACTGATGACGCGGCACGAGCTGGAGAAGCCCGCCTCCAGGAGGTGATTGACAGGGGGAGAAATCAAAACAGCTCCTAAGTCCAACATATGGTCCGTGTCATTTTTCTGCTATTGTCAGCAACTAAAATTTGAGAAAATTTGTTTTTGGGTGTACATTCGTGAAGACAGTAATAGGCCCGAAGACAAAGAATGCCGCAAATGTGGCTGGACTTTATATTCACAGAGATCTGCCTCTGAAATCTGTGACAAATCTGTTCATCTGGGATTTACAATTACGATTACAGAATTACAGACTTCTGAACGATATTCTATTGTTCTGAATTTCACCTGTATACTCCAAAAACTGAACATAACTCTTCTGTAAATGAGGCTGTTGTTCCACAGAAACCTCCATCACCGCTTTTATGATAGAACCCAAAGACAAAATATCATGGTTAGAAGCTCAGAAATACTGCAGGACTCACCACACCGACCTGATAAGTGGACTGGACCAGCAAAGACTCATGGACCAAAAATATCCCGTCCGTAGTGATATGTTTCTGTGTTTTTTTGTTTCTACTAAACCCCATGCTGACTGAAATTGTTCAAAGAAGACACATATATTAATATACAGGAATGATAAACTTTGATAATGCGTTCTGTTCTACTGTCGATGGACTGTCGACTCCAGTCATCATGTACACAGGGGTCCATCCTGGGACCTCTTCTATTCAATGCTGCCGTTAGGTCAGTTAATACGCAGTGTGCTCACTGACTGTAGGGGTTACAAACGAACTAGGCCAAGTGGCCCGGATCGTCGCCACAGCGGTGTGAAGCACGGCTGCGGTCACAAGAGCTTGTTCTTTTAACCGTGCCAGAGCAGCTGTGCTAATGTACAACGCTCGGTCCAGCTGGTGGCGCTATACTAACTCCAGCGACGACTTCGTTGTCCGAGTTGTTAAGTTTCCGTTTCTCTTCCTGTTTACCTCTGCTACTGTAGCTACCAGCTCAGTACGGATCGCATTATTTAGGGAAAGATACATCTCACACTTGTCCACATTGCTCTGATGCGACGTGCAGCAGTTTAGTGGGTCACATGTGTAAGCACACGTGTGTGTGTGTGTGTGCGCCGCGGACACGGGAGCGCGCCTCTTAAAGGAATAGTTCACCGTTTTTACATACTGACAAATGTTCTTACCTTACCTTAGACTAGTTAATACGTACATGTCTGGTCTTAGTCCGTGCGCTCTGTCATGCAAACGGAGCAAAAACGGGAGCACAACCGCAGCCTCCTCTGTATATTTTGTAGCACCAAAAGGTAGCTCCCGCTAGAAGCTACCAAACTCTTCCAAGTGTTCCCTATTAAATGTATATAGTTACGTGACGTGTTACACTGCAAAGTATAGTAACACAGAAATGTAACAGTCGATTTTCTCAGCGGATAAAACGGGTACTATATTGTGAGGCGTAGTAATCTGAGGGGCGCTACGTCCGCGCACTAACTTCTCTCCGGAGACTTCTCTCTCGCTCACTTCCGTCAATAGAAGCAGCGTGACTTGTAATACACACAGTAGCAGCGAGAGAGAAGTCTCCGGAGAGAAGTTAGTGCGCAGAGAAGTTAGGAGCGCTACGTCCGCGCAGGAGGCTGCGGTTGTGCTCCCGTTTTTGCTCCGTTTGCATGACAGAGCGCACGGACTAAGACCAGACAGGTACGTATTAACTAGTCTAAGGTAAGGTAAGAAAATATGTCAGTATGTAAAAACGGTGAACTATTCCTTTAAGTAACGAGCATAAGAGCGCTGAGAAATTAATGAATGAGGATGAAAGAATGAAAAGTGTGGCGTACGAGCAGAGCGACCAGAGCCAGGCAGGATACAAGTGACTGTTAGTCTGTTCTGACGATTGAATAAAGACTGATTCTTGAATGTCTGAAGTGTTATTGCAATAGCACCACTTTAACTGGGCTTTAGGGTGCGCATGTGACCGCAGCCTAGGACAACACAGACCAGTGGACTCACTCCTTCACTGCATCCAACAGATCAGTGAATGGATGCAAAACAACTTTCCTCAGCCACAAAACTGAAAAAGTACGTCTGTGACATGTTAATGCCAATATGAAGCAACTTGGATTCTGAGGAGCACAGGGACTGGCCTCCTGCAGGAAGCATTTCGGATATATGCAGCTGGAACCATCCTCCAGAAAATGTGAGACATGCTTCTACTCTGACAACGTTAAAATCTAGATTAAAACAGTTGTGTTTATCCGTGCATACAACTGAACTTGTACTTTCACTCTTATTGATAAACTATGATTATTTATAATTTGCATGTTTGTGAATTTTAATGGTTTGTGTGATTTTTACAATTCTTTCCTTGTTTTGTTGGGCACTGGGACTGTTAGGTTATTGGTTTAAGAAACTGGAGAAACTGTGAAGCTTGTTTCAGATTGATTGAAGATGTAAATAACCCACTTCACAACATCATAGACAGAGACATAGATAGACAAGCTTTGAGTGAGAGCCATTGGTAAGACCTTTGTTTTATCTAATTTGAATATTCAAATTCAAAATAAGAGATTGTTTAAAATTCCCATGCAGAGGCAGAGGTTTAAACCTGGTTAGTCCTGGTTCAGACCTGCTCCAGTCCTCAAACTTGATCTTTTTTTCACAGGTGAAGATGGATCAGGCGTTGCTGCTGTCTGTGCTGCTGAGTGAGTTTGAATTCATTATGTTAGTTTGTTATTCTTTTACACGTGGTTGTGCTGTTATCCCTTTGCTATCTTTTTGTTTATCTAGTTATATGGGGTCTTGTGAAGCATGTTGAGTCGAATTTCCCTGTATGAAAATAAAATGTCTTCTTCTAAATATTATAACTTTGTATGGATATAATGTACAAATTCACTGCAAAAGCATTGACCAGAGTGAGTTGAAATGACTTAAATGGTTTCGTCCGTAAGACATCTTCATTTATACAGACTGAAAGTCTGAACAAAGCACTTTACGTTGGGGGCATTTATCCGCTCACTCCACAGTGATGGAAGCAAGGTCGCCATACAGACAGCACATGCCGGACTTGTTGTACATGTTTTTAGTAGTAGAGGAGACCACAGAAGACCACACAGGTCCACTCTGAAGGTGGATTTGAACAAAGGACCTCCTTGCTGTAAAACGCGACCGTTTGGTTTGATATGGAAGTTATGTCTAACTTCAGAAGTTATTCCAAAATAATTGCATGATTGATGATTGAACTTTAACTTGATAAGATCTTGTTTTTTGCCTCATTCTTCTCCTTCAGGTCAGTGGTGGTTCTCAGTGTCTCAGTACCATCTCGTAGTTGAGCCCATGTCGTGGTCTGATGCTCAGACTCACTGCAGACAGCACTACTCTTACCTGGCCACAGTCACTGACATGAAAGACGTGGAGGAGCTGAAGGAGGCCGCAAACGGACACACAGACGCCTGGATCGGACTTCATCGGACCAGCGAGAGCGACTTAGACAGGACATGGCACTGGTCTCACCCCACAGTCCAGTATAAGGAAGAAGAGTCTCAGTGGGCCGCAAACGAACCCAACAATGCTGGAGGTGTGGAGAACTGTGTGATCGTTAACAATAAAGACCTGTGGTATGATGTCCGTGAAGTAGAGCACAGATGTTTTCTCTGCTACGACGGTGAGCACACTGTTTTATTTTAACTCTTTAAGACTTAATTCCATCTGAGCATTACATGTGTGTGTGTGTGTGTACCTTACCCCAACTGAGAGCATTTCCACCAGCCGTTTAACTGGTACCAGGAACTTTGAAACTTGGCCCTGATTCTAACCAGGTCAAGCTGGTGCTAAAGTTTTCTCTGACCTTTTTACTACCACATACCGGTTTAATGTGAGACAATATTTTCACGGAACGGCAGACACCCCACCCCTTTCCAGTGCTTTTGAAGCAATCTCAGGGTACTCCATCAGGACTTTACTTCAGGAAATTGGTCTATTCTCTCAAACATACTTTTAAGACCGCCATCATTTGCAACATCCAACAGTTGATCTTCTTCTTTCCCAGACATATAGTACAATTTGTTCTTGTATAGCCCTAAATCACAACAGAAGTCATCTCAGAGGACTTTACAAAACCATTGAAATCACCAACACAGATCAGAGAATCAACAGTTAAAACACACAAAGAATATAGAACACATGTCCATACATGTTGTAGAATGTTAAAGTGTCCTGGATCATCACCACATCCTTCTAGTTGGACACTAACTGTCCAACTAGACGGCAAGGAAAAACATACAAAAACCCAGTGGGAAAAAAGTGAGAAACCTCGGGGAGACCCACAAGTTGAGAGAGGGATCCACTCCACACGGACGGACAGGCTATAGATCCAGGACCTAAGCTACAGAACATGGACCAGCGGCCATTGAACGTGGGCAGGTCCGGTGCAGGACTGAAGCACTCCCAAGCGGGTCGGGCAGGGCAGTCCGCAGGTGTAGATGGAGGCCAGGCTCAGAGGTCCTGTAGTCGTACCATGAAACAGACAATGGGACAACGGGTGAATAGCAATGAACAAACTACAGTCAAAATCCTAATAATGCAAAACAGATAAAGTAGGAAGGAGGAGAGGATAGTGCTCAAGTTACCATACTTCTCCCAGCAAACTGACTCCTTCCTGACCATATTCTAAACTAAAGAGGACTGTTTTAGTCTAGCCTAGAACGTAGGGTTGAAGATGCAGCGGACCAGGTCCCATATACGCAGACTCCAAGACCGGACAAGACCTGACCGAACAAAACAACCTTACCAAATGCTGAATTGAAGAAGAGTGTTTTAAGCCTGGCCTTAAATGTAGAGACCGTCTGCTTCCTTAACGTGCGTGGGGAGCTGATTCCACAGTAAAGGAGTTTGGTAGCTAAATGCTTGGTAGCTACATGCTGGATTCACTGGGTGTGTCGACAAATGGGTCACGGATCCAATCCTTGGCAGTTTGCGGGGTCATCTGAGGTTGGGAAGTAGTGCTCAACTCATTTAAAAGCAAAGACAGGGTTGTGCATTTACTGGCAGAATGAACACTGGGGCTCAGTCTCACCCAAAACACTTTCATTTAACACTGGCAAGCGATTTCCTTGAGATAACCATCTTATTTCTGTATATATTCTGTATTCTGTGTATATGTCACAGGTTAAAAAGTGTCTGTTGAGGGGGTGTGATCATAAAACAGGAAGAGGATAAAAAGGGGATAAAATTTAATAAAATATTTACAAAAGGTCCATTAAAATCATGATAAAACCCGTAGTCCGCTGGGCACCGGTGTCCTCCCTGGCCTCGGTTCCCTCCAGGCCCTTCTCCGTCCCGGGACCGGGCTGCAGTCCCGCCAGCCCCTTGCAGACCACGGGTCGCCACCGGGCACCCGCGGGGAACAGCCGGCACATCCCGGTCTTCGGTGGGCATAGCCCGGGCGCGCACGCGCCAGTGCGCTATCAATGCGCGCCCCCTCACCGGTGCCGCTCTGCCCGCTGTCCTCAGTGCCCCGTGGTCTCTGGCTGGCGGTGCTCGTCCTTGGCCCGGTCCCGTGTCCTCATCCTCTCCCCTGGCCCTCGTCTCCCTCTCCTCTGCTCTCTTTCCGTTCTTTTTCCTGTCCTGCAGTGCCCGCCCCCAATTAAAAGGTCTTGATTAAAACAGGTGCGGGTGATTAGGGGAAGTGTCCAAGGAACTGTGATTAAAATCCATGCATTAAAAATATAAAAACACAAAACACATCACACAAATAAAAGCAGTTAAAAGTCCTTATTAAAAGTTCACTTTCCCACATATACCAAGTGGTCCTGACCTGCGGAGTGCCACAGGGGTCAATCCTGGGTCCTCTTCTGTTTAATATTTACATGTTGCCTCTAGGTCAGTTGATTCACAGTAATAATGTCTCTTATCACAATTACGCTGACGATACTCAGGTCTATGTGTCCCTGACAGCAGGAGAGCATGAACCAGTGGACTCGCTCCTTCACTGTGTCCAGCAAATCGGTGATTGGATGCAAAATAACTTTCTCCAACTAAACACCGACAAAACTGAAATAATTGTTTTCGGACCCCAGAAACAAAGAGAGAGCGTTATTTGTCACCTCCAGGCTCTCTCTCTACAACCCTCAAATCAGGTCATAAATCTAGGAGTGATAATGGACTCAGACTTAAATTTCAAAAGCCACATAAAATCTGTAACATCAGCAGCTTATTACCACCTAAAAAACATTGCTAAAATTAAAAACATAGTGTCTAAGGCAGACTTGGAGACTCTTATACACGCTTTTGTCTCCAGTCGGTTAGACTATTGCAATGGCTTGTTCACAGGTCTCTCCAAACAGGCTGTAAAACAGCTGCAGTACATTCAACATGCAGCAGCTCGAGTCCTGACCAGAACTAGGAAGTACGACCACATTAGTCCGGTCCTCAGGTCTCTGCACTGGCTTCCTGTTCCTCAGAGAATAGACTTCAAAGCAGCTTTACTTGTGTACAAGTCTCTCCATGGTCTCGCAACAAGGTACATCCACGACATGTTTGTGCCATATGAACCGACCCGGACTCTGAGGAGCACAGGGACTGGACTCCTGTTAGTGCCCAGAGTCGGTACTAGACATGGGCAAACTGCATTTCAGATTCATGCGGCTAGAGTCTGGAACCGTCTTCCTGAGAATGTGAGACAGGCGTCTACTCTGGCATCTTTTAAATCTAGGCTCAAAACTATTCTGTTTAGCTGCGCATATACAACTGAATGATTTTATCTTTTCATCTTTGTTTTTATCTTTAATCTTTTTAATGCACTGTGACTATTTATGATTTTAGTCCCATCTGTGATTTTAATGTTTAAAGGTTTTTAATTTTTGTGATTTTATTTTTAATGTTTTTAATATATCTTGTGCTCTTAATGTGTTTGATTTATGCATGATGTGATAGGGGATGTGAAGCGCTTTGCGTTGCCTTGTGTAGGAAAGGCGCTCTACAAATAAACGTTGATTGATTGATTGATATAAGAAAAGGAATCTGTTCTCCGCGTCCATCTCTTCACAAAGCTGGTCAAATAGAGTTAAGGGCGTGTGCTTTGGTGAGGTTTTAAGTTTCCCAACATAATTTGATAAGTTTTTATGTTCGGGTGAAATTTTTTTTGCTAGCCAGCATTTCTCTGCGAATGACACGATGCTTGACCTCTTTATTACGACTGTCTCCTGGTCATACTGTACAGGCAGCTCCATCTGTGCTTATTCATATAGTTCCACTCAGTAACTGCTTCTGTCTTCGCGTTCCACATTTTTTGCCCTCATTATACTCCAAAGGTTTGTGTTTTAGAGCAGGGTGATTGGTATCTAAGTGGCGAAGCATTTTTGAAGAGAGTAGGTTGCCGCTTATAATGCAGAGGGCCTAGACTCTAGGACTCCTCACTGGGCCTTTTCCCTTTTGTTAAGAAAGATTGCCGTTTTTACTCATTTTGATAGCGTGTATGAGACATTTTAGTGATACAGTGTTATGTGACCAAAATGGTTAGAGAATACAGCCATTTTTCAAAAAAAAAGTATCGTTCGTAGTTGACCCCATTTTAAGGAGTACCTTCGGCCCAATAATGGTCGACAAAGCGGGGGGGACAAAGAGCTGCTGAGGGCCATTGTTACCAATACATTTCCCTGGACAGTGGTTTGTTGTGTGTAGGTTGTCAAGATACAGTACCAGATACTAAAGCGCTGAGTAGAGTAGAGCCGAGTCGGGAAAAGTAGGGCTGGTGGACACTGGTCAATAGGAAACCCTCGCACTACATCAGTTAAACTTTTTTGGGTAAAAATCAATAAGCATTGTCCCCCTCTCTCCGTATGTACAGCAGAAGTTATAGTGATGAATTTCACCAATCTCTTCTATTTATTAATACTGGTTACTTTTGATAAAGTAATCAATAAACTTGATTGTCCTCTAGAGGTAATCTGTCTTGGGCACAGTGCAACATGGTTCCTTATATAATACAAATAAAACAAAGAATATAAGACACAATAAAAACATATGATAAAGTACTGCTCTTTTGGATGTTTTTGCCCGAGTTCGTCTTGTCTCTGTGTTCTTTCAAGCTTAGAGCAAATTATCAGCATTATAGCAATTAAAGGATTGATATATCTCACTTTTGGCGTACAGGGTATGAAATATTGGTTTTTACATTGTAAGTTGAATGACAGAATAAATTGACCTTTGAACAATATTCTAATGTTCTAAATTTCACCTGTGTACTCCAAAAACATAATATGTCTTCTCTAAATGAGGCTGTTGTTCCACAGAGACCTCCAGCACCACTTTCATGATAGAACCCAAAGACAAAATATCATGGTTAGAAGCTCAGAAATACTGCAGGACTCACCACACCGACCTGATAAGTGGACTGGACCAGCAAAGACTCATGGACCAAAAATATCCAGTCCGTAGTGATGAGTGTTGGATTGGCTTGTCCCGGGACAACTGGGGCTGGTCAGATGGAAGCAACTCCCCTTTCAGAAACTGGAAGACAAATGTGAATCCAGTGGAAACAAAATGTGCAGCTCTGAGAGATGAGGGCCGATGGGACAGCGACAACTGTGGCCTAAAGAAGAGCTTCATCTGCCATGGAGGTAACAACAACAGCTGAAGCCACACTAAAAGAATGCATCTAAACTCAATAAATGATTGATTTAAACCTTTATTACAATCATGTGCCAGGGATGGAACAACTGTAATATTATTATTATACTATAATAATAATAATGCATAGATTTTATATAGCGCTTTTTTGGACACTCAAAGACGCTTCAAATATCATTATTCTTTCACTCCATACACGGTGGTGATAAACTACTACTGTAGCCACAGCTGCCCTGGGGCACACTGACAGAAGCGAGGCAACCAGTATGTGCCATTGGCCCCTCCACCACCAACCATTCACACACACAGTAGACTCATTCTAGGCAGTGGGGATGAAGTATCTTGCCTAAGGAAACAGCGGCATTTTGGCACTTAACAGCTCCAGCCGCCCCTCTAGATGAATTCTAACCATCAAACTTCAAACTCGGGAATAAAACAACAACCAAAACGATTGTAAAAGGTTATAGAAGTTCCACATATGTTCTAACATTCATTCAACAACCGATTAGAGCCAACCACCAGACAACACCCTCCTTAATGTTGCTTTATGTTTACCAAAGACGTCCTCAGAAGCCAAAGCTATTGGGCCTCATCTTCTCAGATTGCTGCCATTTGTGCTCAGAAAGATTCTCAAAAGGTTTCAGTGTGAATAGGTTCGATATGAAGTTTTTAAGACGCTTTGACTGCTTACAACAGTAGTATTTTGGCTTTCTCTTGGTCTAGAACACAAACAGAATTTTACATTTTCAGATAAGAAGACCAAGAAGACTTTGGTGAGGATGAAAATGTCCTCCCCAGTGGATCTCAACTCATTCAGCTCCGTAATACTGCAGCAGGTAAACATGTTGAATGTTTATGAGTGAATGACGTAGATCAAGACCCTAATTGACAGAGGACAGTGTTTGTGCATAGTTTCCGTAATTCAAGCATAAGTTTAAATAAAAAAACATATTTAATGATAGAACACATTGTGAGTGGGGAATAAGGATTGATACTTCACAGACCAAGGTCACCCAAAGCGCTTTACAAGGAGATTAAAGAAATAAAAAATCTGGCCAAAAGTTGTACTGCAACCTCTCCCTCCCAGATATGCAGACAAATCCAGCTGGGACTATAATAACTGAATAGACAAGTTGTTTTGTCAACAACAAATCTATAATCAACACCTATTTCACAAAGACCCGACAGAAATTCTCGTTATATTCCTTTATCATACCTATTTGTCATAAATGATTTGAGAATCATAAGACCTTTTCAGTGGCCACTTGTTGCTTTGGGGGCAACAGTAGCTCAGTTGGTAGAGCATTGGCCTTTGAGGTCGTGGGTTTGAGCCCACCTCAATACCTTCTCCACCGACTCCCACTGATGTCTGCTGTCGTTGTGTCCTTGGCAAGACACTTAACACTAGCAAACCCATGGAGGTGCCATTTGGCACTTCTACCTAAAAAGCCCACCACGGTGCCAAATGACTCCAAGGATTTTAGCTAACAAACTAAATCACCTGTGAACGGCCAACTTTGTTATGTAAATAAGGCCATTATAACAGGCTGAGCTGAAGTTGCTCAACCACTTTACTTTGTCTTCTTCGGGAGAGGGAGGATCTGATTAGTTAAAATGAGTTAAATCTAGTGTCATGCTGACTTTAGTTAAAAAATAATAATGAAAATAATAAAGTGAATTGAAAGAAAACAAACGAGCAACGTCATTCAATGTATACATTTACATTGTTTACAAAATAAATATGCTACTTACAGTTTTTCTCAGTGTCTTTGGTGCATTTATCACATAATTCTTCACATTTGCACGACAGTTAGTGCATTTATCAGAACAATTAGTACAAACTGCAAAACCTTGGGGATAACCTGCAAAAGTGCATCACCTTCTCAAAATGAAAAGTTTATTCCTCAAAAGCAAGTCTTCATGTCGAGGAAACTCCATCCATCCATCCATTTTCTACCCTTTAATCCATTTCTGGGTCAGGGGGGTGGCAGTCAGAGATGCCACCCAAGTCTCATAGCACCAGCCCCTCACTGACCCTCTGCAGGTGGTGAGTCCACAGGAGGATGGCTGCTCTCTGAGTGTGAGCATAGCCTTGATCTTTCAGTGGGGGCTTTTGGGCAAAGTAGGGTTAAGTGTCTTGCCCAAGGACACAACGACAGCAGTCATCAGTGAGAGTCGGTGGAGAAGGTGCAGAGGTGGGAATTGAACCCACGACCTTCTGGCCTCAAGGCCAATGCTCTACCATCTGAGCTACTGTCGCCTCGAGGAAACTGTCTGTCTCAAAATAATAAGTCTTAACAACATGGAGTATGAACAACACAGTCAAATGACTTTGTCACGTTTTCATTGTGACACTTTACTCTCTGTGTTTTCAAAGCAAAAAATCTGATTTTGGTGAACACTGTACAGCTGAAAACTACAGTAAAGTTACACACAACTGTATTTAGTGAGAGTAAAAGAACATTTATACTGTATGTACTGTATGTGTGTGTGTGTTTGTGCATGTATGTATTTACTGTGTGTGTGTGTTTGTGCATGTATGTGTTTCGATGTATGTCTGTGTACTGTATGTCTTTCACATATTTACTGCATATGCTCTTTGCAATTCTACAGCATTGTGCAACAGAAATACAGTCACATACATAGAGCAAACATACAGAATATCATTATGGTAGAACTGTGACGAATGTAAACAATAAAACACACACCTCGTCATGAGTGAAGCTGAAATTCGAAATTAGGAAAGATTTTCTGGATATAAAAAGATAAAGTAATGTATGAAATTAGTTTGACAGATTTTGGTTTTGAACAGTTTTGTATGTGATGACCAAAGCGATGAAATGAGGACTACTGGTTTTACAGAAACTATTCAGTCGTGAAAAGTATGTTTCATTCTGATTGACAGGACAGAAGCAAATGTTAATGTTATAAAACAGCAGAGAACTGTATGAAAGTAACTGATACATGTCCAAAAGCATTTGTAAAGTGTTCAAAGGAGAAACTGCCACGATGATGTCACACACGACTCAATGTTATGGAGGTTCTACCGTAATGATTTTTTGTATGTTATTCTACGTAAATACTGTATGTGTACTATTTTTGTTGCAGAATGCTGTAGAATTGAAAAGAGCATAAGCAGTAAATATGTGAACATACAGTACATACATATGTATCACTAAATACAGTCACAATGAAAACATGACTAAATCATTTGACTGTTGTTCATAAACACTGATGTCAGGACTTATTCTTTTGAGACACAGACAGGTTCATTGACATGAAGACTTTCTTTTGAGGAATTAAGTTCATTTTGAGAAAGTGACTTTTTAGCAGGTTATCCATGAGGTTTTGCCGTTTGCACTCATTGTTCTGAGAAATGCACTAACTGTTGTTAAAATGTGAAGAATTATGTGAAAAATGCACCAAAGACACTGAGAAAAACTGATTACAAAATATATACAGCGCATTCTCAGGGTACACAGCACATGTGTATCTGTGGTCTCACAGACTACTGTAGTACTCTCTTGCAGCTCTCCCTCCCCCGCACGAATAAACAAAGCCCACCCCAGCCCCCTGCTGTTATAAGTCATTACCTACATTTGCAAATCAATACATGCAAATGTTAGCAGCCAACCTAGCAAGTTAGCTCCCTCTTCTCAAAACAGGGGCCCATTTCGGTTGGGTTTTCTAGTGTTAACCTCTGGAACACCAGGTGCCACAGTGGGGCGGCTGTAAAGTTCCAAACTGCCGTTGTGTCCTTAGGCAAGACACTTCACCCCCACTGCCTAGAAAGAGTCTTGTGTGCGTGTGAATGGTTGGTGGTGGTCAGTGGCAACCAGCACATACTGGTTGCCTCGCTTCTGTCAGTGTGCCCCAGGGCAGCTGTGGCTACAGTAGTAGTTTATCACCACCGTGTTTGGAGAGAAAAAATGACATGTAAAGCGTCTTTGAGTGACCAAAATCGCTGTGTAAAACCAAAGATTTTCCTCATCTTCCTCACTTTTAGAATCGAATCGAAGAATAGAATAGAACTTTATTGTCTGTTCAATTGAGCAGAGATTTGTCTTTCAACACGGCACATTTAAAGGTCATTCATTAAAAACACACTTAAAATACCTCACTTTGCTGGACTCGCTCAGAGCAGACTCGCGTGACTCCGATATCAGTGCTTTTGGCTGATAATGACAGTAGAAAATTGAGTGTAGCGCTAGTTTTTACAAAGAGATTATGAAAAATCTGTCAAATTATCATGAACTAAACTTTTTCTCGTTTCTTCAGCTGCAGGAACATTTAAAGGCCAACAACCTGGGGGACGTCAAACTGACCTGGACAGAAGACGACAACCACTGCGTTTTCAAAAAGGAAAAATCATCTTCACAGAACTAAGATCAGCAATGGGATACTGTCCAATAATTCAACGTTTAACTGATTGTTGTGGCCTGCTCCATTTTCCTTATTTGTTGAGCAGAGAGCAAGTTTCACAGGAACGTCATTTATAAATCAAAAGCCTGTGTGCTTGTGGTTTACATGTCCCGAGATGTTCTTTTCTCCTCGCTCGTTTCAAATAATTATTTAAACTTACAGTGATGAGACAGTAGTTCAGTTGGTATAGCCTGAAGGTCGTTGGTTTGATCCGCCCACAAGACCTACTCCGACTGCTCACACTGATGTCTGCTATCATTGTGTCTCTGGGCAACCCCACTTTGCCCGAAGACCCCGCTGAAAGACCATGGCTGTGTCTTCAATGACCTAGAAGCAGCCATCTTCCTGTGGACCACCACCTGCAGAGGATCAGCGATGGACTGGTGCTGTGAGCATTAGGGGGCAGCACTGATTGCCACCCCCCTGACCACCCCAAAATGAATGAATGACCATACGTACAAAACATATTTGGCCTAAGATTGATCAAGTGACTTCACAACTACAGATATGAGTGCCACAGATGAACAGTCTATTTCTTACTTTATGCAAATACTCTGAATTCAATGTCAGTTTTTTATGTGTCAAAGTCAGTCTTGCAGATCTTTTTTAGTCTCTGGAAAATGTTCGTCCTAAGAAGTGTTTTACGATTTTTAGTCTTTCCGCAGACAGATGTACAGTATGAAGGCCGCCAGAGCCCACAGTGATCTTTGGTTCTTAAAAGTTGACGCTTGTGGGTTTGAATTCTAGACTGAGATTTGTATCTGTGTTAGTGCTATTGAGGCAGTGATGAAACTCCAGCAGTTGTTGATCAGAACCTGTAGTTTAGTCATAATAAATCGCCTGTGTGGGGAAGCTGGCCAGAGATTCAAAATGAGACGGCAGAACGCGTATTAAAATTGATTAAACAGGACATTTATTTTGGCACAAGCACAACAAACAGTCCTGTCCCTTGGGTGTGACTCCCTGAAGAGGTTCACCTGTGAGCTTTTAACGTTGTGGCTCCGCCCACATGGGGTTGGCACACAACACAAAATGGCTGTCTGAGACACGCCGTCTTCAACAGGTACATACATTTCTCAAAAGGGACAAAGTAACCTACTTTGTCACAGCCTGTAAAAATAAATGTATTGTCTGAAGGGGTTGGAGGGGTTCAACATAATCCCATAAACAGCTCAGCAACATTAAAGTGTACTCGTCATGCATGGCAGTGATCTGGATTTGTTTGTACAGATTGTCCTGGAACAAGAAAACAGTCTGATGTAAAATCCAGTTTGTGAGCTCAACAATGAAAACAGTGGGAGGTGGAGTCAGGTCTCTGCTGCAGGTCGTGTTGCTTCTTTATTAAGCTAAGGATAGATGTTTTATTTTACTTTTGAACCATGCTATACTTATTATTAACTTATTTTGTGTTGTGTGATCCACCTTCCTCTTCTATAACTTCTGATGCAACATTGACATTTCTCCTCTGTGGTGAAATGTCTGTGTGTGTGTGTGCTTTGTGGTGTTGGTGCCCCCGGTGTCTCTTTTTTTGTATTCCAATGTAGTTTTTTAAATAAAATTGATAATTAAATTGATTGTGATTCTGATTCGGAATATAGGATCTTAAACATTGTAACACAACAGGGCATTCATTTCCCAAAGCAAGGTTTCATGATCGATGTTCCTTCGACAGGTCGAGAACGACACCAAACCATCATGTGGTGGCAATAACTTGAAGCAACATTATAATTATTCACATATTCACAGAGTCTGAAGAATACAACTCTTTCAAGTACTTTTCAAATATAGTTAGTAGTGTAGATATTTATTTTTGTTTTGGGTATAATTTCAATCCCCACACAATAATTTTTATGGATTGAGTGAGATGTTAAAATCTTGGGACTCTGCTTTAAACTTCTCCACAACGTTATCTCTGACCTCTGCTGTGCTCCTTAGCCTCCATGATGCTGTTTAGTGACCAATACATCAACCACAGCTCTGAGGCCCTCACAGAACACCTGTATTCTTATAGTAACGACTGAGAGGAGAATTAATCGCCCTCCACACAGCAGACCAGGAGACAACAGACAGGCTGAAGGACTTTGAATTAGCTAAATAAAAAAACTGAGTAGATTACACACAACAGGGAAAGGAGGGAACATTCAGTAGTCATTAGAAATGGTTTGAAGGCAATTTGATTTAAACATGTTATAATGACTAGAAAATCAAAATTCCTGACAATAAAATTGCAAGGTTTATTATAAAAATGTGCAAAAGGTTACAAGAGTGGCTGGGCTGGAGGCAGAGGCAGATGCACTGCAAAAATTTAAATCTAACTAAGGGAAGGAATCTTAATTTAAGCAAAAATTTCTAGTTTTTTATCTGCCAAGCCATTTCTTCTTACAAAACCGTTTTAGTGTAAGAGCATTTCACTTATTTTAAGAGGTATTTATCTTAATAATCTTAATAAGGATTTCTAACTTGTTATTGAGATTTTTTTGCTGATTATGAGCAGTTTTATGCTTATATTGAGAATTACCGTATCACAGGGACGCTTACACTGCAAAAAATGATCAAATATGAGATAATAATTGCTTGAATTGAGTTGTTTTTATCTTAATTTAAGTTCTTTCTGACTGTCTTAAAACGAGATTTGCCAATGAGACGAGCAATTTTGACTTGACTCAAGAACTATTGCTTTATTTTCTCATTCCAAGAGAGAAATGTCTTGTATCTTTTTAAAACAATATATTTTTTCTTGTTCCACTGGCAAATCTTGTTTTAAGGCAGTCAAAATGTGCTCAAATTTAGAAACATTCAGCAAAATTTGAGTATTTTTTGTCTTTAATTCCATCATTTTTTGCAGTGTAGAAGTATGAAACTGCTTGGTCCAAGTTAATATTTTGTATTTCAAGCATTGGGCGGCACGGTGGCTGAGTGGATAGCACTCTCGCCTCTCAGCAAGAAGGTCCTGGGTTCGAATCCCGGCCGGACCAGGGCCTTTCTGAGTGGAGTTTGCATGTTCTCCCCGTGTCTGCGTAGGTTTCCTCCGGGTACTCCGGTTTCCCCTACCACTAAAAATATGTACAATAGGTCTGGCATGTGCCTCCTGTTCGGCGACCCCGCTCCCATCTCTGTGTGGAGTGAGAGGACAAGTGCCCAAAAAATAACAATTGTAAACCGCTTTGTGACTCTGGTCTGTGAAAGGCGGTATATAAATAAAGCTTACTTACTTACATTAATTGCTTATTATTTTTAAGATTAAAAAGTTAAATAACGAGTGAACCCCTTTTGCTCAATGATTCATTGCAAACACCAAAACAATCTAATATTGAAATATTATGCAACAATTTAGGATCAAGCATTTGAAACAACTGTGCAGTTCCATCACATCCTCAATATAGTATTTAATTTGTACATTGGCTGCTGTTTGTGTAATAAGATCCCAATTGATCGTCGTCACAGGTGGAGAGAAGTTCTGCTCCATGATGCCAGAGTTGGCTGGAAGTTAATCGGGTTGAATGTTGTAACACATAGAAAGTAAATATTATCTGAAATTGGATTTAGTTTTATCAAAGTTATTTCATTTAAGTTTGTCATCCATCATTTTCATGGGGCTTAATGTTATGCAAAACAAAAGTTTGTTCATGTTCCAACTGTGATCTGATATAAAGGAGTGCACTTTGAAAAAATATTTTGAAGCCGGGCGAGGTGGATCAAGGCTTTCCCAGATAAGCGCCCCCTGCAGGTCACCCAATGGAAACGCAGCAATTTCTTCTGTTTATTTTTATTTTATTATTATTTTTTAAATGCCTGTAATCAAGAAATCTTTTGAGAAATATTATTTACTACTCCCTTAGAATTGAGTGTACCCCTCCCAATTAAGACCGTGTACAACAGGGGTCTCCAACCTGTAGCTCGGGAGCCACCAGTAGCTCGCCACCGCCTTCAAGGTAGCTCGCCAAAGGATCTAGCAATTAACAAACCAAACAATGTACTATATATACAAAATATTTCAGATTGTATTATTCATTCTCCTTATTTATTATTGTAACTGCACTTACTTTGTCTCTAGTATCGAATATGTGATGATAAATAATAACTGTACCCGATATCAGAAGTACACACCCCAGGGCCGCTTAAAGGAGTAGCTCTCTGCCTTTATCGTCCCGGGAAAGTAGCTCTCTGGGTGAAAAAAGTTGGAGACACCTGGTGTACAACAAAACAGACACGATTTACATGGTTTTTATGGTTACAAAACTGAGTTGTCCCACCTCTGCTCATTCGCCCCCTACAGGCCAGGTTAATGAAACCCAAGAATATGTTCAGGATACTACAATGTTATAGGGGAGGCATGTGTCAAGAGTTTTTATATGTGGAAAATATAATTTAGAATTAGCCGTAAATTTAAATGTAATGCTATATTATTATTACATGTATAGTATTTGTCCCATTTATACATTACTTAAGCGTACTATCAACATTTACAACATCTGATATATTTTGGTCACCCCCTTTTATGAAATGGTAGCTTCCATGTCATAGCGCGAATAAAGCACAACGCTCAGTCTCCGAGTCTCGGACCTGGAGTTGGAAGAAGGAGAATTCAGCAAATTGTTTTACGCCATGGACGCAGAAATGGATAATGTAGCAGCTGAAATACTAAGAGGTATGTATGTTTATTTATATCCAGACTATCTCTCAGAAAGTTTAACATTTATTTGAACTGGTCTGGTGCAACCGTTCAACACATAACATGAGCATGCTAATAAAACTAGCTAGCAAGAAAATATGCACCTAAATGTCCACTGTAAACTGCTAATAAGCACACAAGCGGTAGTACTTGAGGTTATTGATTGTTTTAAAAACATTCCCCAATTTCAAATGTAGTGTCACCAAAATTGTAGAGAGGGTGCCACACAGACAGTTTTATGGTCAAATGTGAGATTGTATCTAATTTTCAGAAAAATGCCAAAAAATTGACCAGAACATGCAAGAAATGCAGCCAGCGGAAATTCAATTTGGTAGACGTCAGCCAAAGGTAACCCCTCCAGGCCGGTTCTCATCCCCAGCCTATCGCACTGCAAACGCCCCCTTCCAATCACCGCACCGGCCAGGCAAGCTGCTTAAAAACGGAGAAACTCCCACTCTCGGCCTTCTCGAAGCCTTGCATGAATCGTTCTGGAGGAATCGCTTTTGTCTACTCACGCTTACTCCTGCGGTCCCTGCTGTCCTCTGTCTTGCTGCGTGTGGTCTGCTCCTCCTCCGCGTCGCTGCTCCTGCTGCGGGTCTCGTGCTGTGGTCCGTGGGTCTTTGCCGCTCTCCTCCTTTGCGGGCTCTTTCTGCGGGTTCGCCGCTGCTCGTCTCGTCGCGGCCTGCTGCTGCATACGGCCGGTCTGGCCCGGTGCGGTGGGAGCTGTGCGCATCCCTGCCTCCTTGTGCCGGTACGGCGTGGTCCCGTTGTGTTGTCCCTTGTCTTCTGGCGTTGTGGGTAAGTATGCGGACGGTTTATTCCCCTCGCATTGTACTGCAGGCTCAGTTCGCCCCGCGCTTGTACTGCAGGCTCAGTTGGCCCCGTGCATTGGTGGGCAAGCTTCAGTTTAAAGCCCTCGCATTGTTCTGCAGGCTCTCTTAACCAAGCTCCGTTTAAATCCTTCACTCTGACTGCAAGCTCCGTTATTCCTCACATTGGACTGCAAGACCTCAGTTTAATCCCTCACATTGGACTGCGTGCTCTCAGTTTTAATCCCTCACTTTGGCCTGCAGGCTCTCTTAAATCCCTCTCTGGACTACGAGCTCTGTTTAAATCCCTCTCTTTGGACTGCAAGCCCCGTTTAAATCCCTCTGGACTGCGGCTCCCAAATTGAATCCCTCACATTGGACTGCGAGCTCCCAGGTTAATCCCGCACGGATCTGTTATATCTGGAACTGCTTATATCTGGAGCTGTTATACCGTACCCGGAACTGCTTCATGCGGAACTGCTTATATATGGAACTGCTATATATATGGAACTGCTATGTATGGAACTGCTTATATATGGAACTGCTATATATGGAACTGCTATATATGGGACTGCTATATATGGAACTGCTATATATGGAACTGCTATATATGGAACGGCTTGTATACGGAACTGCTATATATGGGACTGCTATATATGGAACTGCTATATATGGAACTGCTTATATATGGAACGGCTTGTATACGGAACTGCTTATATGGAACTGCTCATATTGGAACTGCATATATGGAACTGCTTATATCTGGAACGCTCATATATAAAAATAAATAAATATAAATAAATATAAATAAATGTAAAATATGAATAAATATAAATATAAATAAATATAAATAAATATAAATAAATATAAATAAATATAAATAAATAAATAAAAAATAAAAAACTGCAGGCTCTGTTGGATCCCTCCCATCGTTTAACTCCCTCACACCGGACTGCAGGCTCTCCGTAAACGCCTCACTTGGACTGCGGGCTCAGTTTTAATACCTCACTTTGGATTGCAAGCTCTATTTAAATCCCTCACATTAGACTGCAGGCTCTGTTTAGGTCCCTCGGCGTCTCGTGTCCCGCAACCTCTTCCCGGCTCTCCGTGAGCCCCAAGTCGGCACGCGGCTCGGGCGCGGGAGGTGTCCGTGGGCTACGTCATTGGCCCCTTCTCTCCGTCTCGCTCTAACCCGATGGGCATCGCCACCCGCAAGCACTCCAGGAAGAAGCGTCTCATACTCGTCCTCTCCTGTCCCCGCTCCGGGCCCGCCCAAGCATCCACAGCCCCTTCCCTCCAGCGCCCTTCTCCCTGCAGTCCGCTACCGTGGACCACGCGATCAGGCTGATAAAGACTTTCGGCCCCGGCTCCTGGCTCTCCAAGGCCGTCATCCCGGTCGCGTTCAAGCTGCTGCCATCCACCCCGACCACTGGCGCTGTTCAGGGGTCAAGTGGCGTCGGAGTTCTTCTTCGCAGTGCGCCTCACCTTTGACTGCCGGAGTAGTCCCTCTCGTTCAACAATCTCTCGGAGGCGCCGTGTCGGATTCTGCTTAATTTCGCGCGGCTCCCCCCTGTCTGCATCTCCCCGATGATTCCCTCATAGTCGACCCACCCTCAGACTGCTCCGGGGGCTCTCTCCGCAAGCTCAGGCCCGCCTTCTCTGCCCTCGGATTCCTCCACTCCGGAAAGCCCACAGGCCCCGCCAACGCTCTGGAGTTTCTCGGCATCCGCCTCGACACACGCGCCATGGAGGCCTCCCTCCCGCTGGACAAGCTTGAACGCATCCGCGCTTTCTCCCGGTCTGCCCTGGCCTTCCCGTCACTTCGAGGCGTCCTTGCTCTCCCTCCTCGGGCATCTTCATTATGCCGTCTGTATCATTCCCCAAGGTCGTTCTTTTAATTCCAGACTCCTTCCCTCGCCGGCTCCGTCTCCTCCCTCGATGACGCGTCTGCCCGGACGCGGGGCGCTGCTCCGACCTGGCGTTCCGGTCCTGTTGCAGAGCCGCTGGGATGGTGTATCTCTCTTTTTTTTTTACAGTGACATCATCCTGTCTCAGATGCCCCGCGGTTCTTCACGGACGCAGCCCCGTCCGTGGGTTTTGGGGGTTTTCCAGGACCAGTGGCTCGCCGGGCCCCGGCCCGACGCTTTCCCTCGAAGCATCTCCTCCGCGCTCCACGAGATATATCCCGTGACCGGAGCCTGCGTGCTGCGGAACCATACGCGGCATAGGAAAAGGATTTCCGTGACGTGCGACAACCTCGACGCCATTGAAATAATTAACAGAAGTCGTTCATCCTCTCCCCAAATCACACCCTCCTTAGATGCATCACATGGCTCTCAGTCTCGAACAATTTATCATCACTGTTCGTCACGTCCCTCGTCACCTAACTGTATTGCTGACTCTCTCTCTCGCTTTAAATTCCAGGAGTTCTGACGCCTCTGCCCTTCTGCCAATCCATCGCCATGCCAGATCCCCTGCACGGAATCCCTCGCCCCGGCCTAGTCCCTCCGTCTCTTCACTTCTCTCCTCCGCTGCATCCTACATGAAAATGGGCTTCTTACGCATAAGCGAATTCACAAACTCTCACGCCACCTTTAATGCATCCCGAGACACTGCCTTCTCTGACCTGTCATATTATCCCGACTACTTCAACCTCCACCTCAAGCATTCCAAACGCAAAGGCGCTTGCAATATAGTCATAGCTCGGTCTGACTCTTCTCCCTGTCCTTACAGATCCATGATGCATTACACTCGCCTCCGCTCTCGGAAAGGAGATCTCAACGGACCGTTATTTCTTACCCCTGATAACCTCCCTATGTCCCCCAACTGGTTCAGAGCCCAACTCAAGTCCGTACTGCTGCTTTGTAAACTGTCTCCCCATCTCTACACAGCCCACTCCTTCCGGATAGGCGCCGCCACGCGCGCCGCGTCCCTGGGGCTCCCCCATTCCGCCCTCCAGCAGCTGGGCCGCTGGTCATCATCGGCCCTCTCCTCATACATCAGGCCTGACACTTCTACCATCCTGGCAGCCCAGCGGCTTTTGGCACCTCCATAAAACACTCGCTAAACTTCCTGGTGGCGGCAGCAGCTGAGTATCCGCAAGTTTGGTCACAGTAGATAGCGGTCACAGTATATAGTGATAGCGGTCACAGTATATAGCGATAGCGGTCACAGTATATAGCGATAGCGGTCACAGTATATAGCGATAGCGGTCACAGTATATAAGCGATAGCGGTCACAGTATATAGCGATAGCGGTCACAGTATATAGCAAAAAATGGTTAGCGGTCACAGTATATAGCAAAAAATGGTTAGCGCACGATGGTCATCAGCATATAGCGATAGCGGTCACAGTATATAGCGATAGCGGTCACAGTATATAAGCGATAGCGGTCACAGTATATAGCGATAGCGGTCACAGTATATAGCAAAAAATGGTTAGCGGTCACAGTATATAGCAAAAAATGGTTAGCGCACGATGGTCATCAGCATATAGCGATAGCGGTCACAGTATATAGCGATAGCGGTCACAGTATATAGCGATAGCGGTCGCAGTATATAGCGATAGCGGTCACAGTATATAGCGATAGCGGTCTCAGCATAGAGTAGTCTCGACGTCTGTCCCCTCCAAACCAGGCTGCAAAACTCCATCAACTCACAACTTTTTTTGGGGATTGGCACGCTCCATCGCAGAGCCCCTCCGATCTGAAGGCCGCACCGGGGCCTAGGGCGCCAAACCTCCTCACAATAAAATACTCAAAAGCTTCTTGTTTCACGTCTCTCCAAATTGAAATGCAGCCAGCGGAAATTCAATTTGGTAGACGTCAGCCAAAGGTAACCCCTCCAGGCCGGTTCTCATCCCCAGCCTATCGCACTGCAAACGCCCCCTTCCAATCACCGCACCGGCCAGGCAAGCCGCTTAAAAACGGAGAAACTCCCACTCTCGGCCTTCTCGAAGCCTGCAACCAACGCCTCCCCTCCTCCTCCTCTTCACCCTGCCTTCAATCCGCCTTCAATCTGCTTCCCGCTGCCAAATGCCGCCACCAGTGCCTAGGTCCCGGGGGATTGGCACGCTCCATCGCAGAGCCCCTCCGATCTGAAGGCCGCACCGGGGCCTAGGGCGCCAAACCTCCTCCCAATAAAATACTCAAAAGCTTCTTGTTTCACGTCTCTCCAAATTGAATTTTGGTTGTCCTTTATTGGCCCAGTTAACCTGGAAGTTCAGTTCTCAACGTTTATTGTTGCTATGTTTAATTATTTTGATGTTTGTTTTCTAGTTTGTTTTCTAGCACCAGAATCTTCAGACAGTCTTGCCAGACAGAATCAGGCAAGACATTATAAAATCAAGGCCAGGCCAAACAAGAAGGATGTTGCCCAGCTCCTTAACCTTGACAACGTTACAAAGGAGCAGGACAGGCTTGTCAAGATCCTTGAGGCGTATCCCTGCTTTGGAGTTTTGGACCATGTAAGCAAATGTATACATTTTATAGAGAACAGTTTTATCGAGTTTTCAAGAAAATCATGAGGCCTCCACTGTTGGGCAAAGGTTAATACAGAATATAACAATTGGGATAATATATGATATATTATACATAAGATAACAGAAGATGAATGTTTGTTTAATTACTCACTGCAGGAAAACCAACTTATTTTTTAATCGCCCTGGTGAAGGCGTTGCCAAACTTATTCCCATCACCTGTGGCTCCACCCAAGAGGTTGGGAAATGCAAGTGAGGCTTTGCTTCACATCCTTGAGGTAAGAAAACGTAAAGCCATATGGATTTTTAAATAATTTAACCATTCATTACTAAAGATATTTTTCTTTTTGTGTGTGTCAGCCTTCAGACGACCCCAACACCTTTCTACAAGCAAGAACACTCTCCAGCCCAGTCGTAGTTGTCTGTTAAACCAACTGCATACTGGCTATTGGGTCCATGCCTGTGTTGACTTTCCCAAAAGAGGATATTGATGCCAGCGTAATGTATTTTTGTTTTCTTTTTGTCTTTTGCCTTAAATGTCGTTTTTAGGTGGCTCTTGTAGTTGCGCTGTGTTTGAGTGCGTTAACAAAGTAATCTGACGAGTTTTTACATATATTACCATTTCCAGTCACAGTACAGTCAGTAAAGGAAAAAAACTATTTGGTTTTACCTAGCTTTATTTGCATCAGACAGCAGTTACTGGAAACAGGTGGCTATAGTGCTACACTCTGCCCCCAGAGTGAAGAGCTGTAGTTGCCTGTCTGCTATCTGCTGGTTGTAGTAACGCTTGGTAAAACCAAATTTTTTGGGGGTTTTCGTACCAATAGTAGTCTGTAACAAAACAGAGAACTATATGAAAACTCAACAGATTTTTACTGTAATAGTATAAATTCAGGATTTTACTCTTTCTAGGGGAGTTCAGCTTCCTCATGGCCTTGTGAATGAAACTGTTTTTAAGTCGACTGGAACTGTTCCGTAAATTCTGCAGTCTCCTCCCTGAAGGCATTACCCTGAAGAGCCTGTGTGATGGGTGCGTAGGGTCCCTGGTGATTCTGACGGCTTTGCGGGTGAGACGGGTGGAGTACATGTCCTTAATGGTGGGGAGGCTTCTTTGGCAGGAGGCATAATTTCCAAGGTAGATATTTTGTACTGCTTTATTATGTTTTTGTACTCATTTTGCTAAAGATAGAGATTTTATACTTGTTTCTTCTGATACTAGAGTTTTGATTTTATTTTGTATAAATTATTGTTAATTGATCTTGTGCTGTGTGCAATTTATTAATTCTGTTCTGTAACTGGTGATGCAACACTGACATTTCCCCACTGTGGGACGAATAAAGGATCTCTTCATCTTAATTCCAAAAAGTTGTATGAATACTTGTGCATGCCCAACTTTAATTAAATTAATAACTTAATCACATCGTAACAATATATTGTATGATTTTACTTCCACTTCACAGTCGTCTGTTACTTGTGTGGGATTCCAAATTCCAAATAAATGTTTACGTTTAGGGTTGTAAAGCAGATAACATGTGCAAAAGTTCAACGTGTGTTAGGAGTTTAGAGAGGTAATGTACAAGAGAATAATGTTCATGACAGAAATGCAAAAGAGCTGAGTTCTATACAAGAAACCTTTGGGTCTGTGAGTGACCAAAATGAAAATGTAGTTGTTGTTGCGCAATAACTCGTATTGTTGTGTATTTTTTGACATTTGTGTTGCAACCAGCTGACTGCTAAAAGACACATACTTAAATGAAAATACAGGATAAACTTTGATGATGCATTTTGTTCTACTGTCTATGGACTGTTAACCTCAGCCCCAGGGGTCAGTCCTGGGACCTCTTCTGTTCCATCTCTACAGGTCTGTGAACTGTGAAGCACTCTTTTTATGTTGCGCCCAAGAAATAAAAATGTATTGATTAATTGACAGAAGATGCAAATACCCCGCCATTTGTGTTACAAATAACATCAAGGACAGACCTCAAAAACTCATTTGGATAAGTTTCATTTTTGAATATTCAAATTCAGCATAAGAGAAATAAATCACATGCAGAGGCACAGAGGTTTAGACCTAGATCTGATTTAGTCCTGTCTCAGACCTGCTTCAGACCTACTTTAGACCTGGGTTAGGCTTGGTTCAGACCTCACCCTTTTTCTCTTTTCAGGTGAAGATGGATCAGGCGTTGCTGCTGTCTGTGCTGCTGAGTGAGTTTGACGCCTCTTCATTATATTTTTTTAGTTTTTTTCTCTTACATGGTAGTGCTGTTCTCCCTTTACTGCCTTTTGATTTAGTTACACGGTTTCTTGTGAAACACAATTTATAATGGTAGAGGAGACCGTAGACACAGGAAGAACATGCAAACCCCACACAGAAAGGCCCCCATCTGTTTTATAAGACAGGAAAATGATCTGAACAATAGAAGTTTTGTCTGCAAATATGTTCAACTTAAGGAGAGCAAGAACTAACTCCAATATCTTTGAATGATTGATGATTAAACTATGTTATATCTCATTCCATTGACAGATACATTTCACTTCATTAAACCCTGACAAAGTAAGTCATGTCATTTAACTTGAGTAAGATCCTGTTTTTTTGCCTCATTCTTCTCCTTCAGGTCAGTGGTGGTTCTCAGTGTCTCAGTACCATCTCGTAGTTGAGCCCATGTCGTGGTCTGATGCTCAGACTCACTGCAGACAGCACTACTCTTACCTGGCCACAGTCACTGACATGAAAGACGTGGAGGAGCTGAAGGAGGCCGCAAACGGACACACAGACGCCTGGATCGGACTTCATCGGACCAGCGAGAGCGACTTAGACAGGACATGGCACTGGTCTCAGCCCACAGTCCAGTATAAGGAAGAAGAGTCTCAGTGGGGACCCCTTTATTCTCAATCTGGGAGCTGTGCGACCATCGACGAGAACAACCTGTGGCGAGTTGTTGAGTGTTATCAGTCCAGTTGTTTTTTCTGCTACGACGGTGAGCACACTTTTTACTTTAACACTTCACTCCACTTTACTCGGCTCTACTGTACCTAGACTGGGAGTATTTCCACCAGCCCTGTTAACCCCACCCCATTTCAGAACAGGTAGTCCCATATTGCCAGCAGTTTCTGAGGATTTCTATTGATTTTTCAAGACCCACAGAATATTGTGTACTATGACTATCTGAAATCCGAAACCAGATTCCGAAAGAATGGACTGTTTACTTTCATCAGAAAAAAATAATTTTGTTCCAAGCTTGTTTTGTTCCCTGTAATGCCTAGTCGAGTAGAGGGAAGTTTTACTGAAATCAACCGCACTATTTGCTTTGACGCATTTGTGCGTCAATGGCAGACAATGAGTTAACTGGTACCAGGAACTTTGGGCCTTTATTCTAACCAGACCGACCTGGTACTAAAGTGTTCTAGCTGACTGTGATTGGTCGGAGTGCTCCTGGAAGCCACTGGTTTGTTGCAGGTAGGTTGCTAGGATATAGATACTACGGTGCGATGGAAATGCAACCAGTGGAGCCGAGGAGAGTAATAATTCAACATCATAATTTTAATTACAGAAGTTATTGGACTTTTGTACAATACTCTAATTTTCTGAGTTTCACCGGTATATTCTAGCCTGGTCTCACCAAACAATCCTTTTGAACTAAGTAAGGTCTGGATATGCTCAACTGAGCTCTGTTAACAGGTGGGAGGGGTTATCTCCTTTTGCAGATTGAGTGAGTGAGGCATTTAGCATTTAGCCTTTGCCACAAACAGAGCCCGTGGGCAGTAGAGCCACAAAAATGTTGCTAGCAATGACATTTGCTAAACATTCCTCGTGCTCTGGCTTCAATTTCTTGATATTTGGGAGCCGAACCAGAACCTTTTGCATTCCCCGCCATTGCCAAACTACAACCAGCAAATTCGGCGCTAACTCTGCCGCTCGCTGAATGGTCGGAGGGGACACAACCGAGGTAACTGCAGCCACTTGGATCAGAGCCAGATGTACATGTAGAGAAATGCTAATAATGACCAGAGGTAAAGGATGCTAAGGGCAGGCTAAGAATACTCCAAAAATCATAACTTGTCATGTCTAAATGTGTCTGTTGTTCCACAGGATCATCAAACACCATTTTTATGAAAGATAATAATCAAACCATATCGTGGATAAATGCTCAGAAATACTGCAGGACACACCACACAGACCTGATGAGTGGACTGGAGCAGCAAAGACTCTTGAACCAAAGATTCCCAGACCGTAATTTCCAGTGTTATATTGGCTTGTCCCGGGACAACTGGGGCTGGTCGGACGGAAGCGACTCTCCTTTCAGAAACTGGCATGTTTACGTAAATCCAAAGTTTAAGAATTGTGCTGTTCTGATTGATGAGGGCCGATGACATACCAACGACTGTGACAAAAAGAACAGCTTCATCTGCAATGAAGGTACTGTTTGAATTCTAACAATGAAACTTCAAACTGGAACTTTTTGCTTTATAACGAGTCCATAAATACAAATTACATTAACATTTCCCTCTGATCAGTTTGTCATTCTTCTACCTAGAGCAGACCGGGGCTAAGTGTTGACCCCTCCCTGTTGATAACCATCCCGTCTGTTGCTTATTTAAATTCATCAAAAGTCAATACCCACTTTTTAAAACTCATTTTCTCCTACTATAGCATAATGCGCAATTAATCGGTTCTATTCAATGGACCCAAAATTGTATTAGTAATAATGTGATACAGTGTTTTTCTATTTATTCAAATTTAATTGTACATATTATATATTGCACAAAAGAGACTATATTTGTCACTTTAACATGTTGCACATTCTCTTATCTTATCTTGAATTGAATACAAAAATAACTACATGAAACTGGGTCCAGCCGTCCACATTGGGGCGATATCCCAATGTAGAAAATATCTGTCCACCCCTGGATTTGAGCCAACCCTCAGTAGAGTTTGATCTTTCTCTGTACAGAGATAGATCCCACTTTTAAATAGAGAAAATATGTCATCAGAAGCCAAAGCTACAGGGCCTTAGCTTCACAAAGCTGTAAACGATTCTCAAAAGGTTTCAGTTTGAATAGGTTGGTGCGATAAGAAGTTTTTAACAGGCTGACAGGTGACAAGATTGTGACTTGCAGGCTCTGGGCTGGCTGCTCACAAAAAAATATGTATCATGAAAAATTTCAAATCCATAGTTGCCACTGCCGTATGGCGTCATAATATGCAAATTAGATGGGTCAATTTATCCCTAAACTTTGGGCCTCTTTCTCTTATCACATTTTAGCTATAGTCTACATCAATACAGAATTTTCATTTTACATTTTCAGTTAAAAAGCCCAAGAAGACTTTGGTGAAGATGAAAATGTCCTCCCCAGTGGATCTCAACCCATTCAGCCCCATAATACTGCAGCAGGTAAACATGTTGAATGTTTTACAGTTGTGTGTTGGACCCCAAAAATAAATAATAAGCCTTTCTGTTCCTGTCTTGTTCACGCACTGGAAAAAGTGATGAAAAACCATTTTAGCACATTTTGAAAGAAGATTTTCCAATGAGACAAGGCAAAATGACAGTAGCTCAGTTGGTAGTGCACTGGTCTTTGGAATAATGGTCGTGGGTTTGAGCCCACCACGACCCATGTCATCTGTTCCCACTGATGCTTTACTAACATTGTGTTCTTGGGCAAGACACTAAACCCCACATTGCCTGAAGCCTCACAGGTGGACTCACCACCTGCAGAGGATCAGCGAGGGACTGGTGCTTTGAGCATTGGGTGCACCCAGAAATGGAATTCTGGCTGGTTTCTACCCCTTTATGACATGACAACAAATGTCTCCCTTGAAATGAGAAAATAAAGCAGCATTTCTTGAAATAAGGCTAAATGGCTTTGTCCCATCAGCAAATCTTGTTTTGAGACAGTCAGAAAGTACTCAAATTAAGATAAAACCACTTGATGCAAGTATTTATTACCTCATATTTTATCATTCTCAAATGTGTCCTCAAATGGATTTTCCTCATCTTCCTCACTTTTAGAATAGAGCAGAAGAATAGAATAGAACTTTATTGTCTGTTCAATTGAGCAGAGATTTGTCTTTCAACACGGCACATTTAAAGGTCATTCATTAAAACACACTTAAAATACCTCACTTTGCTGGACTCGCTCAGAGCAGACTCGCGTGACTCCGATATCAGTGCTTTTGGCTGATAATGACAGTAGAAAATTGAGTGTAGCGCTAGTTTTTACAAAGAGATTATGAACAAAATGTCAAATTATCATGAACTAACATTTTCTTGTTTCTTCAGCTGCAGGAACATTTGAAAGTGAACCACCTGGGGGACGTCAAACTGACCTGGACAGAAGACGACAACCACTGCGTTTTCAAAAAGGAAAAATCATCTTCACAGAACTAAGATCAGCAATGAGATACTGTATACACTGCAAAAAATGATCAAATAATTGCTTGAATCGAGGCTTTTTTATCTTAATCTGAGTACATTCTGATTGTTGCTTTATTTTCTCATTCCAAGGCAGACATTTCTTGCATCTTTTTAAAACAAGATCATGTTTTGCGTCCCATTGGCAAATCTTGTTTTAAGGCAAAATATGCTCAAATTCAGATATATTTAACCAAAGTTGAGCAATTTGTTGACTTATTTCTCATCACTTTTTGCAGTGTATTATTTCAATGTGTTTTAACTGACTGTTTGTGTCCTGTTCCATTTTCCTTGATTTGTTTAGTCTAGTGCTTATAGGTTTGAGGACAGGATGTCTCACATTACTGTCATTTATCAGAAGCAAGTGTATTTGTGGTTTGGTTTGTGTCTTCCCTCATTTCCGCGCAGTGCCGTGATTATATTTGTTTGTCAAATCATTATTTAAATCCAAACTTTTTAGTGAGAGGGCCACTTTAGTTCACCAGACTAGTCCAGGGGCCGACATCACGGACAGAAAAACTGTACTGACTGGCATCGGGCTCTTCTGAGACTTATGATAATCTATTATAGAGCTGAAGTTGGCTGAATGACAAATGTGTACCATCTCACCAGCAACATTAGCACAATTAACGGAAGTGATACAATCTAAAACCACGTTAGTGCGTGCAAATAAAGTCAACAACATCCTGGGCTTTAGAACAAGGTCTATATTGGCTGAGCTGAAGTTGGATGGATGACAAAGCGCACTTGTGTTTATGATCTCAAAGACTACTTTGGGTTAGGAATGCGAGAGGGCCACATAAAATGACACTGAGGGCCGCAATTGGCCCCTGGGCCTGAGTTTGGACATGCCTGATTTTAATGGGCACTTTTGACTTTAAATGACATCTACATGTTTTATGTGTCCCCAACTTTTTAAGTAGAGTTATTTATTAAATAATACAATGAACATAGTTAGGCTTTTCAAGCAGATTATCCAATCAGAGAGCAGAATGAGGCGCTCATTTGGGCAGGAGGGTGAAGGTGAAGGACTTTTGGAGGGAGAGGACCAGGGACTCCAATGACTTCATGGCGCAGGTGTTAGCATGGAGTTTGCATGTTCTCCCCATGTCTGGGTAGGTTTTTCCTCCGGGTGCTGTGGTTCCCCCTACCTTTCAAAACATGTACAATAGGTCTGGAATGTGCCTCCTGTATATATATATGCGCCAAGAAATGAAAAATTGTAAAGCGCTTTGTGACTCTGGTCTGTGAAAGGCACTATATAAATAAACATTACTTACTTAAATATTACTTCATGACTACAGATGTCAGCGTCACAGACAATAACAGCCCGTTACTTACTTCGAGCGAAAAATTATATTTGCTGTGAAGGTCTCAATAACTACAGATGCAATCTTTATTTTTTTTAATACTCACTGTGACAATTGTACTCGCTAAGCTATAAAATATAATATTTGAAACCCGTCTCTGAGGGCAAACAAGGGTCAGGGGTCGAGTTTATTTTCTATAGCACATTTTAAAAGCAGGCTTGACTGGCCAAACGTGCTTTCCAGACATTACAAAAATAGAGGCACAAAAATAAAATACAGCAAAAAATAAAATAGTGGTTTGCTATTATTTAATTTTAACATGAGTTAAAAGCCAAAGCAAAGAAATGTGTCTTTGGCTGTATTTTAAAGATCTTTACAATGGTCAATAAATATAGGCACAACAATTATATGGTTCTAATGATGATGAACGTTAAGATAAATTATAATTTGGGCAGCAACAGGCCGTTTCACTGAAACAAATCAATCGTTTATAAAGGACTAAGCTCAAATAATAACACTCATTGCTGATTTTTCTTTTTTTTTGAATGGGACAAATATGCCAAAGCTGTGTATCTGTGTGAAGCTGCATTATTTCATTTCTGTCTCCGTCTGACCGAGCCACTGTGTCTTTTGCGAAAGCGCGTGTGCAGCTGTTTCTCTGTATCGGCGAACACATAAAGCCCAAGACGGTCTCACCTCAGCACAAACTTTTGTCTTTGTTGCAGGTTTTCAGATCAACTCTGCTCCGTGTGAACTAAAAGTAGACTAAAGACCTTGAAGTGGCCGCGCGCCTAAATAAGCACAGTTAAAATTGTTTTTTTTAATTATAAATTGCAGTGAGTTGTGAAGAATTGCTAAGTGGTATTTTATCATGAGGCAAAATGTTTTGCCTCATGAGGAAAAGTCAAAAGTGTTTGATCCTTTTTTTAGACTTTGGGATGAAAATATTTGCTAAAAAGAAAACGCAGCTTGTTCCAGAACGCCATTATTCAACTTTTATTTTGTTTTCTTGGCATAAGGTGGAAACAGCTGCAGTCAAAAGCAGAAATGTACTATTGGAAAGAAAGGAGGAGTAGCGGCTCTATCCTAAGCATGTTCAGAATACAGCGCGTACGTGATGGGCGGGGCCTGGGCAGAACAGCACCACACAACTCAGGAGCAAGAGAAGCGGGATCTGCAATATAAGTATGTTTTTATTGTTTTAAGACGGCCATTGTCGGTGTTTGATCCGACTCAAAACCCATGTCTCACCTACTGTACACTGCAAAAAGTGATGAAAAACAAGTCAAAAATTTCTCAAATTTGGCAAAAATATATCATAATTTGAGCACATTTTGACTGCCTTAAAACCAGCTTCGCCAATAGGACAAGCAAAACCATCTTGTTTTAAAAAGATACAAGAAATGTCAGATTGAAATTCAGATTAATTTTATTTGCCATTTGCAGTAAAACCACATTACAATACATTGCAAAATACCCCACTGTGCACCAGACAAGTACATCATTGAAATAAGGTTAAAGGTACAGAAATAAAACAAACTAAAAAAGTGCAGGAAGCAATTGAGGCTGTGAAAACGATCAACAAAAACAGTCTCAACACAAGTGAAATATCAATAAAGTGCTTTGTTTTAAGGAGCAGATCGTGCACGACAGACATCTTGACTCTGCGACATATTTTCATCCATCGAGGGGTCCTGTCTCCCTTCGATTGAAAACATAAAGCAACAGTTCTTGAAATCAGACTGGTCCCATCAGCAAATCAAGACGGAATTTAAACACTCGATTCAAGCAGTTATTACCTCCTATTTCATCATTTTTTGCAGTGTAGTACCAATATCTATAAACGAAACAATCAATGGGATGAGGAAAATGAAATGGCTTATGAAATTAGTAACAGAATTAACCCTATTGTTGACCATAGTTTAAACAAAAATGTGTTTGCGATACTTCTGTACACAATTCTTATCTTTGCAGAGTTTGTAGCGTACAGTTTCGGGTTGCAGTTTTGTCATTCACAAAATCTTTGAATCTAGACCCGTTTTATTCTGAATTAGTCATGGATGCAGAATGTGACTAGGATTTTAATAAAGCAAAATTAACTGCTCTTATTTCCAAAGCATTTCCACTTTTCAACTTTACATACAAATATTTAGCACTTGTCTAATTACTGCTGTTGCAATGAACACAGTGTCTTTCTCCTCACCTGCTCATTCACATAACTACAAGTATGCATGAGGGAACTAGGGCAGACCAAACCGCGGCGGAACTATCCCACACTAGCTAACATGAATATTGTAGGGCGTACAGCACAAAGGAGCTCCACGCACTCCTCCGGTACATGTGGAAGTAGAGCGGCACTTATGCATCTTCACCGCTGGCCTTGTTGAAAGCACTGGCGCGCAGCTGTCTTACACCGGATGGAAGGATACGGGACAGGCCAGGGGGACAAAGGTGCACCAGATGTGAGGCCCCGGGGCAGGATGGAAGACCCCGGAGAGCAGGCACAGAGGGAGGCCAGGATAAATGTATATATAAGTATGAATATCTCAGCATGTGCCACTTGCAAACAAGGAAGTGGCTGTTTGTGGAACTTGATGAACTTTTTTCTAAATGTATTTAATTATTTTATACATGTTTGCCTTTCTTGTGCCAGATTTTTGCAATTCTTCTCTTCCTAATTCTGTGTTCAGACCGGATCATGCTTTGCGGTGAGTTTCAATGCAAAGTTAATGGCGTCGCGGCACGCACGTTTATCCCGCACAGTAGACGCCTTGTTGCGGCAAGGAAGAGGTGGTGGGTACAGCGGCTGGGTGCATGCAGTGAAAACAGAAGATGAACATCCGCGCTCCAACCAATCAGAGAGCCGCAAAGTGGTCACGGGGACATATGCCTTTACAAACAGGAAAATGAACACACTTGAAAACAACCAGAACAGGAGCTAAACCAGGACTAAATCAGGACTGACAATAGATAGATACTTTATTGATACCCATGGGAGAAATTCAGGTGTCCAGCAGCACAAGACTCATCCAGGTTTGTTGTACAGTCTGACAGCCGAAGGAACATAGGATCTCTTTAAACGTTCCGTTCGGAGGCTGTTGCTTCGATTACTCCCGGCCATAGTGTCATGCAGAGGGTGTCTAGAGTTACCCAGGATGCATGCAATGGGGGACACGGCCCTTGTGAACATGTCTTCCCCTCGATATGACATTCTTCTGTGACTGTGAACAAGTGCTGTTAGCGTGTTCGCTGATACGGCTGCCTGCCCTGCGTTTCTCCCAACGCAGGGCAGGACGTCAGATTGACTAAACTCATGCAGCTAAAATGTAGTGAATGTGCGTCTATGCCTCCATCTATGTACTGCACGTCCATGCATCGGCGGTCTGAACACAGCTTTACACAGGCAACACAGGCTGGTACCTTCCTTTGCACCTTTTAAATAGTTTGGTGTGAATTAATGTGTGTTTCAAAGGATAAAAATTAGTAAAATGTATTTACAGAATCAGTTTGACAGATGGCTTTGAGCACCAACCAAGAAAATAATTAAGCAAACCTCCCTTGTGGTTTGACTGTGGTTTTACTGTTTTCTGCCACTTCTATATCTAAATTAATTCATCATTAGAAGTTTCACATTCAAGTTTTTCTACACTTGGGCTGCCATTCACGTTAGGTCACTTTCAATATTGTGTTGACACTAACAGCAATTCAAGAATGGGCATTTTTTATTAATTTTTTTTATCCTCAATTTAAATCTACTGCTTAATTATATCGTCCCATAGAAAACATATACAGTGCTGCTTTTTTGTGACTGGGATAACATTATTACTCTCAAATAAATATACCACATTTTAGAAGGGAATAGGGTAATACACGCACGCACGCACACACACACAAATATATATAAAAACATTTTCATTTTTTATAGCACTTCTTGATTTATTTATGACCACCTTTTAAATCTCTTCAGACTAACTCCTCGTTAAACATACACCTCCTCATTAGCCCCCTCTCTGGTCCGTAACCTCCACATAGGTCACACCCCCCTCCACCCAAGACCCCCACCTGTCCATACCCCACACACCCTCCCCCCTAATGAGCTGTGTCTGCCCTAGACCCCGGCCCTGGGGTTCCTGCTCCCTCTGGCCTCTCCTCAGAGGCCTGGGCCGGTGAAGGCGCTCTCCCGGTGTAAAAACAGCAGTGTCCTTGTGCAGTGACCACCGTCAGCTTTACCACGCTGAGCATCCTTGAACCAGACTGACCCCCCCCACCCCACAGACACACACACACATACACACATCGGGCGTGGAGTGCTACCTTTGCAATTATCAACAAAGGACGAGCAACCATGCAAACACTGGATGGACTGTGTTAGAGAGCACAGACAGGAGAACGTATATGACCTTCATACATGGCACCTTTATGCATTTGAAGGTACCGTATGTACTTTGGTAATGATTGACAATGTAGGACTTGGTGGTAAACGTGTAGATATGCTGCTGGGGGTTGGAGATGAAACATCTGCGCTGCAAAAAATGATAAAAAATAAGTCAAAAATCACTTTGGCAAAATGTATCTTAATTTGACTGCCTTAAAACAAGATTTGCCAATGGAACAAGAAAAATTGTCTTCTTTTCAAGACACAAGAATTGTCTCCGACGTACTGAGAAAATAAGTCAGCAATTCCTGAAAAAAGACTAAATGGCTTTGTCCCAGTGGAAAATCTGGTTTGAAGACACTCAAATACTCAAATTAATTTTAAAACGCAACTATTTTTTGATGTAATAATTTTTTGCAGTGTGTATGTATATGTATGTATATGTTTGTGTGTGTATACATTTTTAACTGTACTTTAATTAATGTACTACATATTTATTATTGTAATGTAAAGCCTGCAACAAATCCTTGTAACAAAAGAACACCTCGAAGAAGAGATGATCCACCTCAATGGAGCATCCATAAATAATAAACATAAATACATATTTATAACTACAATGTATATCCTTAGATTTAAGAAGAATTGGAAGCTTTTAAAAGGACCATTGTTTAATGTTTTAATTTGCCATGATATTTGACCTTTTCTGAACAAAAGTGCATTTATTCTTAAAGCAAAATACATTACACAAAATGTTCATGTTTTTCATGTTTGAGGTTGTCAAGCAGACTGTCCAATCAGGGAGCAGAAGAGTCACTTCGGTTTCCAAATGTAGCTGTTTGGCATCTTTTCAACATAACAGCAAAACTCACAAGTAAAAAATAGCACCACACATGGGAAGAATGAACCTGCTTAAACCCTTCTTTAACCTGACTGACTTCTTTCGCTGAGTCACAAAGAAAAAAAACACAAACACATGAATATTTCTAGTTGCCTGGGACGAAATGCCAAGATTATAGCCATTCCCAATATTTTAACAATAACTGCGATCGTACCAAAAGTATATCTTGAGCTCATACTTTCTAAAAAAAAAAAAAAGAGCAACATATGAGTTCATCAGTAACTTTTCAGACTGGTGGTATTTCAGCAGAGGCATAAATGGCTTCCACCCAGCAGTGCGAGAGGTTAGCAGGGCCCTATAAATAAGCAGGCCTCCGCATTACGTTTAAAGAGGCTGCATTTGTCACAGTGCGAATAATGGCCACTAAATGACAGCGATTACTGCCTAATTAGTCTGATGCGACGAGGGAGGAGTAACGAGGCCGAACCGCTGCTGTCAATTCACTCACGGCGCGGCGAAGACAAGCAAACCTGCAGCGTGTCTTTTGTCGAATAAGTTATTTTAATGAGGATGTATGTAAGAAACTGAGCTGAACGGGGAGATAAGAAGACACGTGTTTGAGGTTTTTACCGTGTGGAAAAGGGTCAAGCTAAAACTTTATATAAAATCTGTTTAAAAAATGCATGAAATATACCATTTACAGTATTTGTAGTTGTGGATAAATACGTGAATTTAAACCAGTGAAACCTAACTTTTAAACAACCCAAAATGAATTATCTATGTAGTAAACTCAATCTTACCTGTTCCTGGCTCTAACACATTTTGGTTATTTTGGTTTTGATATGCATGTATTTTTGGCCTCTGTCAAATCTGTCAGACAGAAGAATATGCCTGTATAAAAGTATAACCTGTATAAAAGTATAACCTGTATAAAAGTATAGCTTGTATAAAAGTATAGCCTGTATAAAAGTATAGCCTGTATGAAAGTATAACCTGTATAAAAGTATAGCTTGTATAAAAGTATAGCCTGTATAAAAGTATAGCCTGTATAAAAGTATAACCTGTATAAAAGTATAGCCTGTATAAAAGTATAACCTGTATGAAAGTATAACCTGTATAAAAGTATAACCTGTATAAAAGTATAGCCTGTATAAAAGTATAACCTGTATGAAAGTATAACCTGTATAAAAGTATAACCTGTATAAAAGTATAGCCTGTATATTTCAATTCAATTCATTCTTTATTAAGAACACAGATAGAACTGGTTCATAGATTAAAAAAACAAAAACAAAAAATAATAATAATAATAATAATAAAGAGACAAAAAACATATGTATACAGTAAAATTATAAACAGGTGTACAGACAGGACCTCCAATGCCTCCATAGGTCAGAGGAAAACCTTACAGAGCTCCTCCTTGGACAGACCAGAGCTTGGATGATCTGGTTTGACAGATTCACGGCTCTGCACATAAAAGAGTAAATACAATATCTGATGGAGACAACACATGACCTCGCACCACAATTTACAAACATTTCACTGGCGCTACAAAACCTGGGCACTTTCAACAGAATCCTCAGAGAGTCATTGTGAGCCACATTTAGACTCCGCATACTCTTTTTCTTATATCTACACCAGAGCTGTGCAGTATACAAGGGTGAGCAAAAAGCCTTGAAAAGATTAACTTTAACATCTCTAGAGCACATGTGAAACTTCCGAACGAGCATATTAGCCTGGCCATAAAGTTTACACCGCTGTCGATACATGTCTCTGTCGTCAGAGAGGTCAGAGGTTATGTAGTGTCCAAGATACTTTACCTCCTCTGTGGGTTGGAGAATATCACCACATAGAAGGAAATCAGGGAACACTAATTTTTTATCCTCCTTTGTTTTTACAATCATGATTTGACTTTTAGAGGCATTATACTTGATGTCATGCTCTATGCCATATCGGGAGCAGATATTTAACAGCTGCTGTAGACCTGCACTGTAAGGACACAACACTACAAGGTCATCTGCATACATTAAATGGTTACACAGGTGACTGCCAACCATGCATCCAGTTTTACACTGATTTAGCTGCAGAGACAGGTCATCAATATAGACATTAAATAGAAGAGGAGACAAAATTCCACCCTGACGCACCCCATTGCTAACCCTGAATGGGTCAGAAGTGGAATCGCCCCATCTGACCTGCATGGACTGGCAGGAGTACCAGAATGCAAGTATCCTTATGAGGAAGTCTGGAACACCTCGATCTAATAATTTTTGGAACAATGTTCCATGGTTGACTCGATCAAATGCTTTAGATGCGTCCAGAAAACACATGAACATAGTTGATCCCTGAGAGTTATATTTGCCCAGCATCTCTTTGAGGGCATAGATGCACAGGTCAGTACCATGTGCAGGCTTGAAGCCAAACTGGTTAGCAGTGGTGTACAAATATGGCTCGAGTCGGGTTAAAAGAATAATCTCCAAAACCTTAGACACAGAGCTTGCTAAAGCAATTGGGCGGTAGTTGTTACTGTCACTGAGTTTACCAGTCTTATTTTTGATTATAGGGATCAATATAATGGACAAAAGTGACTGAGGCAAAAGGCCATGAACCAGAAACCCAGTGAAGCAGAGGGCTGTATAAAAGTATAACCTGTATAAAAGTAAACCTTGTATAAAAGTATAACCTGTATGAAAGTATAACCTGTATAAAAGTAAACCTTGTATGAAAGTATAACCTGTATAATAGTATAACCTGTATAAAAGTATAACCTGTATGAAAGTATAACCTGTATAATAGTATAACCTGTATAAAAGTATAGCCTGTATAAAAGCCTGTCGTGGTAGTGGATCCTTCTCTTATTGTGATCCTCCTCGAGGTTTCTCACTTTTGTGTCTCAGAGTTTTCTTTGTAGTTATTTTTAGCCGATGCAGGAGAGTCTAAGGACAGTGATGGATCTTTATTAACATTTATGCACATTGGTCATCCCGCTCTATGGACCAATGGCTGTCATAAATTTGTAATAATTGCATTCCCTGTGTTTGAACTGTTTGATTCTCTGATCTGTTGTTTGTGAATCAAACTCTTTGTAAAGTCCTCCGAGATGACTGTCTTTGTGATTTAGTGCTATAAAAGAAATACAATGGATATCATCGATCAATACAATTTCTACAAATCAATCCAATCTTTATTTGTAGAGCACATTTAAAACAGCCTTAGCTTACCACAGTGCTGAAAGACAGAAAAAAAAACACAAAAGTAATGTATACAGTATATATACACACACAAAAAATAAAATATAAACAAAAACTTGTCTTTTTCTATTTGGGATTAAAAGACAAAAAGAAATGTTGTCTAATCCAGACTATAGCCTTCTACCTCCTTTTTTTGGGTGAAACCGCCTTCTGTCGGTTGATGAAATCTGTGGGAAAAGACCAGTCACACACACACACACACACACGCACACACACACACACACACACACACACACACTCTATTACCTGCAGCACCATCAGCCTGCATCACGCCATCTCCCCTCCAGCAAGACATGAATCCTCTCTCCTCCACATCTCATACAGCGTTCCCCGGGTTTCCCTCGCCGCCTGTGCAAAAATCCATACCACGGAGAAGGACGCGCACCACGTTCATGCTGCGTATTATTACCCCTCTCCTTGTGAAGCTTCAGGGCCGACCTTCTTGGAACAACCCCCCCATCCCCACCCCTCCCAGAGCCGGTCTATAGCCAAAGGGCAGCCGGACTCCTCAGAGGGGCCTATGATGGATGGAGTGTGCTGAAGAGCGGAGGAAAGGCTGCTTGGCTTTGTTGTTGTGTCCAGAGTGTGGTGTTTAGGAGTGTGTGTGTCTGTGTGTGTGTGTGTGTGTGTGTATGTCTGGACCAGAGCCAGACTGAATGAAGACCAGGGCGTTGTGGTACCCTTGACCTAGGAGCAGGTTTTAGAATGTGGATACAAGCACATTTTTAACTAAAAGGTGGTTGAAACAGCAAATTTTGGATAAAGTTTCATGCGGGCAAACATATAGTGAAATACATATTGTGTGTTTGTGTCTATATGTTTAATAGCTTGTGTATGATATAGATAGATATAGATAAATACATAATTCTAAAAGTAGCTGAAAATAGTAAGAAAATGCAACAGCAGAGATGATGTAGCCGCTGGGGGGAGAAAATTAGGGCCGTAAATGACAATTATTTTGATAACTGATTAGTTTGACTATTCTTCTTTCAATTCATGTACGTCTATGAGTTATTTAGACCTGATATCGAGATTTTTTAAACATCTGATTAAAACAAAACTGAAGTTATGTCGCCGGAGAATAACAAAATGAAGCCCTAGTAGCGAAGCGCAAAGAAAAACCCTGCCCTTACTGTTGTTTATCAAAGTTATTGTCACTTCTATTTTGCCTCTCACACTGTTTCTGCCAATTGACGATAATTGCGAACTAAAAAACTTGAGATTATAACTTTTTTGGCACAGCTCTAAATATGTTTGAGTTTGATTGGATAGATTGATCTGAGGCGAAATAATACAGATGCCATTGTGTCTATTCATACCAGCACAGACCAGTCCGGCATCATGAACGGTAATGGCGGTCAGAGGGGCCGATGGTGCTGCCTTGTTTCAGTAAGTGAGACTGAAAACACTATAACACAAATTTTACACAATTTTCCTCCATCTACACAACTTACGATTATATCCTTACCATTTTTTTGTTTTTTGACATTTTTCAGCATCTTTGACAAATCTTTCCCACACTCAGCCAATCAATCAAACCTAGGATCTCCCCTGAAGTCAAGCACTGCCCCCCTGCACCTGCTGATGGCACTATTGATCTGCTCTGCTCCCTGCTATCTCCAGTCATCAGCCTTCAGAGCAGAAACAAGCCGGACCCCGTGACAAATCTCCTGCCTGCGAAACTACTTATGAAACACTTAACAATAATAACGCCGTCGTAGCTCATCCCACGACCCGTGCGCCGCTGGGGTCTCTGGAGGTATAAACGAACGACCAAAACACACAGTTGTCAAAAGAGTGTGTGTAACGGATACGGATGGGGAGGGCGGCAGGAAGAATGTGGTATGCTAATGCGAGCTGGGGAGGGTGTCGTGTAAACAGCAGTAGTGAAGATTGATCAGGTTTGTGCAGTAAATGATGAGAGTAGGGGAAGCTAAAGGCCTAATAGCATCTCTGTGATGGAGATGAGAAACGGGAGCTATAGTTGTATTATGTGGGTGGAAAGTGAAGCAGATTTGGAGAAAGTTTCTTGGACTCCAAAACTTTCAGGCTGGACAACTCTAAAAGCAGGTGTGTCCTTGGCTGCAGCAGGTGAGGGAAAGGAGGGTCATGAATCATAGTCGACCACGAGATCCTCCTGCAGAGACTAGAGCACTGGGTGGGTGTCACTGGGACTGCGCTAAGTTGGTTTAGGTCTTACCTAGAAGACAGGAAATACTTGGTTCAGATAGGAAACTGTGTCTCAGATCATATGGCTCTGACCTGCGGAGTGCCACAGGGATCAATTCTGGGGCCTCTTCTGTTCAATATTTACATGCTGCCGTTAGGTCAGTTAATACGCTCCAACAATGTATCCTACCACAATTACGCTGATGACACTCAAATTTATGTCTCACTTACTGCAGGAGAACATGGACCAGTGGAATCACTCCTTCACTGTACTCAACAGATTAGTGATTGGATGCAAAATAACTTCCTTCAGCTAAACGCAGACAAAACAGAATTGATTGTCTTTGGTCCTCAGAAACAAAGAGAGAGCGTTATTCGTCACCTCCAGTCTCTCTCCCTGGAACCTGTAGGCAAGGTCAGAAACCTAGGAGTTATAATGGACTCAGACTTAAATTTTAACAGTCATATCAAATCAGTAACATCAGCAGCATTTTACCATCTGAAAAACATTGCCAAAATTAGAAACATAGTGTCTAAATCAGATCTGGAGATTCTCATCCATGCATTTGTCTCCAGTAGGTTAGACTACTGCAATGGCCTGCTCACAGGTCTCTCCAAACAGGCTGTAAAACAACTGCAGTATGTCCAAAATGCTGCAGCTCGAGTCCTGACCAGGACCAGGAAATATGACCACATTAGTCCAGTTCTCAGGTCTCTGCACTGGCTTCCTGTGGCTCAGAGAATAGACTTCAAAGCAGCACTGCTTGTGTACAAGTCTCTCCATGGCCTCGCACCAGGGTACTTAAGCGACTTGTTAGTCCCATATGAACCGACCCGGACTCTGAGGAGCACAGGAGGTAGCCTCTTACTGGTTCCAAGAGTCAGAACTAAACATGGGGAGGCAGCGTTTGAGATTTATGGAGCTAAAATCTGGAACAATCTTCCTGAAGATGTGAGGCTAGCATCTACTCTGGCAATTTTTAAATCGGGGCTAAAAACTGTTCTTTTTAGCTGTGCATACGGCTGAAGGATTCTATTGATACATACTCTTTTTTTTTTTAATGCATTGTGGTTATTTATTATTTTAATCCCGTGTGTGCTTTTAATATATATATATTTTTTTTCCATTATTTGTGATTTTATTCTGTTTTTAATGTATTTATTGATGTCTCTGATTTGTGTGATACTATGTGGGTTGTGAGGCGCTTTGAGTGGCCTTGTGTTGGAAAGGCGCCATACAAATAAAGTTGATTGATTGATTGATTGATGAATCATCTAACATTTACTGTATGCTGGACCATGTATGTCGCCCCCTGCAGGACACTCTGTGCCGGCTCTGGAGAGCAGCCTCAGTGACAGAGTGGTCTACCCTTTATGTGTAAAGGAGTAGTTTTGCCAGTCCTTCCTTCCTGCTTCTGTCAGACTGTACAACTGCTGAGCCTGAATTATTTCTTTGGTAGAAACATCTCCATAATGTTAATGTCTGTAAAAGTGTGAGTCATAGGTCAATGGAATAACAAGTGAATGTCCCAGATCAGCCACCATCCTTAAGCCTAGCGTACATCGGACTGGCAACTGATTATATCCGTCGCCTCTGAGTTGCTGCCCCGCACACATCGACAATCTGGCGAAAACGGGCAACTCTGAGTCGCAGGCCAGTCTCTTGAATAACAGCGCGTACATCGACAGCAACTGGCCTCAACTACAGTGTGTTTTCTGACATAAACTGTTGCGGGCTCGCAATACACGCAATACACACACGTTGTCGGAGCGGCGCATGGAGCGCGCACATCGGAGCAACTGAGGACAACTAGTTGCCGAAAAGTAGAACACGGGCAACTGACTGGAACTGGAGACCGACTGATCATCTCCAGTTGTAAGAGCGCGCACATCGACCGATTTCGGCAACTGATCATCTCCATCATCTACTCTCAGTTGCCAAAAGCCGCCTTGCAACTAGTTGTCCCCAGTTTCTCTGTCGATGTACGCTAGGCTTTAGAACCTGCTTCTGTTGCTCTAGATGTGGCACTTACTGTTGTTTTTTTTTTTCTATCAAAGATGTGAAACCACTTTTGAACACGATGGTGTGATCAATAATTAGGATGTGAAGAACAGCTCCGGGAGCACTGAAAATATTTGACTCTTTAACAAAAGTATGTAATATTTATTTTCTCTAGACTTTATAATTTAGTGTATTTTTCCTATTTTGTCCACAAGGTGACTGTCAGAAAGGGGACAGCCTTCAACTATCACCATCCATTCACTCACTGAGGGTATTACAGGATTTTAGAGGTAGGGGCAACCGAAACACCAGAGAAACCTGCGCAGAACATGCAAACTCCGCTCAGAAAGGAATCAAACTCTTTTTACGGCGAAGTTAGAGCTCTTGTCGCAGTGATGAAGCTCTCCTTCACTTGTAGAAACAATGTGGACTATTTTCTTTAAAATATGAATAATAAAATAGCAAGAAGCTGTTAAACAGTTATTGATCATTTAGATGTCCGTGTTTTTCCAATTTGAATGGAACAAAAGTTTGAATGCTCTGCTATGTCTGCTGCTGCGACACGAGTGAAAAAGTCAATAACGTTTGCTCTGTTTGAACCTACAAGTCTTAGTCTTTTATTTTATTTCGGTCACTTGTGCATTTTACACATCGTCAGGATAGTAAATTACAGCAGAAACAAAGACCGAAAAGGAGTAGGCTGAAGTTAATGCTTATATTGCCTACCCTTTTTACAGGTGTCATTAGTATAAGTGAATGTAAACAGTAGCATTTAAATTAGCAACTATATCAACATCATAAATCTGAGTTCAGGTAGCCATCCAAAATGATAGTTTTAAACATCCTTCTAAAGTGGTACAGTGAATTGCGGGTTTTAAGTTCGTTTGTGCATCCCTTCCAGAGATCAACCCCTCTAATAGACAAACAGCTTTTCATAACATTAGTTCTACATTTTAGTTTTTTGAACATGTCTATTCCTCTCAGTTCATAATGACTGTCTCTGATTGTGAACAGTTTCTGTAGTGGTTAGTAGTTTTGGCCCAAGCGTTGATCCCTGAGCGATACCACAGGTAATATTTAATAGTTCTGATTTTTTATTATATATCTCAACATATTGGGATCGGTTTTGTAGGTAGTTTTGTATCCATGAATGTGATAGTCCTCGAAGTTCATATTTTTCTAATTTCCGTAATAGAATGTTTTGATCTATAGTATCAAAAGCTTTCTTAAGGTCAATGAAGACACCCACACTGTATTTCTTTGAATCTACTGATTTTGATATATTTTCTGCCAGCTCCATAACGGCCATTGAGGTGGAGCGGTTTTTCCTGAAACCATATTGATGATCGCTTAAGAGGTTATATTTGTCTAAGAATGTATCTAGTCTGTGCACAAATATTTTTTCTATTACTTTTGAAAACTGAGAGAGAACTGAAATTGGTCTATATTTTGAGAACAGGTGTCTATCACCTTGTTTGTGCACTGGAAAGATCCTTGCTATTTTCATTGAGTCTGGGAATACACCCATTTTGACTGATTGATTACAAATGTGTGTCAACGGTGGTGCTATAAATTTGATTGTGTTCTTAATAAGATTGATATCTATTCCCAAGGAGTCTTTAGATGTTTTTGTTTGAAATTTGTTTACTACTTTCACTATCTCTGTTTCATTTGTAGGATTAAGATAGAAAGTGTTTGGATTTCTGTTTACTGCATCACATGGAGATAGGTTTTTATGCATAACAATATTTTTTGCCAGTTTATTACCGACGTTTACAAAATAATGGTTGAAACCATTGATTATTTCTTTTATTGTTTCAAGTCTGGAGCTCTCATGAACAAAGTAGTTTGGGATAGCAGGCATGCTTTCTCTCCTTTTAAGAACATTATTAATCACTTTCCAAGTACCCCTGATATTATGTTTTTGCTCTTCAAATAAAGTATCAAAGTAGTCCTTTTTGCTCTTTCTTATTATGCTTATCAGCTTGTTTTTGTACTTTTTGTACTTAATTTCAGATTCCATTGTCCTGAGTTGTAAAAACTTTTTATATAATACATGTTTCTTTTTGCATGCGTTTTCTAGCCCTCTAGTTATCCACGGCTTTTTGACAACATTTAGATAAGACTTTACCTCTTTAAGTGGGCAGTTTTTATTGTATATTGCCAAAAAACTGGACAAGAAGGATTCATATGCATAATTTGGGTTAGTCTGTGAATACACGTTCTCCCAGTTCATTTTGTCCAGATCTTCTCTAATATTATTTAGTCCTCCTCATTTTAGACCAAGGAAATAGATTTTCTTTCCAGAGTAGTTGGATGAATGTTTACCACTGCGTCTATACACTCTATTTCCTTTTATGAGCGACATACAGTAGACCATTTTGTAATTATTATCTTCGCCCACTCTGTCTACATTATAAATATCTCAGTGGCGGTGTCACAGAGGCTGCAGATTGCCCGATAAAATATGGACAGTGGAACCACGAGCCCTTTCTTTCCCTCAGCAGGCAATCTTCCTCTCGCCTTAACCCTTACCCTGACCCCCTCCGCTGACCTCCTGCCAGACCACTCCCAGGGACAAAGAGCACATATTTCACATGTTCAATCATCAGCCTTGACGTTATGGCCATTGGCGATGCAGTCGCCTGTGACTAGAGACCAGCTCGCCCGACTCAATGGGCTCTTCACTGCAAAACGGAATTTCCGATCTATTGGCGTTATTGTGGGATTGGACCCATCTTTCAGCCAGTGCCACCTGTCTGCCCAGCACCCATTATGGTCTAATATCTTCAGGTTAAATTCAGTAATATAATATCGCTGAAAAGTCTATCTACCTCTTTAAAATCAACTGACAATCAAAGGCCGTGTATTAGTAGTGGACTGAATGCAAAAGAAGCTGATTTGGACTATCCTTATATGGGCGTTTGTTCTGATGGGGTTAGCTTTGCGGCGTAACATGGGCAGACGTGATGCTAACAGAGTTGCAAGAGCAAGCTGAAGTTTCCTCTGCAAATGAACGCATCTGATTGTCACGTGGGTAAAATTAAATGACACCCGAAATGCAAAAACTGCAAAAAATTACAGATTTAAAAAAAGTAATACAAAACAAGATCTAGCAAAAACCACAGGGCAGGACCGAAACAGACGAGGGATGACAATGACGGAACAGGGAGTGAAGGAGCACACAGGGCTAAATACAAGACTAACAAGACTACAGGTGATACAGATGAGGGCGGGGCAGGTAATCAAACAGGAAGTACAACCAAAGAAGACACAGGGAGTTAACAAACTACTATATAAACCAGGAAGTAAATCTAAACCATGTGTCACGGTGTGGACTTTCTGCTGATGTATCTGGTTTTATTGTGATATATTTTTGTTCCCTTGTTGTGAGTTTTACTTCCTGTCTGTCTCGTTGATTGTTTGCCCCTCCCTGATGTGCTACACCTGTGTCTACCTGTGTGTATTTAGACCCTGTGCTCTTGTTGTCGGTCCATTGTTGTTTCCCCCCATGTCTTTTTTCTCGGTTTCAGATTTTTTTTTTGCATTTTGTGGCATTTATTAAATTATATTATTTTTGCAGTCCTACTTTTGGGTCCTTCCTTGTTTATTCGTGACAATGCTGCAAGAAATATCTTTATAATGATCTAAAACATGCCACAGTTTGCTTGTTTTGACAAGAATATCTTTCCCCTGTATTACCCTCATGTACGCCCAGGGGTACGCAGCTAACACTACTGTACACACTTCTATATTTTGATGTTTTGCAGTGCAGGGGAATGGAGGGCCAGGACAGGAGCAGTAGCGCTGTAGCCTGTGATGATGCCAGGGCCACCTTAGCTAACAGCCCAGCTCTTTATGGCCCCGTCGCCGATGGATGATCCACACGGGGCCTGCAGCCTCGCACAGCCGCCTGGACAGATTCATGACCGTGAGCTCACATCAGCCAAGTGCGAGGCAGGTACTAAAACTACAGCTGGGCAGGCACTTATGCTATGGGAAACAATATCTCCCAGGTTATGTTGTGCCATAATGTAATGATGTAGTTTCCTGTAGGAGTCGCCGTATAAAGAATGACGGCAGGAGAATTGTGTGGTTTGTGGGTCTGCGTAAAGTTACATTGATTTGGTTTAAGGAGTAATCCATTAAACTGGTGCATAAGCAGTGAAGTGGACTGTGACATCACCCACATAAACACACACTTGGGGCCAGATGTGCAGTTCTAAGCCAGGTGCTATATTCCAAGTAAGCTTCTTCAAATGCGATGTTTAGTATTTGATTTTTGTCCTGATGGTGAGATACTGGTAGCCTGACAAGCCTGGACCATAGACTGTAAATATTTACGGACGTAGTGACAACTCTTTCCTCCGTTGAAATTTATGTGTGATCAACATGCACCTTTGGAGAATAGCTGCGAGTAGCCCCTCCGGCAGAAAAATTGTGAAAAAAAAAATGTGTTAGCTGGCACTCTGTGTCTGTGTCTGTTAGCTGAGTTTCTGTGGCCGTATCATTTGCGTTAGATGGATCCAGTCTGACACATGGCTGAAAAAACGCGTTCATTCAAAAGTCCACAGCGGCTAAACTAGGCTGGTCTGAAAAAAAAAAAAAAAACTCCCCTCAGCATTGACACGCATCCGGAAAGTAGCATTGAGCCAAGAGCCGACTTTTGGACCATCCTTTAAAGCTGTTTTTGAGAGAAAAAAAGGCGCCATAAGAATTCATTGGATAATATTGTTTCCGGGTACGCCACCACCGGCAAGGAGTCAGATTGCAAGCATGTCAGCGCATGTGCTCACGGACCCCTTTGAGCTAGGACCCGCCCCCACTGGCCTGGACATGCAGTCATTGAGGCATTTTGAATGGGTGGGTCTACAGGTTGACAGATAAATAGACCAATCCGCAAACGCAATGACAGCTCTGAGGCAAGAAAAAGTTAGGATACATTAGAATTGAGAGCGTATCGCATTGTCTTGGTTTTCAATTGCCGTTTTCACAGTAAATGACTGAGAAAATACATCACCACGCATTCCTTACCTAAGCACACTTTTCAATAACGACCTCCCAAAGCCCCTCCTACAAGTTGCCTCAAACTGCTGTGTGGGTCACCTTAGTATCTCCTGTTTAAAATATGCAATTTCTGGTCCTTGTTCACATTAAAAGGAAAATAAAATTATGATGTGGGTGTTTAAATTCTGTTAGTGTGATATTACAGCCTTATTATTACACATGCTAATTACCGTGGGTCCATGACGGCAGGTAGAGTACAGGGGCTAATTTAGGTGAATGACTTTGGTCGATTGTGTGATCATTATTAGTTTTGCACAATAACATCTGTGTGGTTGAACTATTACAGAGAATGAATGAATTACAGTGAGTTTCCTGCAGCTGTTGTCATTGTTGCTCATCGGAAAATAATTTACCATCCGTCTCCAAACCCCCATTGTTCATGCTGAAAATAAGTAGATGTGGCTTTCCAGGTCCGGACACTGGATCCATACCAAGTCTCCAAGATGTCTGCCCATTTTAATCAATGGCTTGTGCTCAATGGCGCATGCTCGCACCGGGGACGTCCCAAACATTCGTGGAAGTGAAGCGTTCGGCTAGCTTTGGTTCTATTTCTGCAGGACCACGAGAGCAATCTGACCAATAAGTGAGTACTGTGGACGGTGGTGCTCGCTCTTGTTGCTCTGATGCTCGAGCGCAGAGGTACATGTGAGTGTTCTGACCAATCAGAGCATGGCTGAGAGACTAGAGAGAGAGTGACCAGTGAAAGAAAGACCAGAGAGAGGGACCAGAGAGAGGGACCAGAGAGAGGGACCAGAGAGAGGGACCAGAGAGAGGGACCAGAGAGAGGGACCAGAGAGAGGGACCAGAGAGAGGGACCAGAGAGAGAAACAAGAGTAAGAAGACAGAGAAAGACTAGAGAGACCAGAAAGAGAGCAGCAAGAACAATCAGAGAAAAAGACCATGTGAGCAGCCTGACCAATCTGAGCATATAAATGTGTGGATTGATGGAAAACCAATGAATTTCAAATGTTTTTTTTTTTTTTAGAATGACACTAAAATACCCACAAAATCCAAAATCTTTCAGAAAGCTGTAGGTTCTCTGTCAGCTGAGGACGAGCTGTTCTAGGTAACATTGAGGTCTAGGGGGGAACCTTCCTAGATCTCTTGTCAGACACCAGAGGGATCATGGGAGTTCGCCAACATGGAGAAGGCATTCAGCCGGTAATGTGAATTATTTCAATACCTTATGGATGAATAAAGTACATTATTATATGCACAAATTAGGCCTATTCTACATTTTAGAACAGAATTCTTAAAAGTTTTCGTGAATATCCCTCTCCATTGAATTTTCTGCAAAGACCAATATGGAGGCCTTGAAGGAGGTCTTTTTCTCTCACTAACGTATACGGCAAAGCTAACCTCACATTTGTCTGTTAATTTCAGATTGAATTCATGCCATTGGAGATGTGATCAAAAGCTGCAGTGTCCGTATGTCCTTGCTGAAGACTGGACATGACAGAGGTGATGTGTGATAAAAGTCCAGAGATCTCTGCATGTTTGGATCTGAGCGCTGGAGGCTGTGACACATGTCTGTGGCGTCTTTCTTCTGTCTTTTACTCCTCTTTCAAAGTGTGGCCTCAGGCTGAAAACTGTCCGTCAGACTGCTACATGAATCTACGTGACAGAGAGACAAAAACATGAGAGAATCCGGGAATGAAGAAAACTGCCTGAACCATGTTTTCACATTTATTTTTTTAACATTTACAGAAAACTGATGGTCCACGTCATGCTTTAAAATACAGTTAGCGTATTGGTCCAATTCTAGATTTTTGAATTTTCACTGATTAAACTAATCTGTGAGGAAGCATTATATACATTTTGGTCTAAATCAGAAATCCCCCAAAACGCCACAACAGATCATTTTGGTGAAACCCAAACATAACTGAACTAATTTTGTTCAAATCATTGTAAGATAAAAGTAACGATTTGGTCAAAATACCGTTGTGGAAAGGTAACGCAGATTTGTGGAGAGTTAACTCAAAAATAAATATATACATGCAAAAAACAAGTACTAAAAAAAATCCTTCCGCCCGGTCACAGACGATTTGAAATACAAGTCACAGGAGTTTGAAATACTTGTATTACTTGTATTCTAAACTCCTTCAGCCTGTGACCAGTTCTAAGACTATAGAATCAAAACAAAAATATTTCTTCTTGTTTATTTTTGGATCTTTTCGCTCCTGTAAAATTGCCTTCTTTGATACACGCCTTCAATAATATCCCATGTCATTTATCACTTCTACCACCAGATGGGAGTGCTGGTGCAGTATGGGCATCTCTTACTCCATTTCCCATACTTGTCCATTTTTTCCCTGTTGTTTATGTATTCATATTTTTTTTCTTTTAAGTAATGTTGAAAAATCCTGATCACCTCCAAATCATCTTTCAAAGTACATTAGAGTGGTTTGAGGCGAGCCAAAGCTATATGCATGTTCCCATTCTGTTGTGCTCTTCTCTCTTGAGTAAAGATGAAAGGCAGCGAGCTCTTAGCAGCAGGACACTCCTCTGTCCCCTCTGCACACCGCCCAGTCCTGCCACATGCCCAGGACTATTTCCAGTTGCCTTGGTAACCTCACGGCACCTGTAAGACCCCATTAAAATCAGCCGAAACCGAATCAAAAGCGGATCTGCAAAATCCACAACCAATCCTCCTTAACCTTTACAAATCCATCAGTCCACTCCACTGTCAGCGCCCGGACGTCTTGAGGTCAGAAATGAACCATCACTCGAGGTTTAGTCGGACTGGAGTAACTGTATTGTGTGACTGAGACTCCATGGGCCGATTTATTGATAAAGGCCAACAGCGAAAGTTTAACAACAAAAGGTGTGTTTCCCTCAGTAGCTGGCATACAGACTGTTGAACACACACGAGCCCCTCTACACCAAGGTTGTGAAGAAAACCACAACAAACCGGGTAGAAGCCAATTCTAATCTGTAATTTAATTGAAAACTTCAGCTCATTGATTCAGCTTGTGTATGAATTCAGGCCGTAAAAAGTGCGTCCTCTAGCCTCTACAGCGCTGCTAAACACAGTAGCATGTTAGCAGAATTGGCTATAGCTCCTCTGGCTGTAACTGCACACACAGCAAAACAGCCCAAACGACACAACAGTGAGGAAGAGAAGAGGGAACTAAAGCGAGAAGAGGGAACTAAAGCGAGAAGAGGGAACTAAAGCGAGAAGAGGGAACTAAATTCTAACACTGCTGGTTAGAATTGCTGCTAATAGCAGCAATTCTAACCAGCAGTGTGTCTTGGATGTCTTTTGGTGTCTGGTTAATGCTAGTTCACAGGTAAGATTTGTACTTGTGATACAATGAGCGTGTTTCGCAGCAGCAGGACAAATGGTGGCCCTGCTGTGGAGGACTACTGCTGGCTCTGTCCCCCTTTCACAGCACATCAAAGATTCCATTTGGTCTAAAAACTATTAGTTTGCTGACACTTGTTTAAACATGTTAGCCTAAAAGCTTTCCACTTGCAATTCACTGACAACCCAAACACCATTTATACATTCATTAAACTCGGTACTATAGGGTCAAAACTTTATCATGTCCCTTTGGAGATTATCCAGTATCCCCTAATTGGTAAATGCGTTTTTTTGTTTTTTTTTTTGAAGAACAAAAAAGACCGGTTCAGTACCAGTTCGGGACAAGATCAGGACCAGTCCGGCACTTTGAAAAATACCATGAAACGCTGCCCAAAAATGGCTACATTTGAATTTTACATGGAGTTAGAGGTAGAAATCCTCAGACACAGAAAGGAACTACAGTACATTGGAATACTGTCATGGTGCGGATTTAGAGTTATTTTTACTCTGGTTTTGTTTTAGCTTAGTTTTACTTTGTATTTTTGTTTTTACCTTGGACTTTAATTCCATCATCATCATTAAATCAATATTTTTTTGCAATCCTGCAATTTGGGTCCTCCTTCATTTCACTCGTGACAGATACAGACCAATTCACAAATTCATGAAGACCAAAAAGGTAGGTACGCTGGATTAATATGTGACCATACTTGAATGTGACAGCCAGATCCTGTCAGACCTCTGAAACTAAGCAGGGCAGGACATGGTTGGTACTGTGATGGGAGACCTTTGGGAACACCAGGCTGTAAAATGCCAAACTGTCAATGTATCCTCAGGCAAGGCACTTCACCCACATTGCCGTGTGTGTGTGTGTGTGTGTGTGTGTGTGTGTGTGTGTGTGTGTGTGTGTGTGTGTGTGTGTGTGTGTGTGTGTGTGTGTGTGTGTGTGTGTGTGTGTGTGTGTATAGTTGACGGTGGTCAGAGGGGCTGATGGCACATACTGGTTGCTTCACTTCTGTCAGTGTGCTCCATGGCAGCTGTGACTAAACATGCGAAGTGTCTTTGAGTGTCCTGAAAACCAATGCATTCATATCTTTTTTATTATAAATTCTGCTTCCAAAACTCCCCTTGCAGTCCCCTTGTACCTGGGGCCATCTGCATCTCTCCACACTCGAACAGCAGAGGATGGAACTTATGTGGACTTTTTATCCCGTCATCCACTCCCCCTCTGCAGCAGAACCCTTCTCCCTTTGGCCGTCTGAACCGAATGCATAAATAACCCCATATTCCTCCCTGTGATTGAAGTCCGGTGCTTTGCTTATCCCCCGTTCATCCGTTATCGGGCCCCGGGCAGCGGACCCCTTGTGTGCAAATGAAGGATGCGTTGTGATCAGCCACATCAAAGGCATGTTGTTTTATTCATTTATTTACATTATCCGCATGCCCTTGGCGAGGTGGTTCTGCGCGTGCTCTGCCCCGGTCGCTGTCACGCTGATGTATGGCCCAAAATGACTGCGATAACAGTCGGATGCTGCGGCTGTTAGTGTCCACCGCACGGCCCTCAAGAGCCACTATACTCATCCTGTGTTTCATTACAGAGCCAGTAAGGATTGACAGACACAAAATCATTCAGACTCAGACTCAATCGAAAATTATGCATCATCTCATTGTCATTTGTGAAGAGATGGGATTACTTTTAAATCCAAGTTTACAAGTAAAAAAAGAGCACTTGAATCATCCTCATTGAAAAGTAATTTTTTATAACCTGTAATTACATGAAATTGTGTGTTACTTTTTATAATTTGTAATTGTATGGAACTGTGCAGTGTAACTTTTGCGCTCTCTTCTCCAGGATTCCCTTGAAAAAGAAGTTGTTAATCTCAAAAGGACTTTCCTGGTTAAATAAAGGTAAAAAAATAAAATGAAAAATACAATTCATCATTCTGAACTGAATTTAAAGCCTCAAACAAGTTGGGGAAAAAGTGTGCATGAATAAATTGTTTTATTTAACTAGGAAAATCCCATTGAGATTCAAACAGAACCTGGAGGTACCATCACATTAGTCCAGTCCTCAGGTCTCTGCCCTGGCTTCCTGTGGCTCAGAAAATAGACTTTAAATCAGCTCCGGTTCTGTACAAGTCTCTCCATGGCCTCGCACCAAAGTACATCTGTGACATGTTCGTTCTATTTGAACCAACTCGGACTCTGAGGAGCACAGGGACTGGACTCCTGCTGGTGCCCAGAGTCAGGACTAAACAGGGGGTGGCAGCGTTTCAGATTTATGCAGCTACAATCTGGAACAGTTTTACTGAACATGTGAGAGAGGCTTCTGTTGTAATGCAGGTTGACTGAGGTATTGAATATCTTGACTATTTTTAATGTTTAATGTGTGATTATTTATGAATGTTTCTTTTATATAAACTTTGAGTGACTTTGTGTTGCTCTTTGTCTGATAGCGCTTTACTAAAAAGATTGATTGATTTCTATATAACATCCAATACATTCAGTTATAGAGAAACATTTGATAAATAAATACATTTAAATACATATGGGATACATTTCTAGTCATCTACGGCCCACAACTGTCTCCTTAACTGACCAATCGAGTGTTACCTCGGGGTATATATTCAGGAGCCAACTTAATGCTAGGGCTCTTTGGTCTATGCTACCTACCATCTTCATGTAGCAAACCGGTTTCTCTCTCTCTCTCCAACATCTATCCTCGGGTATGACTTGATTACTGTTATGTCTGTCTGTATCTTTTAACTCTTTAGTTTCATTAAATGTCCTCTTTTATATCTACTTGGTTTGGGCCAAGCATGTACGATTATACTTTCATGATCGCAGAATTGACAGGTCAATGATTGCATTTCCAGGTTAAGGTGCCAAATGATTCTATTGGACACATGAATAATATGTCAGGTTTGTGAATCCAATCACCATGAAATAACAATTTGAGAAAACATTTGGACATTTTTTTTAATCAAAATGTTTTCCCCTTTTTCCCGTAGAGTTGTATTGATAAGGTAAGATAACACTTATTTCGTCCCAGAGTGGCAAAATTTCAATGTTATTGTGTACCTTACAGCAAAATAAAATGCTAAAACAAGAGCGCACTGCAAAAAATGCTAAAATGTGAGGTAATAATTGTTTGTATCAAGGTTTTTTTTGTATCTAAATTTGTGTATGTTCTTACTGTCTTAAAACTTGATTTGCCAATGGGACAAAGCCATTTAGACTCATTCCAAGAGAGACATTTCTAGTACCGTTTTAAAACAAGACCATTTTGCTCGTCCCATTGGCGAATCTTGTTTTAAGGCAGTCAGAGTGTGCTCAAATTAAGACACATTTGAGCAATTTTTCAAAACTTGCTGTGCACTCATTGGCACCAACTGAAATAGAATTCTCCAACAGCGCCGCCTATTCCTGCATCTCCATTAGACCCCCATCATGGAGCATACATACATACTGTACTGTACATACAACCACACCGCTGCCATGGCCCACGGACCGCATCATCTGCTATCATCCATCATCTCACTTTCCCGACACCTAAGATTGCACTCGACAATCTCACGCACAAACAGTTGCTTGTGATGCATCGCTCTTTGCACACCGGGACTTGAGCTGTGCCATCAGAAGACGACCAGCACCCAGCACCCCCCACCACCACCCCCACCACCAGGTAAATGGAACGTCACCTCCACGCGCTGCTTCCCTCCTTACAGATAATAGGCTGAGTGCTCCGCCGAACTTCCTCCATCAGTCGCGCTCTGTCAGATGTTGCAGCTCCGAGCTATCTGTAATTCTCCCAGCAATGACGAGTGGAGATGGAGACAGTGACTTTGAAGCGGGTGGGTGGGTGGGTGGTGGGGTGGGTATCCGAGGCCATGTAGCGGGAACAATGGGGGAACGGCGGAGGAGAAGATGACATGATTAGAACAAGACGGAGCGCAGCCGGAAGGACGCGTTAGACCAGATTTGGAGGTGAATAGTACAACCTTTTATGATGTCGTTTAGAGTGGCGTAAATGGGGTGACAAGAAAGTAAGACATTATCAAGCCCGGGAAGCCTCCTCTCAACGCCTAAGCGAGGGCAGTCTTTGATACAGGGCTTATGGAAAACTCAAAGGGAACATAGTGCGCAAAATCAACAATCAGATAGATTTGTCAACATTATAATCAAAGGGACTTCAATGCAAGAACTCAAAGATGACATGGGTAAAGCGTCTTTTCCCATCTGCAAATGTCATACCGTCTCCCACTAGCTAAATGAATGGGACTCACTAGCCCAGTGTTTCTCAAACTGGGGTACGCGTACCCCTAGTGGTACGCGGGCGCCCTCTAGGGGTACGCCAAAGAATCTGTGAAAAAAAAAAAAATCTGTGATTTAATTTTACCAGGAAAGTCCCATTGAGATCAACTCATTGACAGCCATGGATGTCATTTGAGGACAACATTGTTTTTCAATCTTTTCCTGTCAGTCTGTGTCCCCTGTATCATACAGTCTGGGGTTTGGCTGTAGACAGTATTTTATTAGGCCAGCAGGTGGCAGCAGAACTCCCTGGTTTGGTCAAAGATCACTCTGAGCACTCTGAGCAGGAGAGACAGAGGTGAAGCAGACATGGAGTAATATAGTCAGGGTCAGGCTACATTTGGAGGCAGTTTGAGCAGTAAATGTGTCTCCAGAGCTGACAGAGACCATGTGGAGGGTCCTAGCAGCAGACCATGTGGAGGGTCAGGACAGCAGACCAGCGGAGCACCTCAAAAAAGCCACAGAAAAGTGGACTATTGCTAAAATTATCACTGAGTCCACACCAGGAGCCAGCAGCAAAGTCCAGATATGGTCACAGCGCACGCCGGACTAAACAGACGCTCTGTAGATGTAACCACACAAAAACACACAAACGCGTGCATAAACGCACATACATGCGCGCCCAAACACACACAGCAGTATTCTATTGCACTTATACTATAAGTATAAGTATTCACTTTGATTTATTGTCATGTATAGTGTTTATCATTGTAATTTTGTTATTCTTTGATTTACTCTTATTGACATAAGTATAGCGCCACCTAATGGATGAATACTGGCCATTCTATCTGGCATAGTTTGTCATGGGCTCTACTTTCAATATGTACATTTTGACATTTTTTGGATGAGTACATTTTGAAATATTTGAGCAACACTTTGTGGATGTGTGTGCGCCATAAAACTTATTATTTTACATTAAAAACACTTTCTCAAAACGTGTTGCTGTTTTCTAACATTTAAGATCCTGGACATGTTTGAGGAGATGCTAAAGTTAAACTAAATAGTTTTACAATCACTTTTCTGCAGGTTCGTCTGTTTTCACAAAAACCTCATTTTCTAATTTTTTTGTCTAAGACTGGTGCTTTTTGTCACACTCCCCTCTTTTTGACTGGAGATCACAGGAGAACGAAACAAACTAAGAACAAACTTCTTTTTGCTGCTGAAAGTAGACAGTCCTGTCTTTCAGACTCTGGTTTCATATTTTTCATAGCACACAATATTCTGTGAGTCTTAAAAATCAGTGAAGTCATCAAAAAATGGCTGGCAGTCAATGAGAACCTCTTTTTCGTGTACAAAAATTACATAAAATTACAGATGATAAAATAGTCACATACAGATCATACAACAGTAACACACAATTTCATAAAATTACGGATTATAAAAACAGTTACATTTCACTGAAGATGTCTCAATCTGGATCTAAAAGCATTCAAGGAAATAAGATCAGATAATTTCTAGTCTTTTTGCAACACGTTCCATGTAGAAGGAGCAGCAAAAACAAACGTTTTTTTCCCCAGTTCTGTGCAAAAGGAACAGAGAGCAACAAAAGATCATTTGATCCAAACCATACGAACATGTCTCTGTGAGTAAACGACAGATGTAAGAGGGCAGCAGACCAAACTAAAGTGCACCAGTGTCCAAACCTTCTGTGGACAAAGATCCCACTCCAGAATATCATTCACAGTGAGGCTTTGCAGTTTGCAATAAATGAAACATTTAAAACAATTTTTTTTCCTATATTTAAGCGCAGTCATACTGTTGAAACTGTGTAAAATATTACATTAAATATACTTCTTTAGGAATTAAACCTCTGCCTTGTTATTGATGAATACTTCGGCTTACTACGCTACTGTGTCATTTGTGGTGGTACTTAGAGAGGCAAGTATTTTCTGAGGGGGTACTTGGTGTGAAAAGTTTGAGAACCACTGCACTAGCCAATGAATGTTTACAACTTCATGAGTGCCACAAATACATGTTATACCTCATTATAATTATTAATAAAAAACAAAATCTGTCCAAAATAGCAAGCCTTCTTTGATTGTAATCCAGCTTTGGTTCAAGCCAAATCAGAATTTGACCATTCCTTGTGTGCGAAAGCCAGATTCTTTCAGACCTCTGAAGCTAGGCAGGGCAGGGCATGGTTAGTACTGTGATGGGAGACCACTGAGAACATCAGGTGCCACAGTGGGGTGGCTGTAAAGTGTTAGGCAAGACACTTCACCCACATTGCCTAGAATGAGTGTATGTGTGTGAATGGTTGGTGGTAGTCAGAGGAGTGAAATAATACATGCAAAGCGTTTTTAAGGGTCCTGAAAAGCACAAAATACCTTTAGTTTTAGGTTATTGTCCCGGTTTAGGTTTATTTCCTGTTTTGTTTTGTGATTTGTCAACCCCTGTGTCTTCCTTAGTTCTACTTCCTGTTGTCTGATTACCTGTCTTCTGTCACCTGTGTCTCGTTAGTCTTATCTACCCACTGTATATTCCTTCTTGTGTTTGGTTCCTTTTTCTATTTTCCATCCATCCATCCATCCATCCATCCATCCATCCATGGATTTTGATTTTGGGTTTGCTTTATTAAATACTTATTTTTGCAGTTCTGCCTTTTTGGTTATATTTCTTTTTGCCCCGTGATAATATGAACCCAGACAACTGACCAATCATAAGAAGGAACACTCAAGTGCCACTCCTGATTGGCTCTTTGGTTGCTAGGTTGTTGCTACTGACAAATTTGGCTCCAGATTCCCACTCATGGAACCGTGTTGAGATTAGCTCTAATTGGATTCCTCCGCAATAATTCGAACACTACTTCTTCACTCATTAAATTAGTAGGAAAGAGATGTAAAATTGGAAATGACCTTTTTCCTCAGAATCAGTCATTTGCATCATGCATTTAAAAGTCGTCCTTTCTCTCGGCTGTCTGCATGGATCTCATTTAATTTTAAGGACATTTCCTCTAAATGTGAGTGTTCCAAGACAACAGAGCTGCAGAGATCGGCATAGGTAACGGACAATCACTAAACCGGAGTCAAGTTAAGGTGACTAATTCTGGTGACTTACTGGCTAATTATTTTACAAATTAGCACAAAAACATGTGGAGAATTGTAAGCGATTTCCACATCGCCACAGTCTATAATTGTGTAAAAGAATGTAATTACTCGTCCTGTTGAGTCATTTTGAAGTGAAACATTTAGAAAATAGTTTCTCTTTTCACTGCTGGAAAATCCATTAGCCCAAATTTACACCTGGAACTCAAGCGACACATTTTAAAAGCACCAGTATTTTAAAATCACAAAGTCAGATCAGTCTTTATGCTAAACTGACTTTTATTTGCTTTTAACTGCTGTACTAACAAAATGCTAAAGAGAGGAAAGAATTGGAAAAATAGAAAGGGGTTACCACGGACATCGACTGGTTACCTCCTGTGGAGGGAATTGCAACATCCAACACAAGGGGTCTAAAACATCCTGGAACATTGAATATATTATTAGTAATAACAATAATCATAATTGTTAATCCGTTTTATAAAGCTCTTTTCAGGACACTCAAAGACACGTCACATTTCGACATTCTTTCAATCCACACACGGTGGTGATAGAATACTACTGTAGCCACAGCTGCCCTGGGGCACACTGTCAGAAGCGAGGCAATCAGTATGTGCCATTGGCGCCTCCAACCATTCACACATACACTAGACTCATGACGCTGAAAGAGACGCGAACGTTACGCGCGTCAAAAGCTTCAAGTGACGCGCATATTACTTGCGTATTTTGAAGCTTTTGACGAGCGCCAAGTGACGCCGGGCCCCTCGCCATCACCTGACACGCTTCACCATTCACTTTCAATGCAAACCTGACGCTTTTGAAGTCGAAGTGATGTCTGGTGTGAAAGCCCCTTAAGAGGCAGGAAAGATATCTGTGATTCTGTGATTTATCAGGGTTTTTTGAGGAGGTTGTTGTTTTAACTTGAGATATCAGCCATGTCAAACCAAACACTAATATCAATAATATTCCGTCACAAATAAACTTGTAGTTGACACAAACCACAGGGAGGCCCACAGTAAGAGAAGGTAAGGTAGGATTAACTTTATTGATCTCACAATGAAGAAATGTACAAGTCACATTTGGCATAGATAGAACGTTCAGTACGTAAAGCTCAGAAATGTGATACATGCTCAGATCTTGTAGGTGATCTGGAATACCATGTGGAACCAGGAATAGAACTGCCCTCTGAACCTTTTTACCAGTCTATAAACTGGAAAACATGAAATATCAAAGTCAATTTTTTCCAGATCATGTTTAAAGACCTTATGCCGGGTTTGATTCATTTAGAAATACAGTTTTAATACCATTTTATATTAGAAGAGAACTACTAAAGGTTTCAAAATCAGTTGTTGTTTTTTTTGTCTGATCCCCCCAAATCGAAATAACCCCATAGCAACGCCCTTAGAAACGAAAAAACTTCACAGCCCTTGGTGACGTCAGAACGGATACGTTTCAACGCTGTAAGTTGTTTACAATTTGGTATTCGTTCTTTTTTCGCGGATATTCAAGATGACAAGGCCGTGTACAGTGTGACATAAATACTAGATTGTAACACTTCGTGGGCACAGAGATAGTCCAGTGGTTGTGTTGATGGACTACCAATCCAGATGCTGGGGTTCAAATCCCAGCTCAGACACATTTTCACTCTCAAAACGGCAATGTATGTGTAGTGAGCAATTGTCACCTGTAGAGGGCAGTATTGTGTTGGGCACCAGTGGAGAGAAGAGAGAAAAGGCATTCCTGTGGCATAGATCCATGGTTTTCAATGCATGGGTGTAACCCGCTATGACGTCACACACAGGTTAGAGCATAGACAACTTAAATTCATGAAAAACATGTTCTTTTTATAAAATATAGGATTTTTTTTTGCCGGAATCTCTTTCAGATTGACATTGTCATGCAATTTTGATATCCACAATATATTTTTTTAAAAACCCGGCATAAGGTCTTTAACACTAGAAACTCCTTGAGCAGTCGATTTGACAGCTTTTAGTTTTGGAAGTGCAATTACTCAGCACATGTCATTTCTTCATATTCCAAACTTTCGGACTTCTTACTGTTGCTTTTTGAAGAGATGTGGAGGAAAAAAGTAGAAAAAAGAAACATAGTTCTATCATGCTACCGGATAGCATTAGCTTTTAAACAAACTCTTTTTTTTTTCCATGATTCACATTATGGTAAACGGTTTTAACACTTTAAAAGAGAGTAAAGGTTGATTTGAATACAACTGATGGTATACTCACACATTCGTCAGAATTCCATTGATTTGAATGGGTCTCACTAGGACTCTGAGATTTCATAAATCTCATTGTCCCTGTGTTAAGGCCTAAATGAACACAATTGATTCTGACTAATAGTTCTGTAAAGCTCTGTATGAAGGGGTTGCATGGCTATGAGCGTGGAGCCAAACACATGCAGCAGTTGGCCCAGCGCACAGCCTGCGCCCTAATCAAACTCAATCTCCAGACCATTTCACCGTAATGAGCTGAAATGGAGGGAAAGTTCAGGAACAATAAAGCCAATGCTATTAGGTCCAAATGGTCATTTCAAGTGTGTGAGTGTCATTTCAATAATAGTGAGATGCAATCACAGCGTCTCATTTGACGCACACTTCTCTATGTTTTCACGGCCATTGTAGGCCGTGAAAACCGTTATTATGTGACGAAAGCTTTTTCTATAGTTAAAAGGGGTTATCGAGTGTTCACGAAGGCGTGCTAAAAGTGGCCACATTTATTCAGTGCTTTTCTACCTCGGAACAATTAGAACTCTATTAAGTCCGAGTACGCAGGCTCTGAAAGCGTTTGAAGGGGCTCGTGCTGGTTTGTGGAACAGGTTATTTATGAGGAAAATAATTGAATTGTTGTCTATGAACATATTTAGTTGGATATTTTTCCTCATTACAAAAGTGGAACAAGTGGCCAAAACATACAATCCTTTATTATAGTTTATTTCATACACAACTGAACAAAACAAGATAAAAACAATACAAGCCAATTATTCATAAATAATTACAGTACATTAAAACGAGCTAAGATGAAATCTCTCAGTTGTATGCACTGTTTTTAACCTGCATTTGAACTTTGTCAGAGAAGAAGCCTGTCTCCCATTTTCTGGAAGACTGTTCCAGACTGTTTGCTGCATGAATCTGAAATGCTGCCTCCCCATGTTTAGTTAGTCATTAACAAACCATTTGTTCATTTCACATCTTTTTTTTACCCAGTGTTGGATAAGTATTGGAGGCCCATAAAAGCTACTGGGACCAGACGAGACCTTTGCTCAGACTCTAAAGCTGTCATTAAAAAGCTTCCTAGAACAAAGACTAACTCTCCTTGTGTCTCATTTAATGTTCGGGAAATTAGATTCACAACTCCTAACATTTTCCCGAATTCACACTGGCTCTATATCGCGCACCTCTGCTCCATCTCATACGAAAACTCGAGTTCCAAGTCTTTATCGTGCACCACTCGTACAGATGTAGACCGAGGGCGAACTATCAACGCTTCAAACCCAGTGATACATTATCCATCTCTCCAGATTTCACAGCCTTTCACTTTTACACACTTTTAGCGGGATATCAACCAGATGTGGTGACTGCATTTGCAATCAGCTTTCATCAGTGAATAAACTTGGTATTTAGGATTTTAATTTCAGGAAAGCTATCTGCATAGGACAAATCATACACAGGGCAACAACAAAGTTCTTCAAAACTTTTAAAAGTGTATGGTAACTTAAAGGTGCCGTAAACGATTTTGTTAGCTTAGCCGTAGCACCAACTCGAAACCACTCCCCCCTTCCCTCGCCTGTCCACCAAACCAAACATCCAGCATTTTTTTTTCTTTGTCACAACAGGGAGAGTGGGTGCCAAATGTGAAATTGGAATTTTCCGTTCAGCCCTTTCAGGTTTTAGAAAATCCATAACTCGGGTACGCACACTCGCGAGAAACGGGAAGAGGGTAAACGCATCCCATTGGTTCGTTGGGGATGAATGAATCCCATTGGTCCATTTTATCGGTCCGCTCCAAAATATTTTTAGACTATAGGCATCGGGTCAATTCCATTACTATTTGAAAAAACATGATGCCTTGACTACATTTAGGATTTAGGGACGTTTTCCCACAAAATGTAAAAAAATGGGTCTGGAAAAAAACCACTGACTTCATCTTTGACAAAGAAATTAAACAATAAGATGATTTCATCATCTGTTATGACTTAACTTAATAATAAAGATTTCAAACCACTTTGTGAGATTTTATAGGTCTCTGATAACATATACCCCTCAACCAGATACAGTAAGTTGGTCTACCAGTGGTCGGATTTTGGCTCTCAGTTAATGTCCGGGAAATTAGATTCACAACTCCTTACAAATTTGACACGCCACTTCTGCTTCATCCTGTACAAAAATTGCCTCGGTTTGAACAGTTCCTAGTCCCTATCGTGCACCACTCGTACAATTGTAGACCAAGGGGGAACTATCAACTCCTCAAACCTAGTGAGTTATCTGGCCAATCTCTCCAGCTTTAACCCCCTCCATGGCCTTTCGCTTTTACACACTTTTATCTCCCACCTCCCTCCCCCTTGAACCCCCCCTTACCTTTAAACTACCCCCTGGCCTTTCCCACTGTTCCGTATTCTCCCTTCGCCGTCGCAAAAGGTCAGCTCGGCCCCGCGAATAAAGCCCCAGATTAATGATGTTGCCAGAATCGCTTCGAGAGAGGGTCCGCACCAAAACAAAGGCAATGGATGGCCCCTGGGTTGCGTTCTTTTTTTTTTGTGGTACTCCTGGGATTATTGATGAAGGGCACGGGCGGCTGATCCACAGGTGTATATGCGGCGGAGAGGGCTGGCGGAGTGTGCAGGGTCGGAGCGAGAATGGATTTCACGGCACGTAAAGCTGCTCTTTGCACGCGCACGGCGGGATGTGATGTGGTAATGGATACGGGAATAGGCGGAAAGCATTGGTTGCGCTTTGCAAAAGGCACTAATACAGACGTGTGAGTAATGCACTGTAAAAAAGCGATAGCGAGGAGGTTTATCGTGAATGTGTTGGTAAAAATGAGTGGAAACTGAAGGCCATGTTGAGTGCTTGGATACAAGAGGGAGAGACATAGAGAGAGAGATACATATTATGCGTTTTATTATTGTTAGCTTTAAACCATGTTACATATGAATACACAAACAGATCTTTAACTTAAATCAGAATCAGAAATATTTTTACTGCCATTGTGAGTAAAAGGAAGCCACAAACTATTGAAAATTGCTTTGGCTTTGGTGCAAAAAAGTTATATGAGTTAAAATAGAACATGAACAAGGCATGCATAAAAAGAATATACATAACGTTTCTTAAAATGACTAATATATGTATGTAATTGCACTAAGCACACAGTTCCATACAAACTAATTTCAGAAACACCGAGACACACACACCGCCCTATCTGTTTACAAGTCAGACTATACAACTAGAGCCTGGTAAATCTGTTGCTTCCAAATAGTTTGGGGAATTTCTTGCCAAAGGAATTTCATACAAACTGAGAATAATATTGGCGTCGCTAACAAAGCACAGCGAAATGGAAACAGTGGAGGGGGTGCCAAAAGAACCACTCGAGCTAAAAACATGGCAAGGAGTAGGCCATGGAAAAGGCTTTTATCTACAACAGGCAAGTCCCGCCATTTGCATGTGCTATCAGGCGCATGCTCGAAGTCAGTCGCCCTCAAAATTGGCGGAAGACGAGGATTTTTGAGGCTACCCTTTTGATGCTTTCCGTGATGAGAGAAAGATGTGAGCTTTATGGTCAATCCTAGCATAATAATTAGAGTGCGGTAGACTGGGACGAGTTTGTTACATAAGAATGAGTGGATTTATAGACAACCAATTTTTTTAAAGTTCATTTTTACAAAGAAGACAAAAATCCACTGCAGACATCACTGGGTTAGGGATAGGGTCGTGTGTTGTCCGTTTTATTTTCCTGGAAGCTGAGGACGAGCTATGTTTGTCATCATTACGGTTTATGGGAAAATGCCATGTGTACAGGCTGCAAAATAATATTACGCATGGAAAAATGGAGGCAACTTTTGACACAAAATTTCAGCAAAATGCAACGCACAGCATTTGACGCAGCAACACACACTGAACACCCATCTATGAAAAAGTGCTGATAATTATCTTTGCTATAGCATCGCTGCTCCCTGTCCCATACTGCATACAATACAAGGTCCTCCTCCTCACCTACAAGACTCCATGACCTGGCTCCTTAATACCTCCCTGACCTCCTCCATCATCTCTGTCCCGTCGCCGCCTCAGATCCACAGACTCCAACCTCCTCACTCCCATCAGAACAAAGTGCAAAACCTTGGGGACCGAACCTTTGCTGCAGCTGCCCCCACTCTCTGGAACTCTCTCCCACAACACATCAGGAACTCAGGCTCACTTCAGATCTTCAAATCACTTCTCAAAACCCACCTGTTCACAAATGCCTACACGTAACTTTTTATTTTTAGGTTTTTATTTTGTTTATTTGTTCTTCTGTAAAGCGTCCAAAAAAGAGATATATAAGTACATAATAATTTCTTAAGGATAATACAGTTACTTTCAAAAGGCTGCACCAGAGATAGCACCGTGCTTCTTTCCATCTGTAGTCCTTGACAATTCAGTCAAATCATTTGAATATTAAAATACAGTTCAATAAAAAGTCTATTATCTCTGTCCCTATAATAAACCAAACTAATAACCTTGGGGCTCAGCTTTTTTGAAAGTTTTAAAACGGCTTATGCAAGGTTTAAAGCTTTTTGCATCAGATTCATGAATATATAGAAATTATTGTTACCCATGCCGCTAACATTTCTTCTTTTTGTAATTCGTTCATTAAAAAAACCCCAAAATGTGACTTTAATTACTTTTCTCCAGTGTTTTCTGATCGCGTGAGTGAAGAATATTCACAAATGAAAAAGGCCTCACCCAAAACTAGATCTGAGGGCAGACTCATTTCCTGAGGATGCGCCACACTGTTCTGCCTGTTTGAGAGGATCAAGTTTTAGCTTTTTAATAAGATGGAGATTAGATTGTTATGTTAAACATTTGGGGAAATCTCCACAGTCATGACCACATGTCTGTAACGAGGTATTATGGGCCTGAGTTTGTCTATGAGCCGTTGTAATGAGCTGTTGGATGTACCAGCCTTTAAAGCTGGGACTATGAGATTGTTTAGGTGAAGTTTTTCAAGTTTTGGAAGGTATTTTTTAGGAGAGACATTGTCAAAAACATACTAAAACAGGAGAACCTTTATACATTCCACAGTGCATCCCACACCCCATAGTTTATAATTATTTAGAGCAGTAAAAGTGGGGTCGGCCGGGGGTCCTCAGAGGCACTGTGGGTCTACATGACCAATATCTGCATCTTACAATTTATAATCAACATTATTTTAAATTAACTGTAATATTAATCATATTTATTCATTTTGACTAAAATGTAAACTTGGACAACACTCAGGAGACCCCGGGGAAGACCCAGGACACGCTGAAGGACTATATCTCTGGAGCTGGAGGAGGTGTTTTTGGATAGAAAAGTCTCTGCTTAGACTGCTGCCCCCGCGACCCGGCAACGGATAAAGCGAAAGAAAATGAACGGATGGATTTTTAACTTTTTTTTTCTCTTTCTTTTTATTCGTCTCAAACTTTCTTTCCTTATATTTTGACTAAAATATAGAAATTATGTTACTAAAGTTACTGAATGAAAGCATCCTTGGGTTCCAGGATAATTATATGAAGCCATAATTGACAATTCAGTTGTGAATGTGAAAAGGATCCTCCAAATGTTGCATGTAACAGTGAAACTCCTGACAACTGCAACTTATAATGTCTTGCTGTAATGTCTATAATCCTAATCAGGGGATAAAACAAATGTAAAAATCCTGATCACTGCACAGGACAGCAAAAGGACATATATATATACCAAAAGAAAGACAAATGTGTGCTTTGTATGCAAGCGCAGCCTCTAAAAGTCCTCATTAGCCTACATTCTCTTCAAACAAACACAGGGAGATTTGCCTGCAGTAGTATTTCCCAGACTCCCCAGACACACTGCATTACCAGCTTTATTCTCCCCTCTTCTTCCCCATATCCACAGCCTCTTCCCTTGCCCTCCCTTTGCGAATACTTCTGGGGTCAACCTCCAGTCAACAGCCCGGATTAAAATTTCACCAGCTCCTGCCTTATACATATTTCATTGTTTTATGCCCTTTTCTATCAAACAGTATATATATATATTATTCCATGGTCAGTCCCACTCTCACACTGCTGCCGGTCATGTCCCCGGAAATGTGCAGTCCAAAGGCTGCAATGAGAAACGGCTGACGTATGGATGGCAATAAGGGACAAACCCCCTTTCATTCTACACTCAGGACTCACTTTTAATATTTGATGACGCACCATTACCACCGAGGCCTAAGTCATATAAAACGTAGTGTGTTTAATGTATGTTGCGATTTATGCTGGGTACCGTCCAAGTTAACTTACATCACAACCCAGTTCCAATGTCCATTACCCATCACTCACAATCCTTCTTTATTTGCATTTTTACACCAGTGGCAAAAAAGGAAAGCAATCAAGTTTCCTCTGATCCACTTTCCATAGAAGAATATTGTGTGCCCAACTTACTATTCCAGTTTTAGAATGACTGTTTTGAAAGTGTGAGGTTGGTCAAAAGTTCCACTCAGACATACTGTACATAAAGACACACAATTATAGACTTTGCATGTAAACTTGAATCCTGACATCCTCTGACACTTGTGATCTGATGTAGGAAGGTCTGAGTCTGCATTTGTCCCAGTACCTCGAGCAGAAAATCTTTCCAACGATTGGATTGTAGAACTGGGAACGCTGAACTTGCCATGCATCCAAGGCCAGTCTCTCCTTTCTTGTCATTTGTAGTAAGCTTGGTGGCATAAAATTGACCAATATCTCCGAAAAAAACATATTGAAATTGTGTTAGATGTCATCAAAGGTCATGTATGAAGCGCAAGGAAGGACAAGGAGGTACAACTGCTTATTTCGGATGCAGCCACATGCACACACAAAAAACAGCTGGGCGCTTGTTGCACCACTGTTTGATGTGGACGTATAAGACACCTCCTGTTTCCTGATTGTTTTCTCTAGCTGTCCAATAAAATGCAACCAATCCAAATCACACATATTTGAACCTTAATTTAGCAAGATTGTGTGGTTCTTGCTGGTCAGGGGAGTGAAATACTACAGAATAGATCAAAGAAACACATCCAACAACTGCCACATGTACACAGGCACGTAAACAAATTTGCTACAAGCCGAGGACCGGACTGGTTAGATATTCATTCAAACATTTAAAAATCATTGCAAATAACCTATTCAACCCAGACCGAACACAATGTACCATATTTTATTCAATGATTAAATGAATAATCCAATATTTATGTTTGGCGCTGTCGGTCATTTTCAGTGAAAACATTTTCAGCAGGCTCACAGACAAAAACAAACTTCCTCCAAAAAGAAAACTCATGTCCAGAACATTAAATGACTAATCCAATATTTTCTTATGGCTCTGTGTGGGCTGGTTCAAAAAAGAAAAAATCAAATATCACCCCTGGGCCAAGACAATTAATTTGCGGGCCGGATCTGACCCGTGGGCCTTGACTTTGTCACCCATGTTCTAAAAGTTTTGTATTAGCCAAGTAATTTTTCCAGGACATTTTTTGAAAAGAAATCAGGCTGAGGTTTTGGTTAGGATTGAGTGAAATAGCTGAACGAATGATTAGAAAACCATTATGCTATACCAAGTTAGCACATCATTCAAACGTGCACTAACCTCCATTCCCCACATACTCAAGAATACCAATGCATCTCGTGAACTTTTTACCCAGCCATTCCTGAAAAGCTGTCTTCTCTTGAGCTTTCATTTGCGTAGGATAACAATTCCCAAGGCTTGCACCGGACTCTCCCCCTCCTCTGCTAAACCCTCACCCTCCTCCATGTCTCGCCCCGGCCTCTCGCTCCTGCTTTAGCATGACTTTAGCGTTTAGTCCTCTGCTGAACTCGGGCTGACCTGACAAGCCAACCCTCCGCTCACCCCACACATCCACTGGTGTCATGGCCGTCGCAGGTTAAGTACGCGCACCTCCGGTTCACTCACCCGAGCACCGGTCCTGTACGCTCGAGTGGGTGAAAATGCCCCGCGATAAATAAACTTCTCATTCATTTTTAATGGAAGGAGTCCGTGCAGTGATGAAAGGATGTGAGTGTATGTAGAGATGGAGTCGTGTGCATTGGCAGGACAAGGGCATGAAAGAAACATGAAAGAAGGCCTAAAACAGATTTTGATACACATAGTTTACAGCTTTAGTTTTGTTTTTGTGGATGAGATAGTTGTAGGGATGATAGGACCTATACCTTAGATTTAAAGGAGTCCTGACAAATGGGTTGAAATCAAACCAGTCATGCTCCTATAGCTTTTCCTTGGACTTTCTCTTCTTTTAGATTCTTTACGTTGTGCTTGTTTGTATGTTTCTACCTGCCTTAAGACAATGGATGCTATTTAGCTAGTGTGCTAATTCCATCATATTTATGTTGACACCGTTTTCCGACACATTGATCAATTTTTACTGCCCTAAACTCAAATAAGTTTGTGTAAGCTCTCAGTCGTACAGGGATTAGTCAAAGCAAAGGAAGGTTTCTCACCCATCATCTGTACTTCTTAGCAAGTTTTCCCGACGTTTCGTCCTCAATCTAGCGGACTTCTTCAGGGAATGAATTCTCGGACCGCGCGTTGGAGATTTATAACCTATGGGTGTGGTTAGCCACACCCTAATCCTGATACTAACTCATAAACAATCTACGGTCTGCTTGATGTAGAAGGGAGCAGGTCTAACGACCCTGCTGAGGCTAACGACCCTAACTCCTTAGCATGTCACAGACCCTATTGTCTGCTGCCTATTGTCCCAGCAGACAATAGGTCTGTGACATGCTAAGGAGTTAGGGTCGTTAGCCTCAGCAGGGTCGTTAGACCTGCTCCCTTCTACATCAAGCAGACCGTAGATTGTTTATGAGTTAGTATCAGGATTAGGGTGTGGCTTACCACACCCATAGGTTATAAATCTCCAACGCGCGGTCCGAGAATTCATTCCCTGAAGAAGTCCGCTAGATTGAGGACGAAACGTCGGGAAAACTTGCTAAGAAGTACAGATGATGGGTGAGAAACCTTCCTTTGCTAAACTCAAATAAAAATAAATAAATAATAATAATAATAATTAAAGCCGCAAGCGGCGTCGAACGGCCCTCACCGCACCGCGAGCACCACCCTGCACCGCGCACACACCACCCCGCATCAAGCCGCCCCGCACCAAGCCACCCCGCACCACGCCGCCCCGCACCAAGCCGCAACGCGCCACTCCACAACCCCCCGCACTACGCCGCACCACACCGTACCACGCAGCACCGTCCAAAGGAGGTGGGGCCGCCGTGTGATGATTTGTTGCTGTTGCCATAGAAGAACGTTAGTCAAATTGTAATGAATATGATGATTAGAGCTGTTTGGCACCCCATGTAAAACTTTGCCTCAATCTGTAGGGGGCGCTATTGGGCCAATTTCAAATATTTCACTTTCAAATGACCTAGACCATAAAGTTGAACCATGGATTCAAGCTTTGTGCAAATCGGAATTTGTATGTGTAAACGGGAGCAAATAGAATGTTGTGAAAAACGGCCAATAAACACATTTTGCCGCTCCGCTGCTCAAACAACGTATCACTGATCAAAAATCCCTGAGGTCATTTTGATGGTACATGTGTTTAGACAATGTGGAGTGATATGGAGGCCAATCGGTGAAACGGCCGAGGAGGAGTCGCTTTCCAACCGACATGTATGAAAATTATTGCGGATAATTTTTCCATTTTGCAGTGAAATTTATGGGCTTCCTGTTTGTCAGAGGGCGGAGCCATGATAACATTTTGGTCGTATCTTGACTTGAGGAACATGTGTACCAAATTTCATGGCTCTACGACAAACTTGACCTCTGAAACTCCCATTGGCTCTTGTAGGTGGCGCTGTTCTGGCATTTTTTGAGTCCCATAAAAATAAACACCAAAATATCAAATTTTTCACCAGTTATGATGTTTGGGCAAAATTTTACAACTTTTCATGCATGTTCAGGGGGTGAAATTAAGGCTCAAAGTGCAGAATTTGACATCTCTCGAGCAAAAACAATAGGCCCTTTCCCCGTTCGGGGCTCGGGCCTAATAATTTGCATCCGTTCTGGCCTCCTCTCTCGGCTCTGCCCGGCTCCTGGCTGGTAGGTATTATATGGAGATGGAAACTCTCCTTGGGGGCTCTTGGTCTCTCGATCAACCAACCTCATGAAGATACAGTAGAAGCAGAGGCTTTCTTGGGCTTCCTCTCTCTCCATTCCAACATCTCTTCTTGGGTATGATTTATTTCTGTTATGTCTTTATGTAACTTGTAACTGTTTTACTTGTAACTCTTTTATATCCACTTTCTTTGGGCCTAGTTTGTACGGTAACAATTATTACATTTTTCATGATAACAACTTTCAATTAAATTAATTCTGGTACCGCCCTAAATCACAACAGTAGTCATCTCGGAGGACTTCACAAAGCTGTTGAGTTCACCAACACAGATCAGAGAATCAAACAGTTCAAACACAAGAAATGCAACGGTAAAAACACATAGAGCCATCGGTCCATAAGGGGCAGTTTACCAATGTCCATAAATGATGATAAATGTGCATAAATGTTGTTGAATATTGAGTTTGGTGTCCTGGATCATCACCACTGTCTCTTTTGTTAGACCCACTAACAGTCTATCAGACTCTCCTGCGTCGGCAAGGAAAAAGTCTTGAACCCTAACCTTAGATCTTGTGGATTGAAGTGAGTGCAATCACCTAATCCTCAACTCCACAAAAACAAAAGGACTATTTGTGGATTCCAGGAGAGTAAGCTTCCATCACCTGTCACCATCCAGGGCATCCAGGTCAAAGTAGTGTCTGTGTTGGATAAGATTATTGGAAGTTTGTGTTGTATATGTGAAAAACCACAGAGTAATTTCCTGCAAAGAATCAATAACGTTTCTATCGTTCTATCCATCCATCCATCTGTCTATTTTGATGGAAAAATCTTCACTCATGTTACACGGTGTGGAATCTGACACGCATATTTTCTGTATTACTGCTAGAACATTATTATTGCAAAAACTTAACATACTTTTTCTAACCCATATTGCTAACCAATCTGTATCTGAAGCATGAGTCATTAATATCTCAAGTGATGACGTCTCTTATGCACAACGATACAAATCATATAAAAAATCTATGTCCTCTTTTGTTTGATCTGAAGGGACTCGATAATAAATAATTATAATAATTAAAGCCGCAAGCGGCGATGAAAGGCCTCGCCCCTCTTGCGACCGCCTCCTGGGCGCCAGTCCCACAAGCGTCACGCCGACGAATTGGCAGCCCGATCTGACCAGGATTACGTATATAAAAGCTCATTTATATGATAAAGTTCGTCCCTAGTGGTCACCTCCGGGACATGCACCCTCTACGTAGAGTAGTATTTTGCTCGTACAGATGTAAAGATTTGATTTTGCAACTTTGGTGAAGATCGGAAAAGTTTAGGTCAGAAGCCTTCCATAGGTGGCGCTGTAGAGTCATATTAGGTGTGTGTTTTCACACCATTACTCTCAGGTCATTACCAACTGTTAGTGATGTGAGTTTCAGCTCTGTAGGTCTGAGCCTGTGGTCAGGAGAGCATCAAACATGGAGAAATTCCCCACTACCTTGCATGAAAACGATAACAAAATTCTAACTTTTATGCGATGATTAGTGTATGTTAGAATAAAGTCAGAGATTTTATACTTGCTTCTTTATTATGCTAAAGTTAGATTATTTATTTTAGCCTTATTTTAGTATAGAGTTATTGTTCATTTGTCTTGTGCTGTGTGCTCATTCCTACTGTTCTGTAACTTGTGATGCAACACTGAAATTTCCCCACTGTGGGATCTTAATCTTAACCATACTCCATCTTTAAACAAGGATACAATACATTTGATGAAGGAACAACCTTTCTTTCTTTCTTTAAACCTTCATAGTCTCATAAGTTATACACATTGTATTTGTAAATTTGGTTTGTGTTATGTAATAGGGCACTCTTCCTGGCAAATACGACAATTTATACCTTATACTATATTGTGGCATTGTGATTCTTGATGAACACGCTCAGTGGGTTGCAACATATTGATTCTAGCAGTGATGAGCAGTGGAAGACGGAGTGCCCAGACTCTAACTGGCCCCACCATATCTGTCCTGTCGTCGTGCTTGTGTCCCAGGCCGGTCAGACCTCTCTAAACCTTCTCCCACAGCTCCCAGTCTCACTATGTGCCGTATATGAGCAGACTATACCCCTGCCCGGACACAAAGCTGCAGAGGTGGATAGCACGAAGCTGCCCCGGGCCAACAACAGTCAGTGAGATTTAGTGAGCCCATAATGCTAATGACAGACGCACAACGACACCGTACTGAAGGAGACTGCAGGGTTTGTCTCAGCAGCGCCTCCTACTGGTTGTGGAGATGCAAGAAACATTTGGTGGATACAGAAGAAAGCATTTGGAGAACTGATTTTATATTAATCAGAAACAATTAAATAATAAAAAGAAGGTTCGGTATTGTGTGTGTATTTGTCTTGTGTCGGAGAATGGAATTTTTTTGTGTTTGCTTCACCCAACCACTTTTCAAACTTTGTACTGTGTTAATGTGTTTATGTTACTGTAGGCGAATTTGTGCAGGTTTGAAATAAATAATGATCAATCCTTTGCGAATATTCTCTTAAAATCTGGGGTACCAAACTTCTTTCATAAATAATACATGTTGTTTTTCCCAACAAACAGACTGGAAAGAAAGAACAGTTTTATTTTTGTATATTTGTACTGTAAGAGAGCCCTCTGAGTTTGCCTGTCTGAAAAAGCTGATCTAAATAATAATTAGCATAGTCCTGATTTTTGTGTTTGAAGTCACGTAACCCAGCTTTAATTTGCGTGGGACCATGTGTCAAATGTCACTGCAGCTTACAGCAGCAGATCACAAGAGAGAACAGTGTATTGTTTAAAACCGCCAAAGAACTTGAGAGAGATGCTGCCTTTTTTTCTTCATCTGAGCCAAAATGTCTTATTGGCAATCCCCAAAGATGGCGGCGTATTCAAATCAATGGCTTGTGCACAGTGGCACATGAAGTGGCCATGGAAGACTAGTGAAGCCCACCCATTTTTGGGCATTTCTCTGGTCCTTCAGGTTCTGTAACCTGCAGCCTCTCTGTGTTCAGAGACATTCCACGGACGGTGCGCAATACGTTTATCTTATTATTAAACAGTACTTCCACATCAGCGAACACACTCGAAGCAGTTGCATAAAGTCACGGGAGCATGACAACGCATATATTCACAAGCACTATGTACCCCATTGTCAACCTTGGTTTAGTCCTGGTTTAGTCCTGATGTAGCTCCTGTTTTGGCTGTTTGCAGTATGTTCAGTCGTTTGCTAAGTCCGCTAATGTCCCCGTGACCAATTTGCGGCTCTCTGATTGGTCTCTGCACAAACGTCCGAGGAAACGTTCGAGTTTTCCACGCAGTCCGTGCATCTCTACTGCGCAGTCCGTGGGTGCGTTTTGACGCTCGAACGCGCTTCACCATTGACTTTGCATTGAAAGCAGACGCAACGCATGATCTGGTCTGAATGCGGCTATAGTTTTCATTGAGTTCTATGGGGCAAATGTCTGGGTAGCCGACATGAATTTTGTCTTGTTTAGTTTGAAGTTCCGTGGGAATCCCCCGAGCCAGAGGGACCTTCATCTATAAGCTAGCAATACCCTATCCAGTTAATATTATAGATCCGAGACAATATCCAATGTTTCTATCTACATCCCCCACTAAGTCCAGATGACCATGAAGATTCCCCACTGTACGTGTAGCTAATACTTCTACACCATCACGAATCGATACACCCTCCTCTCAGCTTGACTCCTGCAGGCCACCGTACAGGAGCAGATCTTTCCTCGTCACTCACCTCTTACAGGCGTATGTAGCAGGCTTTTCTCTATTCAGCACCATCGATTTTGTCATCTGCCCGAGAGGGGAGTTTTTCTCTGAGCCGCGGTGTGAGAAAGATGCATCTGTGACATAAGCCCAGCCCACACAGAAACCGGATTTAAGAAAAGCATCCAAGAGAATACATTAGCGGCTTTTGCAGACTTGACATGGATTAGTGTTGATCAAAATAGTGTCCACAATTCAATTTGTGTCCAATTTGCTTTCTATACATAACAGATAATATTCAGCATGATCATAATTAACATTTCTATATCCCCTATAAGCTTAAGTTTTCAATAATAGTAATAAGACATCATATCATGAGTTTTGAAACTGAGGCCCAAAACTAACAGTGCACCATCCCCAGTGTCAAATATGGTGGGGGGAGCATCGTGCTGTGGGACTGCCTTTTTCAGCAGGGACAGGGAAGATTGCAAACAATAGTGGGAAAATGGATGGAGCAAAATACAGGGCAACTTGGGAAGAACATATGCAGGAGTCACTTGAGCAAAACACTTGACGCTGTGGAGGGATTTACTTTCCAGAACATGGTTGGAAAATAAAATAGAAAAACATTTATTAGAAAGGCACAGTCAAAGACCAGATGTAAGGACAAATGGGAATAATTATCTGTCTATAGATCTGCTCGCTATACCCAAAAAGACTTGTCGCTGTGATCTCAGCAAAAGTGTGTTCCATAAATTACTACTGTGGTCTTTCAAAATTCCAAATAAAATCTATGTTTGTGGTTGCAGTACTTTTGCAAACCACTGTTTTATGGCACACTCTGGAACAACAGAGTCCAAAAAAAAATTCATAATCGTTTTCTTAATTTCATAGTGAAATAAACTCACAGACATGCATTTATTATAGTCAGTTTTATAGTTTTAAAATACCATACACTTAATGCCGTGTGTCAAAGAAAATAGAATAGATGCATTCATGTCATGTCTGAAATCAAACACAAAACTATGATAACTGGTCATTGGCGTCAACAAATATTCCTCATACCTTAGATTGTATTAAAAACAGAATAGATTTAGAACTTTTGCGAGTATCGTTCTGGGAAGATCTCACATAAACTTCTAAACAGTGACTCACACTAAGCTCAGACAGCAGCGTGACCTGTGCGACATCACAGCTCTTGTGTGCCCCAGTTTGAGTGCCACTTCAGCTCGGTCCTCATATGCTGCGGGTAAAGCACTACTCTACTGTATCTGCATGAAAAATAGATGAATGAAAATGTGTTTTGGCTGCTCTCGTAGTGTCTGGAGCTCATACTTTCTTTATAATGTGTTACATGTGTGTAATTGGCTTTGTTTTAATACAAAAATTAGAGCTTTCTCATTAACTCGCCTGGAAAGTCACACCTGGTGGGATGATCAAGAGGGGGTGATGGGGTCAAATTGGTTTCCCAGCATGAGACATTTTGGATTGAAACACTGAAAGCAACTCAATTTCCTGGACTTGAGTTAAACCTTTAAATGTTTTTGTAAATAAATTCAACTGCAAGATCTTTTTGTAGACTATATGTGTGCCTGGTTACCTGCTTGTAATCTCATCTGGTCTGTTTCTATTCCAATATATAATTGTTTTCTTATTTAATGCTATGTATTGGTGGATACATTATTTCCGGTGGAACATTTTATAGCGTAACTTCCAGAATATGAGCTGCTACTTATTCTAGTTCTTTGATCCTGATCTAATACAGCGAGCACCCAGAGGAAACCTACGCAGGTGTGGCCGAGTATCAAATATAAAAGAGCAACGCCACCTAGTTTTTAAAATGAGACCAGGACTCAAAACTAAAAGAAAGGTTCTTAAAAACAAGGTGAGCAGTGTAAAAACCAACAGACTTAAAAGGGATAAAACAATTATTTATTACAAAAAGTCAAAATATAAAAACACAGAATAAAATAATAAAAATGTTAAAGGTCCAAATAAAACGGGGGCAAATCCACGGTCCCAGAGAAAGCAGACCTAAAAACCAGAGGAGGAGCAGGAGGCAGTAAAATGTTCATTTTAAAAATAGAAATCTGTTGATTAAAAGTGGGATGAATCCCGGGCCAGAGCACTAAAAAGTCACTTACGTGCACGGGCAGAGAAACTCTGCCCGCTGCGTTGGTCTCTCGTCGTGCTCCGGCTCCACGCAAGGGGACGGCTGGCCAGGCCCCTCCCTGCAACACATGGGTCTCCCACAGTAAAACGACTTTAAAAACAGACTACTGGCCAGCAGCAGCCGTATGCCCGACCAGAGCACTAAAACGTTACTTAGGACATGGGCAGAGCCGCGTGTAGTCAGCGTCGTGCTCTGGCTTCCCGTGGGTCCTTCCGTGCAGGTACTGCTGGCTGCTGCTGCCGTCCTGTGTTGCCTCCTCTCCTCGGTCGCCCCAAGACGCTGCAGTCGTCAACCGTCCTCTGCTCTCCTCTCTGTTCCGGGACCGGGCCGCAGCCCCACCAGCCGCTCGCAAGCATGCAAAATAAAACAAAGTGCAAACACTACAAAGTGTGCTCTGCGTCCGTCCTGTGACACAGGCACGGGGAGAACATGCAAAATCCACTCAGAAAGACCCCCCTTGTCAATCATGTTGTGTCCAGTTAAAACATAGTCTATCTGCTACATTACAACATGAAAAGTTGCAGTTTATAACCCAGTGCGGCCTATCTACGGACAAACGTAATTTCCTTATACAAAGGTGCACCTCATAGTTCAGAAAGTACTGCAGGTGTATTTTAGGTTGGGTCGTCCGTGGTCGGCTCTCAAAGGCGAATGATGGCTATTCTATTGACCAAGAGGAGTGGACCAGAGACAAAATCAAGAATCTGGCATGAGGTACAGTATGTGTGGTTCCATAGACTGTTTGAAAAGCCACACTTCACCGTCTTTGTTCCCAAACACTGGACGAGTCTGTGAGAGTCCTGAAGAAATTCTCTCTACCACTCTTTCTGTTGGGACAAACAACATATATTATTTATGATGGAAAAAGTTAGTTACTCCAGCTTTAACTTCAATAGCAAAGGATTTTCTATAATAAAAGAGATATTTTGCTGTTTGCTAAGGAATAAAATAACGGTGTCTTTGCCAAAAGTGACGGCTGCAAGTGATTAAATATGAGAAGTGTCATGCCCCACTGTTACCCACTAAGCAAGCCGACGTTGAATCAACGTAATTTGAACGTCGTTGTCCGACGTAGAATATATAGGGTCACTGGTGGGTGCAGAATGAAAGTTTTCTCGACGTCGTTTCCCGACGTCACCTCAACCTCCAAATGTTACGTTGATGGCACGTCAATTCAAGGTTTGAATGTGGTACGGAACCGGTCGGGTCTGACGTCCTATCAACGTCTCATATGACCAAAATATTGACGTTTATATGACGTTCGTTTTCAGTCGTTCCCACTAAGCAAGCAGATGTCAAAACAACGTAATTCCAACGTCATCTGGACGTTCATTCAAGGTTGTAATGTGGTACAGAACCGGTCGGGTCCGACGTCCTCTCGACGTCTTATATGACCAAAATATTGACGTTTATTTTCAGTCGTTCCCACTAAGCAAGCAGATGTCAAAACAACGTAATTCCAACGTCATCTGGACGTTCATTCAAGGTTGTAATGTGGTACAGAACCAGTCGGGTCCGACGTCCTCTCGACGTCTTATATGACCAAAATATTGGCGTTTATATGACGTCCATTTACAGTCCTATTGACCTACTTAACCTCTGCAGAATCACTCACTGGTCGAGACATACTTTTTGCAATAGGCAAGGCAAGTTTATTTGTATAGCACAGTCAAAACAAAAGGAAACTCAAAGCACTGAACAAAAGATAGAAACAATCAAACAAGGCATTACAATTATAAATATTGACAGTAAATTAAAAAGATACAAATAAAATCTCTCAAAAAATCTCTCAGTTGAAGCAGAAACAGAAGTGTTTTAAACCTGGATTTTAACATTGTCAAAGAAGAAGAAGCCTGTCTCACATTTCCAGGAAGACCGTTCCAGATTTTAGCCTTGTGAATCTGAAATGCAGCTATATCATGTTTAGTTCTGACTCTGGGCAATAAACGATAAACACAGCATTCAAAAATCATTAGAACAACTGTAGTAGAAGGATATCAGTCATTATTGCAAATGGAGCTGCATTAAAAATCATGTTTCTCTACATCAAAGTACAAGTTAAACCACACAGGGCACAGTGTTATGAACACTACTGTACTGAACAGTTCATGCCAAAGTAAAAAAACATGATTGTAGCACCTATGTTTGGATCAGTATTAAAACAGGCACAAGCTACACTCTAGGTTCCTCAGATGTAAAAACACAATCTGAAAGGCAGAAGAATGCATTTATTGAATGTTGATGTTCCAACATGTGTCCTCTCTTGGTCTTCAGTCTCTCATCACAAGGTCCAAGCACAGCACCTGGAAATGTGGAACATGTTTAGTTTCAACATAATGTGGCAAAGTGATATAACAGCACATAACTTTCTATTAATGCCTCAAACCACTCGATCCGTCACCATGTGATACAAACCTTGGCACTGCACTAGCTCGAGACACTGGAAGACACTCAGTCTGAGAAACTTGGGATAAGGCTTTGGTCATTGGAGTAATTCCATGTAAAAAACAATTGCAAATGTGCATTTGTTTTGCACATGGACACAAATGAGCCCTGAAAGCTACTTACCCTGTATTACTCTACACATGTTGCATTTCCGAGGGGGCATTTTCCCCTTGTTGCTCTTTTCCCTCATCATGAGTGAGTTGCTGAACAATCTGAGAAAAAGATAGATGTTTTCAAAGAGAATACACCAAATAATGGTTTATTCTAAAAACAACATATTAATACAGAACAACAATCAATGTGTGAGAGTGTGATTTCTTACCTTTGAACACCTTCAACACAGTCTGACACCTGTAAGACTCAAACACACATGACACATTAGGAATACACATAGAACATTAGTTATTGCAACAATCATGAAATTATACTCTATGGATTTCACAAAAAATTGACTGCATTAGCAAAGGTAAATGTATTTTAATTATCATATGGCTGGTTTTAATGTTTATAAGAAAAAGTAAGAAATTGAATAGAGTTGCAAGCGCTAGTTAGCTTGCTACCAGCAGATGAATGGATGTTTAATATTTGCAGCTAACAATAACAAAAATAACGACTGTAGTGGCTCATTTAAACAGCCACAGTGAGAAGTGAAAGTCTCTGACATTGAAGACCTGGGAAGACATTAAATCCATTTATTAAACAAAGCAATACATGAACATTAAACTCTCTTTCTGCAGCAGGTAACATCTGTGTGCTCCTATGGTCCCTATGGTCCCACATGGTCCCACACCTGAACTCAACTCCAACTGATGACATCACAGGTGTCTAAATGATGGGAGTGTCCCAAATATTAAAGCTGATCTCCCTGTTTTTAAACTTAGTTTACTAAGTACTGTTGTCTTTTTGCAGTTTATAAACCATTGTGAAATATACAGTAACTTTACATTTTAGAATTGAATTATTATTTTAAAACTCAAGAATCTTAACCTTTTTTAACACATAGTTTGTTGGACAGTCTAACCTAAGAATTCTAATGTGTTAAAAATAGTTTGAAATATGAAAAACAATATCATATTTTAAACTTTAACTTAAAAACAAAAAATAATAGGAAAAAGATAACAGATAAGTAATTCCAGCTTAAAAGAAGCCGTGCAGATTTGTACATTAGAATAAAAAATATTCAAAAGCAGCTGAGAACAGGTGGGTCTTTAACCTGGATGTAAACAAACTGAGTGTTTCAGCTGATCTGAGGCTTTCTGGGAGTTTGTTCCAGACATGTGGAGCATAGAAGCTGAATGCAGCTTCTCCGTGTCTGGTTCTGACTCTGGACTCGGATCCAGATGACATGAGGGGTTCTGGTTGGTTCATAAGTTATGAACAAGGCACTCAAACAACACTTTTGCACATGTTCGTTAAGGCACAGCAAACAGTGACAATCTTATCTAAAGGCATTAGGTTTTCACCCTCACATTTGAGAAGCATATGCACAGGTACAGTTGAGTGTAAGAATTTGAATTTGTTGCGCACAACACCAATCACCCTCTCAACGTGAATTCTGAGATGGAAGGTCTAATCTGAGGCGCATTACAGTCAATAGGACAAGCTGGAAGGGTGAGAGCTTCCTCATCCTTCCTTGAGGCAGCTGCTGGGCCGGCGATGGGGGCTGGCTGGGCTGGCGATGGGCTGTGGGCTTGGGCTGGCGATGGAGGCTGCTGGGCTTGGGCTGGCGATGGAGGCTGCTGGGCTTGGGCTGCGATGAGGCTGCTGGGCTTGGGCTGCGATGGAGGCTGCTGGGCTTGGGCTGGTGATGGAGGCTGCTGGGCTTGGGCTGGGAGTGATGACTGCTCCAGATTAGAGCCCTGCACTTGAGCCCTTGGCCCGAGGGCCCCGACGGCCCGACAGCCCGAGGGCCGGGCTTCGGGCCGATGACCGCATAATGACCTCGGACACGGGCTCTTCATTTTCAGAGCGGCAGAATAGATTTACGAACGCACCCACTGAATATAGCGTTCTATCACGCTGTAGTGTTTGTTGTTCTGTGTAGTGTTGTCATTGACGGCACATAGCATTACTTACAGGTGTGTTGCAGCATCTGGGCATCATACAGATGCGGCCGTTCACTCCGCACCCCTCCGCACACACAGAACTCATTGCAACACATCACTACCATGTATAACTCCGCCCTCTAGCTAAGTCTGCGTTCATATCAGTGCGCGGCACTATATACTACGCTAAAACATTGTTATGGGAGGTTAAAAAAAAAAAAAGGCGGGCTTGATGCGGGTTTCGGGCCTGAAAATTGAGAAACCATATCGGGCCGGGCCGGGCTGGGGCGCCACCCCCCTCGGGCCAGGGCCGGGCTCGGGCCCAGATAATAGGCCCGTGCAGGGCTCTACTCCAGATGCTGGGTACTGCGCTTTACTTGCCGCTGATATCGCGCTCCATCTGTTTCTTTAACATTATTGTGGCCTAACCGCAAGGATGGTGTCCAGTCAGGGTGATTCTCCAACATCTCATATGATGGTTTACCTAGAACAGAATAATGTATGTAGTCAATGCTTTAAACTGGCAACAAGGTAGCATAATGTCATGAACAGAATCTCAACTATTTTTAGCAATGTCATATAATGGTTTACTTACATCAGATTAATAAAATTATTAAACAATCTGGAATCTAAAGAAATATTAAACAAGAAGGTAACGCTATTCATGGTTTCATAAAAGGGCTCAGGGGGTAGTGGCAACACAAGACAAAAAAAAAGTTTGGGCACCACTGGTTTAGAGAACATAAGAGACAGAGACAAACACACTTTGAGTGCCCATATTCCACCAACAAGGTAGGATAATGAGCAGAAACTTAAATATTCTTAGTTAACATTAATGGTTGGCCATTAAGCATTTTCATAGAGGCAACAGTTTGTTAGATAGTTAGCTAGGCAGCTAACTTAAGATGCACTTCAGTGTTTGCAACATTAACAGCTAGGTAACCTACACTTCTTAACTTTAAAAAAACAACATAAAGACATTTTAGGACGTACCCGAGTGAAAATGCAGAGAACACACTCTCATCGACTGGGGGTGAGATCGAAAGTAAGGTCCTTTCTTCTTATTGCAGCCAACCAAGCCATCCGGCGTCTCTTCGTCAGGTCAGACACCTGCGCTCCCTGATGTTGTATACATTTTGGTGGCCTAAAAAATTGTAAACCGTTGTTCCTACGTTTTCCTTTCTTATTGTGTGAGGTACTGGAGCAGTTTTTCACACAGCAATGAGCTCCAGGCATGGTAAAACAGAAATAGCGACGACCTCCTTTGCTACCGAGTTAACAACAACAAGTGTTTGCCGCTGGGATCCTACCAACATGGCGGAGACGGGGAGGGGCTCTGTGCTATGACGTCAGCTCCTCACTCTCAATAGATTCATGCACTGGCAATTCAAAATACAGATAATATACAAAATATACTTAACAAAATCCACGTATACGTGAGAAAACAACTTACTTTCTGTCTCCAACTCTTTTCAATGTGGAAATGATACATCTATATCTAAAAACTGTGCAGACTGTGTACTTACTAGAGAGGGTGATTCCAAGTAGCTAAATAAAGCAGGGCGACAGCGTTGAGTTTCGCTGATCGCTCTCATTTGTCGCCTCCCGTGTGTCGAGCCCTTCAGGCTGTAAAGCCGTTATACTCGCGCGGCGCATAAGTGTGCGTCGGTTGTTTAGGGTGTTATGTATTATTTTGTCACAGTAGTCTGGATAAATGCCTGGCCGTGGTGTAGCGGTTGCGTAATGAGACTTCAGTCCCAACGACGCAGGTTCAAATCCCCGTCGGAAAACTTTTGACTTTTTACTTTTTAGCGAACAATTTTTCTGTTTGGTTAAAAACGAATAAACACTCAACATAAGATTATGTAGTGGCTAATAATAAAACTTGTGAACCCATGCATTTGCATACAATCTCAAGTGCTCACCCCTTATTTGCAAACTTGAGATTGTTAGCACAACAAATGCATACATTCACAAGTTTTATTATTAGCCACTACGTAATCCTATGTTGAGTGTTTATTAGTCTTTAACCAAACAGAAAAAAATTGTTCGTTAAAAATCAAAACAAATATGTAGAGATAATAATACACACATGAGGGCTCGAACCCACGTAACCAAGGCTGCACACATTTGCTTAACCACTACACTACCGTCAGGTACACTTGCACCGCTTCACAGCCTATATATTGTATTGCTAGATCAAGACGTACTGCGTCGGTCGGCCGATGACCTGTTTTCTTTTTTTTTTTTTTTTTTATTTTTTTTTTTTTATTACATGACAAAAACAGAAACAAAGATATTTACAATATATACAGAAATTGATGACATTCATGATAAAGAGAAAGGAAGTGAGGTATTATATAAAATTAAATGACTTTATAGAGAGGTTAGATTGAAAGAAAGGGCGCTAAAGGGAGACGATCATCTAGAGTTGATGTGTTATGGGTTCTAATAATTTGACTGTGGAGTTGGTTTTTTTGCTGTTTATTAGGGTTATAGACTTAATGTAGCTCTTGATTTCGAGAGTGACTGCTTGGGAGGATGGATTGGTTTTACTGTATTTGCATCTATGTATGTGCTGTTTGCCAAATAAAATGAATATGTTGGTGATTCTTTCGATTTTATTGTTTTGGTGAGAAAAGTGGGTGATAATGTTTCTGTCACAGATAGATATGGAGATATTTAGTCTTTGGGAGAGGTATTGACTGATCTCTTTCCAGAAAAGCGTGATGAGTGGGCATGAGTAGAATAAGTGTTGAATAAATTCTGGAACTGTATTGCAAAAGGAGCAATTTGGATCTATGTTCATGAATTTTGAGACTTCGGAGTTTGTGGGGTAGATATTGTGTAGAATTTTGAGATGAGTTTCACGTATTTTATTATTAATGGGGAATTGGTAGGGTAACAGCCATGTTTTATGCCAGTTTATATTATCAAAGGTGGAGTTCCAAAAAAATTTCCCTCTGGGTTGAATGCTTTTCATATTTTGAAATATTTGTCGAATATGTTTATTGTTGCATTTGTGATTAGTGATGTCCAGTCCATTGAGAAAAAGCTTTGTGGTCATTATGGTTGGAGTGAGTTGTGAAGCTCTCATTAAGTGTAATAGTCCATCGGGAATGCATTTTGTAACAGCTTTGTACTGTTTGTACCTGATGGGAAACTGGAACTTAGAAAGAAAGTTATCATAACTTAAAATATTGCCATGAATATCGATTAAATTGGAAACTGTAATTATACCTTTGTCGATCCATGATGATTCAAAGATTGATTTCTTGCGCTTTAATATGTATTCATTATTCCAGATAATGCAGGTGTGTGGGGAGAAGTTGTGGATGTGACAGAGCTTCCACGCTGTAAGGGCTTGTTGATGAAAATTAGAGAGTTTTATTGGAAGTTTGTTGATATTGTAATTGCATTTTAAGATAAAATGAAGACCGCCTATTTTATTAAATACTAGGTTGGGGATGAGGTACCATATTGAGTTCAGGTTTTTTAATGCCTCTTGAATCCATTTGATTTTAAATGTGTAATTCATATCGATGAAATCCAGCATTTCGATCCCCCCTTCTCCTTTTGAACCTGTGAGAATATTGGTTTTAAGATAATGTTTCTTGTTTTTCCAAATAAAGTTGGTAATTGATTTATTGATGTCCTTTGCAGTACTGTTGTTTACGTAGAGAGAGAGGGCAGGGTAGACAAGTCTTGCGATGCCTTCCGTTTTGGACAGCAAGGCTCGGCCAAAGATGGAAATGTCTCTTTGTAGCCACATGTTAAAAATGGTGGTAGTTTTCTTGATCCGGTGTGCAAAATTTTGTTGTTGGCGTTCGTGGTTATTTTTGCATATGTGGATTCCAAGATATTTTGTATTGTTTTTCACAGAGATGTTGCAAATATGGTGATCCTGTAAACTATACAGAGGTAATATCTCACATTTATGCTTGTTTAGTTCAAGACCAGATGCAGCAGAAAAGTTGTCGATTAAAGAAATTGCAGGGGCGACTTGGTGTTTGTCTCTTAAAAAAAGAGCAGTGTCATCAGCTAATTGAGTAATTCTTATTTCTTTACTGGCTATAGTGATCCCGTTGATGACTGAACTGTTTCGAATATACAATGAGAGTACTTCAACCACTGTTAAAAAAAGAAAGGGTGCAATGGGACAGCCCTGTCGGACCGATCTGTGTATTGCAAATCTCGGCGTAGTGTTCGGATAAAGAATTATGCTGCTGTTAATATTTTTGTAGAGCATTTTGACATTTTTAATAAATTTGGGACCGAAACCAAAAAGTTCAAGCGTTTTAAATAAGAAGAAATGTTCAACAGTATCGAAGGCTTTATAAAAGTCAAGAAACATAATAAGTGCTTCTGTCTCTATGAGATCAGAGTAATCAATCATATCTAAAACTAGTCTTATATTGGAGCTTATATGTCTATTTGCCATAAATCCGGTTTGAGTTTCATTCATGATCTCGGGTAATCCTTTCTTTAACCGTTTGGCAAAGATTTGAGCAAGTATTTTGTAATCTGTGTTTAATAAAGTGACAGGGCGCCAGTTTTCTATTAAGAGTGTGTCCTTTCCAGGTTTGGGGATGAGACTTATCGAGCCTTGTGTCATACTGGCGGACATCTCCTCTTGCAGTATGCATTGTTGATAAAGCTTAAACAAATGACTTTCAATAAGGTCCCGAAAATGAATATAAAATTCGGTTGTAATACCATCGTTTCCAGGTGAGCGACCAGTATGCATGTTTTTCAAAGCTTCCTTCATTTCTTTAGTTGTAATGTTTTCGTCACAGTTTTGCTTGAATTGCTCAGAAATTGAGGGAATAATGTTTTGAATGGAGTCCAGGAACTCTTCACTTATTTTGTTTTGGTTTGTTGATTGGTAAATCTGGTTGTAAAAGGAAAAGATAGTGTTAGAAATTTCTTTAGGGTCAGTGGTTATTTTACCATTTGAATTGAGTGATGTGATATTGTTTTTGCTGCGATTTCTTTTTTCTAGAGCAAAGAAATAACTTGTGTTTTTTTCGCCGTTCTCTAACCATTTTGCTCTTGACCTGATAAAAGCTCCTCTTGCCAGTTCTATGTAACTCTGGTCTATCTTGTATTGAATTTCTTTTAATCTTAGTTTTTCTTTTTCCAATAAATTATTTTTTGTTAATAAAGCATTCAGTTCTTCAAGTAATTTGTTTTCTTCTTTGTTGTTCCTATATTTTATTTCTTTGCTCCTTTTTATTGCACACTCTCTTACTTTAAATTTGAAGTACTCCCATTTTGAAGTAGGGTTTGCGTTTTGGTCGTCAAGGATCTCGTCGACAAGCATTTTGACTTTGTTACAAAAAATGTCATCTTTTAGCAGGTTATTATTTAGTTTCCAGTATCCGCGTACATTTCTGATTTGAGGGTCAGTTTTAAACTGGATAATAATCATCTTGTGGTCGGTCAGCGGGGCATATGAGTGAGACACTTCTGTGATATACTGAACACATGATGGGGAGGTGAGCCATATATCTATTCTGGACTGTAGAGATCTATTTGCGTTTGCCCATGTATACTCAACAGAATTTGGGTGCAAGTATCGCCATACATCAATAACAGAGAGTTCATCGGAAAAAAAAGTTGAACACTTAAATTTAGCAGGTTGATTGGGTCTTGGTGGATAACGGTCTACATTGTCATCAGGAGAGGCATTCAGATCCCCACCGATTAATAAAAAAGCACCTCTATGAGTTTCTAGTAGGTCTTTAATTTTTGAGCAAATGAGAATCGAAGTATTTCTTGCCAATGTGCCGATGACCTGTTTTCGACGTCTAGGGGAGGTCGGGATTGAACGTCATATCCACGTATATGGGAGGTCATTGTTTTACGTCCAGATGCGCACCTTGCACAGACGTCGTTTGGACGTAAATAAAAGGTCACGACCGACCGACGCGATATTGACGTGATCTGGAGGTTGAGTGGACGTCGGATGTTTAGTGGGAAATAGAAAGGGTGGAGAGGCTGCTTACTTTAGCTTGAGCGGTTTATAGTTACTACTAATTGACAAAAGGGTGACAATCCAACAAAAAAACAAACAAATGAGGGCCTAATTCTGCTCTCTGATTGGACAATCTGTAAACATAATGAATATCATGTTAATTGTATTTTTAATAATAATAATGCATCGGTTTTATATATTGCGCTTTTTTGGACACTCAAAGACGCTTCACATGCTGTTATTCATTCACTCCATACACGGTGGTGATAAACTATCAGTGTAGCCACAGCTGCCCTGGGGGCACACTGACAGAAGCGAGGCAACCAGTATGTGCCATGTACTCATTTTACTACTTTTTTTTTTTTTCCCTTACAAAGTCTTTTTAAGTGTCGTACCATTGGATTCATTGATTTAATGTGTAAAGAAATACAAGTGCACAGTGGTGAAGGTGTGCAGACTGGGGTGGCAGTCTGAGAGTGTGGGAGCTGCAGAGTGGAACGCCTCTGGGCCGCTGTGTTCTCATAAAGGCCTCACATCTGTGGAACTCTGAGCTACTGGAGCTAAAGTCACAGTCAGAAATCTTCTCCATCAAACTGACATCAAACCAGTGAGTGCGGACACACACAAAAACCCAATGCAAACCAAACAAAATATAAAGATGACTGTACAATTGTGACATTGAGCCGTAAAGTGACTTACAGATACATTGTAGGGTCCAGTGACTTTTCCTTCTCTGCCGTAATTTAAAAATCATCTTCCACAACATGCATTTTCAATTGACAGATTGCAAGAAACGTCAATTTGTTTTGATCAGAAGAAAAGACCAGAGACAACAGTTGGAGCACATGTCGAAGAGATAATTCCATCTCTTTCTCACACACACACACACACACACACTCGCTATCACAGCCCCCCCATCGAGAAGCCCGCCACATCATAACGAGCCTCTGAAATGAAAGCATGTCATTATCAAAACTCCATCATTCTCACATATCAACTCAAATTATAGGCAGCGCACAATGAGGAGGATGGCAACCCGCCGACACGGGATATGATCATAATAGACAAGCATTTGCAGAAATATTATCTTCTGGAAATGGAGGCTTTTCATATAGGCGCTTTGAGTGGACCGCGCTCTTCGCAAATTACATGCCTATTTCCGGAGAGAGTGTCCATTCATTACGTAAAAATATGTGGGCAGAAAGGAAAATGAAATCATTAACTTTATAGAGGTGGAATCAAGCCCAGTCATTAAAGAAGTGTGAAAAATTGAGTTTTTGGGAAACTTTGAGTTGATACAATATAAGTTTGGCTTTTTATAGTTGCATTTCCGGTGTTTGAGTTTTTTGATTCTCTGATATGTGTTGGCGAATCGGCAACTTTGTAAACTCCCTCTAGATAACTATCAATCAATACACTTTTCCTACACAACACAAAGCGCCTCACAACCCACATTAAAATCTACATATACATAAAGAAAATCGGTTAAAAACAAAGATTAACAACACAAGAAATATTAAAAATCTCAAAATATTAAAATCACACACAAGATTACAATAATACATTTGCCACAGAGCATTATAAAGTAGTAAATATAAAATCCTTCAGTTGTATGCACAGCTAAACAGAACTGCTTTAACCTGGACTTGAAAACAGAGTAGGGCTATACAAAAATAAATGGAATTGAATTGAATTGGACTGGACTGGACTGGATGTTGTTCACCGATGAAGATCTATGACGCCAGTGTTTTCAACGAGTCCTCTTCGTATACAGTCTGCGTTTGCACTAGAAAAATTAAAGAGAAATTGGTTTTATATAGCGCTTTTTTGGCTGGAGAGAGAGAGAGGACCCTGGAGCCTCTGGGCCTCAGCGTTTGGCCTGCTACATGTTGCGTAGAGAATTGACACACCGACCAAGAGCCCAAACCAGTCCATCCCAGCTCTCTACATGTACTGTATGTACTGGCTGTGAGGTCACTCTCAGGTTCCATTGGATTGCTCCAGGGGGTTAGGCCTTGTCGACAGTAACTATTTATTATCTAATTATGTGTTTTTTTGATATTTTGATTAACTTAAATGTGGTTGTTTTCCTGAGAAAATAGATTATGTATAACATGGCATGGTAGCTCATTACCATCAATGCTAAAAATGAGTTTCGACATCATTTCCACCTGCAGGTGGATCACTGACTTCCTGACGGACAGGAAGCAGCGAGTGCAGACTCTAAAATTATAAATACAGGATCCCCACAGGGCAGTGTTCTTTCTCCCCTGCTCTTCTCCCTGTACACCAACCACTGCACCTCCAGCCACGACTCTGTGAAGCTGATCAAGTTCGCGGACGACACCACCCTCATTGGACTCATCTCCAACAACGATGAGTCCGCCTACAGGACGGAGGTGGACCGGCTGGTGTCCTGGTGCAGTGGTAACAACCCGTGTGGTTCGCTGGAGCCAGAGTCAGGGACATGCAGAGACTACAGCGCATGGTGAGCTCTGCAGAGGAAGTGATCGGCCGCAGCCTTCCATCGCTGCAGGACCTGTACGTCGCCCGAGCTCGAGGCCGGGCTGGTCGTATCACAGCCGACCCCTCTCACCCTGCACATGGACTATTCCAACCACTCCCCTCAGGCAGGAGGCTGCGGTCCATCAAGACCAGAACCTCCCGCCATAAGAACAGTTTCCCCTCTGCTGTTGGACTCTTGAACACTCCATAAACCACCTATAACCTCTGACCTTATGACCGTCACTTTATGCTACTGTCACTTTGCTGCACTCTACCACACTCTCAAGGGTCTATTATGCACCTAGTGAACTTGTATGTAACAAACTGAAGACATTTATGTAGATATTTATTCATACATGCCCTCTTGATTTTATTCTGCTTTACCTTGTTTGCACCGAGAACCAAAGCAAATTTCTAGTTTGTGACTTCTTGGTACTCACATGGAAATAAAAATATTCTGATTCTGACTCGAACACAGGGCTGTGAAAAGTGAAAATGTTTTTTTCCCTGTAAACAAACCAAAATGGAAAAAATTAAAAAAAACATTGAAAGCTTTTACTGAATTTGAATCTGTTACTAGCAAGAAAGCAAAGTTTCCCAGTGGAGCTTCAAGGTTTTTAGATATACCAACCATTTTTTTTAAAACACATACTAATTTAAGCCCAAAATAATTGTCTTCGAAAGTCTTATCAAAAAACCGCTACACTGCTCCTTACTGTCAGTCAGCGCTAAAATGAGAACCTGCACCAAGTAATGACCAAGAAAGAGCTCCGGACTAAAATAGACGCGATTCAACAGTAATCAGTAATTCTAGTGACAGGAGGAAACATGGACAAGCTAACACCGGGTCATTCCATCACAGCCGTCACCGCGGTTACCATGCACACACTTTGATGGCAGCTTCACTTTATTTAGCCCAAGAACATACTGAAAATTCATCAGGGGGTTTTCTATGCAGCCGCTATAATTGTCCCGCCAAGGTCGCGGCGTGATCTATGGTTAATTTGACTGCACTCTTTAATTTCTTTTCAGCTAATATCGTTGGACAAGGGCCTCGCGGGGATTGGGCGGGGAGGGGGATTGGCTTTCATGTTCGAAACTCCAAAGAAAAGCTGCACGGACTCAAAACAAAGCAGAGGTGGGCTAGCAATGGCAGCCGTGCGCTTCATGCACCCCGATCTTGCCGCAGTTCCGCATTACCCCCCGATAGCGTTTAGTTTGTACGTGTAGACGCGCGAGTACGTCTAAGAAGAGCTGTGAGTTTGACCATTTTTAACCAGCAGTGACCGTTGTAGGACCTTTAATTGGCCCAAAAAATGTTATTCCTTCAACTTAACACAGACAAAACTGAAGTGATTGTATTTGGTCCTCAGAAAGAAAGAAAGGGGTGAAAGTTTTGACCATGTTGTAGTGGTTATCCCAATCAATCAATCAATCAAGTTTATTTATAAAGCACAATTCATGCAGTGCAGCCCAAAGTGCTTCACAAGAACACAAGATCATACACATTTACAAACATTTTAAAACACATAAAACGTAATATAAAATAATAACAAAAACAATAATAATTGTTGCATAAAAATAAACATTTCAAACTGAATTTCAGAATTAAAAACGGTATAAAAAGCTCAATATATAAAAGTCAGTCATATACACAGCTAAAAAGAACGGTTTTCAGCTTAGACTTAAATAATGCTAAAGATGAGGCCTCCCGTACATCCTCAGGAAGGCTGTTCCAGATTTTTGGGGCATACACCTGAAATGCAGCCTCTCCATGCCTAGTCCGGACTCTGGGCACCATCAGGAGTCCAGTCCCTGTGCTCCTCAGAGTCCGAGTTGGCTCATACGGCACCAACATGTCACCAATGTACTTCGGTGCAAGACCATGTAGAGACTTGTACACAAGCAGAGCTGCTTTAAAATCAATTCTCTGAGCCACAGGAAGCCAGTGCAGAGACCTGAGGACCGGACTAATGTGGTCGTATTTCCTGGTTCTAGTCAGGACTCGAGCTGCTGCATTTTGGATGTACTGCATCCCTTGTCATTTACCCAGACAAGACTGTTATTAGTCAGATTCATGCATGTTTGAGTAGTGTTTGAAGCCATCTATACCTCCCTCATATAAAGGGCCATCAAACCAGAGGCTATCCATCCATCCATCCATTTTCTTCAAACCAGTGGCTATTTTACATAATTATAATCCACAGGTAAAATGGATTAGCAGCAGAGTAAAGCATGATGTCAATCAATCTTTAAAGGTTTACGGGAGACTTTTCATCTTCCGGGTGGATCATCTTGGTCCTCCTAATTGTTAATCATTCTTTCCTCTTGAAAATCCTCCTATATACTTTTATTTACGTTATTATAATATTTTTCCTCCTCAACTTAAACAAGCCTTGATGAAGACGTGATGTGAAAGAGTTTTTATGTGGAAGACTTTACAATTGAAACATTTCCACCAGCTTTCTGCTTTTATGTTGTGATAGTGCAAGGGGATGAGAAGTATTTGGCCTTTTCTATTACTGAAGGGATGCATACAATCTGAAAAACTTTTTGAGAACCTCTAGCTATAGTAGATTGTCACGGTGTGGATTTGTGTTTTTTGGTGCTTATTTTGGTTTTATTTTGAATTCTCTTGGGGTTGTGTTTTTTTTTCTTCCTGTCCTGTTCCCTGTTCAGCGTCTGCCCCACCCTAATGTGTTTCACCAGTGTCTGTATGTCCCCTGTGCTTTTCCCCATTTGTTGCTGGTCCCTCGACATTAGTCCTAGTCTCTGTGTTTCCCCCACCTGGTTCCTACATTCAGTTTTAGCTTCATTCTTTTTTTGCGTCTTATTCTTTTTTCTTCATAATTTGTATAACAAGATTATTATTGTCTTATTTTGCATCCATGCATTCTGAGACCTCCCTCTGTTTTGTTATACTGTAGATATTTTTTAAGATTTTTTATGTATCATTTTTTTTTGTTTTTTTAACCCCTAGTTTGTTGTACTACCAAATGATTGAGATGCATTTGGATGGTAAAAGTGAATAAAACCAAGTGATAAGGATGCCCCAATGAGGTACATTTCAGTTCCAAGCTTTAAGTAGATTTAGTGACTCAAAAAAATTATCCACCAAAATATTAAAATTACAGAGAAAGAAGCTGCACTTTAAAAAGATTAGAGCGAGCGACTGGGCTATGGTGCGTCCAGTACTTCTATGTGCTTTCATTAATTCATATCCCTCTACAACAAATACAGGGGTAATGTTTCGGGTTGCCATGTCAGCAATAACAACAGCTCTTTGGCATTTGAAATAAGGAACCAGCTTATACATGCTATTACGCTTTTGACAGACCAATTCAATTACCTCCAAAAAATGCTGACCGTCCTTCTCCAAATCTAATTGTAAAGATTTTAGCCCAGAGGAAGTGGGTTGAGCTGCGCTCCGTACGGATGGATTGTGATGATTTGTCATTTTGGTCTGTGCTGGGACTGACTGCTGTTGTTGTTGCAGCGGGAATGGGTCACAACCTCAGCCTTATAAACGTGCTGACCTGGAGAGACCCCTGCCCATGTTGTCCTTTCCCTGGCTCCGTCTGGGCTTTTGGAAATGATTGAATGCGCTGTGTAAACTATTACAGGATGGGCCAAAGATAGGAGAGAAAGTACAAAAGTTGACTGAGTTGTGTTATAACAGAAATGTGTATCAAAATATATCAAAGCTGGGGTGCATCACTTTAAAACTACAAAAAAGTGGGACTGCGTCATAAAAAAAGCCATCTACGCAGTTTCTCGCTCTCTAAACAGTTTGTCACTAGTTATGCATGTATTTTTTCTATATAGAGTAAATTATATATAACTTTACTAACAAATGAACATTGCTAAAGTTATACCCCTATGCAAAGATGGATCCAAAAACATCTTCACGAACTATAGACCAGTCTATCTGCTTCCCCAAATGTTCAAAAATATTAGTTTTTAGCACACATTTGGGGAAATGTATTGAATAGAATAGAAAGAATAGATAAAATAGATCTACCACAATGGCAAATTTGGAAGGAAATAACTCCAAATCTCAATGACAATTAATTTTTAATAGTAATATTTGTTGATTTGAAGAAGGCCTTTTGTCATGGTGTGGATTTCCAGTTATTTTGTACTTGCTTCTATTTTGACGATAGTTCTCTGTGGTTTCATTTTTAGTTTTACTTCCTGTCTTGTTCCATGTCTTGATTGTCAACCGGTCGGCGCTAAATCATATACGGAATCGGACAGAAGCGGAAGTAACAATCCTACTTTCTAACTAGTTTTAGACGTGGCGGATGCAGTGCAACCTGTGCTTGCCCAAAAAACACGAACTTTTGGCATTCAAGAATTCACCGTCCAATCTGAAGAAGCACATTCAGGTTTGTTATTTAGATTTCGTATTGTTGTTACTAGTATAGGCTACATTTGATTAATTCTGGAGGTTTTTAAAAAGATATAAGTGTGTCAGTAATGCTTTGGGGGCACTATTAGTTTGCAAGAAAGTGGTGCTAGCTTGTGGTCTGGCCGCACTAGCTGTAACTCATGTCACGTTTGCATTGATACGATTTACACATTTTACACATTTATTCTCCCACTCCCAAATCATAACCGTAAAAGTAGCCACACATTTAGATTTTATTTTATTTTTTTAAGTCTCGTTTTGGCTGTGGAAATATGTTTAAAATCTCATCGTGTTATTGCTCAGTTCAAATCAAGCTGTTGAATAACTATCAACACTTTACAATACAACACTTTGTGTTGTATAGTAACTCAGTGTTACGAATATATGCTTGTATTATTTTAATGCAAGGAATACATTTGAGCTGATCTGTTTTTATATTTTGTTTGCAAACAGAGGAAACATGCCAATCATTTGGAAAGATACAAAAATTTCACTGCAGCTCCATTGAAAAGGAAGTCGTCCACATCTGATGAAGGCTCATCCAAACAGCTTAAATTGTGGGATGTCAAGAGGGTCTCGCAGAAGAGTGTGGATGAATTCATTTTGAACTTTGTCATTCAAGGTCTGCACCCAGGCAGCATTGTCGAGCAGCAGGGTTTCAAAGCTATGATCAATCACCTGCAACCAGATGTGACAATAATGTCCCGGGGCACAATGATAAACAGGGTCGAAAAAGCTACAGTAGAAATGAAGAAAAATCTTAAAGCTGCTATGAATGAGGTTGAGTTCATTGCAACTACTACTGATTGTTGGACCGCACACAGGAGAAGTTTCCTTGGAGTCACTGCACATTGGATTGAGACAGAAACTATGACTAGATGCTCTGTAGCACTGGCATGCAAACAGTTAAGAGGTTCACACACATTTGACAGCCTAGCTCGAGCACTGAATGACATTCACACAGAATTCAACATTCGGGACAAAATTGTACGCACAACAACAGACAATGGGTCAAATTTCATCAAAGCTTTCCGGGTGTATGGAGAGGGGGAGGAAAATAATAACCAGGAAAGGCAAAGTGAATCGGATGCAAGTGAAAACAGTGAAGGTGAGGAAAGAGAACAGGAGGGAAATATAAACTTCATTGAAGCAACAACATTATTGAACGAAGATGATGGCCTTGAATACCAACTTCCCAAGCACCATCGCTGTGCCTGCCACCTTCTCAACCTGGTGTCAACTGTTGACGTTTCAGATGCCAATGCAAATGCAACGTACAAACGACTTTCCCGGTCAGCCTTTTCAAAATGCTGGGGCCTGTGGAATAAAAGTGGGAGATCTACTGCTGCGGCTGAAATCATTGAGGAAAAATGTAAACTCCAGCTCCTGAGGCCCAATGACACAAGGTGGAATTCCATGTACCTGGCTGTTGAGAGAATAATAAGAATCATGAGAGAACAAGGAGAAGGAGCCATCACAGCTGTGTGTACTACACTTAAATTGCCCATGTGAGTAACTTTTATGATATTTATATTATATTAAGTTTAATAATCATGTAACATACAGTTTAAAATGTGTAATGTAGTTTGTGCTTGTTTCTCTTTAGTAGCCACTGATGTTTTATCATTATTATTTTTTTTTTATTATTCAGGCTCTCTCCTGCTGAGATTGCCTTTCTCAGTGAATATGTCAAGATAATGTGTCCTGTTGCAAAGGCAATTGATGTTCTTCAAGGAGAGACCAATGTGCAGATGGGTTGGCTCATTCCCACTATTACTCTTCTCAAGACTAAACTACAACACCTTCGACTCTCCTCCAAGTGCTGTGTGCCGCTCATAGATGCTCTTCAATCTGGACTTCAGAAGCGCTTTGGTGAGATGCTCAAGGATCCTGAGCTCATTGCAGCTTCCATTCTGGTGCCCAAATTCAGAAGATGCTGGACCACAGATGAGGGCCTTCTACAACTCGGTGGTGTGTATTTTTATTTGTTTTATTTTTTTGTGCATTGATCTGTTATATTTACTTAAGAGACATGTATTTGAATGGTTAATGCAAAAATGTATGGTGTACTAATATTGCTGTATTTGCACTGTGTTTTTGATAGGCCTTGACTACATCAAAAGCCATCTCAAAGAGCTACCTGTGACTGTCAGTGACTCCACGCCTTCTTCAGAGGAAGATGACTTTTTTTCACCTATCAAGCAAGGGAACTTGCAAGAAAACACCAAACAGCTTGAGTCATACCTGGCCTGTCCCAATGACACCATGGAAATCTTGAAGTCATTTCCTGCAGTCCTGAACCTTTCACTACAGCTGAACACTCCACTACCTGCTTCTGCTGCCTGCGAAAGGCTCTTCAGCACAGCAGGACTCATTTTCCGACCCAAAAGGGCACGCATCCATTCACAAAACCTTGAAAACATGCTTCTGTTGAAGCTAAATCCAAAATTTTGGTAGTTTGCTTTTCCCCTTATATATCGGGATGGTTCCATTTTCCCATTGTATAGTTTGGTCATACTATAAGCTCCAAGTTATTTGGGATGTTTTTGCACTTTGTTTTTCTTGCACTTTTACAGTTTGTAGTTTAAGTTATAGGAATGATGAAAATACCACATTCTGCAGGCGCTCTTGAATGATCTTACGGGTATTACTACATTGTCGGATGTGCATTTAATTTCACACAAAGTGACATTTATTTTGTTCGGTGCAGCAGTACTCTGAGTTGAGTCTGAGTAAAAGAATAAAGAATTTGAAGGTCAAAACAAGTTTTGTTTTTTTTTTTTTTAAGAGGAAAAATATTGATTTACTTTTTACTTTTTTACTTAAGTACATCTAAGAGTATGTACTTTTTTACTTTTACTTAAGTAAGGCAGAGGGTGCAGTACTTTTACTTTTACCAGAGTAGTTTTTTGCAAAAGTATTAGTACTTTTACTTAAGTACTGAACACTGGTACTTTTGACACCTCTGTTAAGTGGTGACTGGTTAAGTTTTAGGTTGGGGTTAGGTTGGTTATTCTATGGCAGGGGTCTCCAACCTGTAGCTCGGGAGCCCCCAGTAGCTTGCCACCCCCTTCCAGGTAGCTCGCCAAAGGATTTAGAAATGAACAAATCAGATAGTATATTTACTATTTCAGACTGCACTATTCATTATTATTAGGTATTATTATAAATGCTCTCACTTTGATGACCAATAACAAATATGCAATGATAAATAATGAACGCACCCAATATCAGGCTTGTTCACACCAATATAAAAAAAAAAATGTCCAGGGCCGCTTAATGGAGTAGCTCTCTGCCTTTATCGTCCCAGGAAAGTACTGTAGCTCTTTGGGTGAATAAGTTTGGAGACACCTGTTCTATGGGAATGGCTGGTTAAGTTTAGGCATGGATTCATTAGTTTAGTTTGTTGGTTATATTTACTTCTGCTTCCGTCCTGATTCCGTAAATGATCTATAGGGCCGACCATTGTCTACCCCGCCCTGATGTGTTTCACCCGTTTCCCTTCCCCTGACCTGTAGAGAGGTTAACAGTAAAGGGTTCATCTGGATGTTCCTGTCTGGTGTGCCTGGATTTCCCCACGTTTATCAGCCTCTTTGATGACCTCTCCTTCCTTTAACCTGTTTCCACCACCAGACAATGTTCTCTGTCTGGGGTGGCTTTGTTCTTGTCTGTGTCACCGCCCGGGGTGAACCATTTCCATGTGGAAGGTCACCACTGGGCTTCAGCTCGTGCCCCTGACCTGTTCCGGCCTCTGAACTGCCTCTGACCCCTCCTCCAGGCCCCCCTCCACCTTCCCAGGCTCACTTTTAATCTTGGGACATCTGGGAGCTGTCCCTTGGCTGCCATGGTGTTATTTTGTAATTTTATTTTTAGTTTTACTTCCTGTCTTGATCATCTTCCCCGTCCTGATGCGTTTCACCCGTATCTCTCTGTGTCTGTATGTACCTTTGGGATTTTTGGAATTTGTGTTTTATTATTATGATTATTATTTATCAACATTAAATCCTCATTTTTGGCATTCTTGCATTTTGGTTCCTTCCTTCATCTCACCGCACGTGACACAATGAATCATGCCTTTTTACTCAATAAATTGGGAAAAATATGGTATTCAAGGAGTAGCTGGGAACTGGATGCAGAGCTATTTAACAGAGAGACAGCCATCCACCCTCACTCAGCCAATCAGCTCTCATCCCAACGAGTCAAATAGTGACTCTCTTTCTACTCAATGTATGTAAAAGATTGTTCTTTTTAAGATAAAGACTTGTGGTTTGATTTTACTTTTACAAAACTCTTTCTGTTGGGTACCACTGCTTTAAATAATTAATATGATGAATTATTTGTTTACATTTTGGGCTTAATTTACGTATGGTAAAAGTTGTGTATCCAAGCTTTAAACATGCTCTTGAGAATGTGTGTGTGACCGGAATGTGCCAAAACTCCCATCTAGTACCAGGAATGGAAAATTATGGTTTGCTGATCCAAATCTATTCGGCACGGTCTAATTGAAGGCAAACAGAAATGGGAGAAATCAACGCTGGAAAATCAGGCACCGTCTGGATAATGGCTCACAATTTACTCTTTGAAGTAGAGGGAAAAACTGGCAGATATTTTGATCTTGCACGTTCCAAAATCTATCTTGTGTGCGTGTGTTTTTCGTTCTAACATTTATCAAACTCCAGAAAGGAACTATTTACCGTCCAAGTGAAAACCTGCACTTGTCCAGTTCTTTTGATTTAATCTCTGCTTGAAAGGGGACTCTATTCACCTGCAGTAATGAGGATCTATCTATGGCATCTCTGTTGCTATGGCGATGCCTCTTCTTTTCATCTCCGTGGTTGAACCGGTGCATTCCGAGACGGCGTAGACTAAACCTTTTCTGAAACGCTAACAGCAAGTCCACAATGTAAGTAAGTAATAAGCAAGTAATCATTTATTTATATAGCGCATTTTACAGGCCAAGGTCATAATAATTGCCATGGTAGCGCCATATGAACCAACTCTGACTCTAAGGAGCACAGGGACAGGCCTCATGCTAGTGCTCCGAGTCAGGACTAAACATGGGGAGGCTGCATTTCAGATTCATGCAGCTAAAATCTGGAACAGTCTTCCAGAAAATGTGAGACAGGCTCCTTCTCTGACAATGTTCAAATCCAGGTTAAAACAGAGATTTTCTCTTTCCTCTTTTTAATGTACTGTGATTATTTATGATTTTAATCCCCCTGTGACTGTCTCTATCTTGTTTTGTTCAGCACTTTGAGTTGCCTTGTGTATGAATTGTGCTATACTAATAAACTTGCCCTGCCTTGCCTCGTAAACGTGACGGGAGAAGCCTAGTTTGGTGACTGGAATGCTAATGATTCCGTCCATCTGTTCCCATAACTATTGCGGGGCCGGCCAACCCGGTGTCATGTGGAATTATTTACGGCACACATGGCATCGCAAACTGTAGATTTGGGCCTAAGTACCGCGCTCGCCCTGGGACCTGGCTCGTGGCTGACCTTGGCCGCCGGTCAGTGGCAGCAGAGGGTGGAGGGGCATGGAGCCGGGGAGTCAGATGAGGATGTTGGCAAAGGACTGAGGCTGGTTATCACAGGCAGGTGAACAGGTGCAGCGCTGTGGAGGAAAACTAGACCCCAGGAGAGAATGTGTTAGTTTCTGGTTGAGTAAGTAATCGTTTTTTTTTATATAGCACATTTTTATCGTCATTCAAAGTGCAGTACAATAGAACTTGGGTGTGTTCACAGTAAAGTGCCACTATTTGAGTGCCATTTCAATTATCCAAAATAAGGACCAAGTAAAACACATGTTATTTTTGTATTTAGCGTTAGTCAGAAAGAAACGGCGGCACGACTATCAAGATCATCCATGAAAAGGGCAGCGCAGGAAAACCTCAAATCGACAATATCAGACTACTGCAAAAGAGAAAATCACATCATTGAAATCAGGAAGTGGGCGCACGAACCATCAACAGAGACGAGGGGACTTTCACCTTGGCTCACACTTGGGATTCACTTCTCCAGAGACCACAACACAAAGAGGGACGTGGTCAGTCTGAGGAATCTGTGAGATCTGTCAGACTGACCGCATCCGGCAACAACAGCTGAGAAGAGACGCGTCACACCATCACGTGTCACCTCTGATGAAGGCGGAAGTGTGCCGGGTAATTAAGCAGTACTAGCTTTCTTAACTTTCTTGTCTTATTAAAAGAACCTTCAAAGCCTGAAAAATAACACTGTTCAATACCCTCTGTGCACCATCCCCAGTGTCAAATATCAAATTCAATGTATTTTTAATAGCTCTAATTCACAATAGCAGTTTTCTGTAAGGACTAAAAAAAACTGTCAAATCAATCAAACATCGAAAGATATATTTCATTGTTTTGTCTTGTGGACCAAAGGCGCATAGGGTTTTGGGATATGTCCCTAATGTCCATAGATTGTTCATGAACGTCCTGGACCATCCCAGTTCCAAGAGTTCATGGGAAGTTGAATAGAGAAAATGCATCTGTTTCGAAAGAAAACAAAACATAAGGCCCCAGACCGAGTCCAGACCTAGATCTACTTGGAAAATCTGTAGATATTTTGTTTGTGGATGAATTCAGGACAAGCCACTTTATATTATATGCTTTCCTTTCCCTCTGCTCTGCTCAGAACAACATCAGAAAACAATATTTTATATGTAGCCCTAAAGGCAGACTCTGGAATAGTGTCAATAAATACGTTTGTCAATAATACCCTTCCATTCATTAATCACACAGTCATTCATATAATCCAATACCGTCTGACGCTCTATAGAAAACCCTGTCTCACTACCTTCAGCAGGAGCTCAGATTGCACTGCTAATAAAAATCAATATTGTTTAGCTTGCCCCTCCGTGTCTGCTTGCTGTTTGTATCCAGCGGGCAGCAGCATTAGCCTCGCACGACTTATAAATAATGTCCACGCTGCATGTTTATCCATCCGAAAATATCTCTAAACAAAACAAATCCTGATTCAGCTGACGGATAGCGCGGCGTCGTGGGGTGTAGTTAGCGCCCGCCGCCAAAGCTAGCATGTACACGACCGGCTTAGCAAGTCCTAAGCTAAACATAAATAATTCCTTTGGCCTGACAGCTCTTAGTTGCTCACAAACATGTGCGTCTCATTACAAGCAGGTCGATAACATTGACCTGCGAAAAGAAAACAAGTTATTTTTACTTGCCTTGCTTACATGGAGTCCAAGCATCGGGGCGTCCAGCACATACGATGATCATTTAGAGCGCTAGGGACTTGGCTATCGAGCGCACACCATTGCCAGTGTGGTATGTGTGTGAGTTTAATCATGCATACAAAGCCAGTAGGGACTAGCCTGTCTCTGCCAAGGTCACAAAGGGCAGTTGGAGTTGTTGGCCGCAGATTTGATTGTGCTTTTCCCACAGAATAATACTCAATAGAATAAAGGGAAAACATAAATGCATGGTCAGCGTACAGTAGCTCAGATACAGATTCAGATACAGTCCTTTTTGTGCTTTTGCATGTGTGAATATCAGTCCAGTACAGAATTCAGGGTTTCAAAGAGCAAGAGAAAATGGTCAGAATCAAACAGGCTGTGTGTGTCTAAAATCCACAAGAGGAAAGGCTCGGAGGAATCAGCCCGACACCAAGGCCCAGGCCATCAGCTGAGTGCAGAAGCCTCCCGCCACAGGCCTCAAGCACCGTTGCCCCGAAAGGTGATTCTCTGCTAGGAAGAAGTCCACAGAGCTGCACATCTGCAAACTGCCCTTCAGAGCCTGGTCAGAGAGATCGCCCTGGACTTCAGGGCCGACCTGTGCTTCCAGAGTCCCACTTCTCCTCGAGGACACAAACCTGTGCAACCAAATAAATAAATAAATAAAACAAAAATGCAATGCACTCTTGGAAATGATTTAGGAATACAGGCCCCACTTTTCAGTGTCATGATTTCACTTAAAGGTATATAGGAGGATTTTAAACTTCCGGGTGGATCATTAACGCTATTGGTCGTCCCAATTGTCAATCATTCTGGTGATTCATGCTCGTCAAACTATACCAGAGAGTTTTGTTCAAACAGTGGAGAGGGCGGTTCTCTCCTAAAATTTGGGGGAAATCCTCCTATCTACCTTTAAGATTCAAGATTCCGTTTTTTTGCCATTTGCAGTTCAACATTGGAATAGCTTCAGTTATCTCTTTGTCGGGGTCTTAAAATAGTAAGATCGAAATCGTGGTAGTCGGAACAAGACAGCATGAGCAAAAGTGGTTTTAGCACTTTTTCATGCCACTGTATAGACTGTGACTATAAAAGTGAGCGGCAGGAATCCACTCTTTGAAGGACGTGTGAGGAAGATTCAAGAGTTCATTTTTTTTCTCAAGTAGAGCTGGCCTCGCTGCACTCGCAGGACTTGAGGGGCCCCCGTGCTCGGCCCGTCGTCACATACCAAATGAGACAATTTAGAGTGAGGAGGTGTGGAAAGAGAAGAGAGGAACACATTGTGCCGAAGAGGGAGAATAAGAACTCTATTTCAAACCGTAAAAAGCCATTGTACAAAGATAAGAGCGATGCAATCCGGGCAAACACACACACAAACACACACACACACACACACACACATTCTGGTGTCTCTGGGGGCACAATGAGTGAGAGGTTTCCTAAAATGTGAACTAGAAGACCAAGAATTGTAATCAGCACCATCAAACCTGTAATGTCTCTTGTCAGTGATCCTTTTTTCTGTTTTACATCATGTGCCTTATTTTTGCTACGGTAAGTTCAACTAAATTGCTTTTTTGTTTCCATGGGATGTGCACTTTAAATTCTAAACATGAATTCTGTTTCCAATTCACTACCACGAGTGCTTCTCTTGCCTGCTGTCCATGAATGGCAGAATGATGAGAAAGTGAAAACAAAATGTTGCATGTCGTGAGAGAAACTCATGCATATCTTGCTATGTTTCAAATTCTCGTTTGTGTTGCAACCCTTTTAAAATTACAATCAAGAAAGAAAGCCCAAAAAGCAGAACAAATATGTCTCATGAAAGATGCAACTATAGCTTTGAGTGCAAGTCACAAATACAGAAAAAAGTGTGGTACAGATGCTGAAAATAATAGCAGCAATGAGACAATGAAACTGAAAATCTGTAAAAATGTTGAACCTAAAACACAGAAAAACCAAAAGTTGCCAATCACTTGAGGACAAACAGTGCAATGGTAAGTAGGAAGATGTAGAAACTGCCCCACACCCTTCAGTTATAAACAAATGCCCCTTGATATCTTCACTGTTTATTTACTGTTTCTCCATGGCCTTGCACTAATCTGTGACATGTTAGTACCATATGAACCAACTCGGACTCTGAGGATTACAGGGACTGGCCTCTTGCTGGTGCCCAGAGTCAGAACTAAACATGGGGAGGCAGCGTTTGGAACAGTCTTCCTGATAATGTGAGACAGTTGTTTAGCTGTGCATACAAATTAGGGGATTTATCTTCCCTCAGTGGGGACAATGGCTAAGTTGTTTGAGCATTGGCCTTTCAGCCTGAAGGTTGTGGGTTCGAGCCCACCACAAGACCCTCTCCAATGACTCCCACTGCTGCCATTGTGTCCTTGGGCAAGACACTTAACCCACTTTGCCTGGAAGGAGCGCAGAAGTGATATTTGCTGCTTGCCTTGATGTGTATGGAATGCATCAAACTGAAATTTCCCCATTGTGGGACGAATAAAGGAGCTTTTTCCTCTTCTTTAATGTGCTGTGATTATTTATGATTTTAATGCCTTGTATGGTTTTTTATCTTGATTTCACTTTGAGTTGCTTTGTGTATGAACTGCTTATAGAACTTGCCTATATTTTTATTCAAAGAGTTGGATAAGATAAGAGACTTTATTGATCTCACACTGTAGAAATTTACACACATTTAGCCTTGGGTTGAATCACTCAGATTGTGCAAAAGACAGAAGTGTGCAAACATGTTAAAGGTTAAAAAAAATATAGTCTGAAAAGATAGATTGTTAGGGTTTGTGTGTTGGACCGCAAAGCAGAGACTGAGATGGAGCACAATTCAAGATATGGATATACTAACAAAAAATGTATACCAAAACAGAAGGCAGGCAGTGGAGACAGGGAGCTGGCTGGCTGGTCAGGAAAACGAATACCTGAACACAGGTATTCGTTTTCAAAACAAAAAACCATGAGTAAAAACACGAAAGCACAAACTCACACTGCTGCTGTTTACTAACTTGTGACATTGAATTATCTGGCAGAGAAGTGATGCTGATGAGGAACAGCAGCAGAGCCAGCCACGCCCCCCGTCACACACATGCCCTGCAAAACAGAAAGGGAGGAGGGAGGCAGAGCAAAAACACAACCACAACATAGATAGTATCATGTTGAACAACCCCTTTCCTCAAATTTGATATATTGAAATGATATTATACCTTTACCCACAAAACTGTTGAGCCATATGCTACAAGACCAGTTACAGACTCACAAACCTATTGAAATGAACCTATTTGCTTGTTTCTCACTGGGATCAAGAGGAGAAAACTGAAAACATCATCTAATAAAACCGCCGACTTGCTTAAACACGTCCGTCTTTTTCCCCTTCTATACGTTTCGGCTCCTGCAGTGGAAGCCGTGGAGCTAAGATGGGGCTCCGAGCGGCGGATTTCGGGGCGCGGCGAGATTAGAGGCGAGATGAGAGCATTGTGAAGAATGGGCCCGGGTTTTCATCAGTCTTACAGAGTGCACCGTGGATGGTGGAGAGAGGGGAACACAGGAGGATCCAGGCCAGGGGGGCAGACAGGTGCAGAGGTGGGGGTAACGGATGGATGGGAGACGGAGAAGAAAGGCCCAGTCATGATCAGGAGGCAATATCTGCAGGAGCCCGAGCTGAATGGTGTGGATGAAAAATGTTGGCCATCATGCTAAAGTCAGAGATTATGTACGTCATTTTTGCTTCTTATAACAGATTATAGACTGCTCCTTATTATAAAGATAGAATTTGCTTTTTTGTTTTTTTGTTCTAGTAGAGAGTTTAGTATAGTATTTTCATTTATCTTATCCAGTGCTGTGTTCTTTTACCTTGTGCTGTGTGCTCCTTATTCCTACTGTTCTGTAACTCATGATGAAACACTGAAATCTCCACATTGTGCGACAAATAAAGGATCTCTTAATCTATTGACTTTTACTTACCACTGGCTTTAAAAAATAAAAAAAATTGTACAGCTGACGTTTCATGTGAATGTAAAGAATGGGGGTTAGGTGGTTTTATTGTAATTGTACGGTTAATTAAAGGTAAATTAAATAGTAATTTCGGCTTGATAAATGTATGGTCATCCATCTACTAGTGTTTTACTGTTTTACAACAACCTGCTCAGGGACTGCCGCTGTAAATTAGCACTGCTGCTACAACCTGGTACAATGCATCGATCCTCTTGGCTAATGTTTACCCTGTAAAAATAAAAACCATACCATTCCATAAAACTGTGGTAGAGGCAGCAAAACAATCTTTCCTGATAACTATGGTAAGTGGTAAGTGTCAAAAGGCACACTCCTAGTTGTTTAGTAGTTTATAGTTCATTAGTAATTTCTCTAGGTCTGTTTTTTTCTCACAAACCTTCCGTATTATTCCCTGTTTAGTGATGCATGCGTACATACAGTATGTTATTTGAATACCATCAGTACTTCTATCAATCAATCAAATTTGTATTTATAAAGCGCTTTTCATGCGAAAAAATGCAAAGAGCTTTACAGTTTAGTTAAAAACAATCCAATATACCCAGCCCTAAACCGCACCTGCCCACATTTATTATTATATATACACCCACATGAGTATACACACACACACACACAAACACACACATATATACAAAGTCACATCAGGTACAATAGGTGAAACAATAAAAAGAAATAGGGCTGGGTGCAGATGTAACCGGCTGAAGAAGCGCCATCCAAGGAGCCGTCTGCACCAGGAGCAGAGAGCCACCTGCAGCCGCAGGAACGACACAGGACCCAGAGGAGAGAGGAGGCCCCAGACCCCACCAGGTCCAGGAGTCAGACCCCCATAGGACCCAGAGGGGGTGTTTCAGCTGTTAACAATGTTAAACTGTAGGTTCATTAGCTGTGATGTCACATGAACACAACCTTGAGTGATGAGGTCCATGCATATTCCAACATCTTTTTATCCTTTCTGAATTGCTTTTGAAGTTATCAACTTGACTTTCACATAGAGAGATGCAATTTTTACAGCCCTTTTACATGTTTCAGTTGTGGACTTCGAAAAGACCAAGGATCCATGCAAACTGGTCAACAAGTGACTGTAACTGAGTCTGCAAGGACACTATGGTGACTCAGATAAGGCAATACCATCAGGGATTTGACACATTGTGGTGAGATTTCTGAACTTCCATCCATCCATCCATCCATTTTCGACCCTTTAATTCATTCTGTCCCAAAAAACAAAACATTTGATAACAAATTTGAAGAAATCTCATACATTGGTTGAAAACAAATCAAACATGTACCCATATATAGCTTAAATACTGTTCTCCATTGAAAACCTGTTCTTAGGGTCTTTTGGTCTATTGTTCTCCAACTGGGTTAAAAATTGTTTTATCTTGTCTGTGTTAGCAGGCCTGGCTTTGAGCGGCTGGATGGCAGTGAGATAAACCCAAACAAAGTTGACGGAGGCAGGCTTCAGCTTGGTCCACTTATTTTTATTTTTGTTCCTTTTTTTTAAAGTGACCAGTGCAGACAAAGAAAAGGGTGCAAAAATGCAAACCAAACCAACACAGTGGATGAAGGACAGGAGCATGTGTTCCCCAGCAGCAGGACAATGGAATGGTAAAAATGGGCGCCTTATATACTACTGGGTAAAACCAATTAAAACTCCAGGGGTATAGCATTAACATTAGCTTCTAAAAACTATGTTAAAACCCTCCATTAAAATACCAATAACCAGTTACAATAATAAAACACCCCCCTACAAAAATATACTCCTAAAACACCCTCCTACAAAAATATCTATACAAAACTAAGACTAAAAACAGTGCTAGATCCCCCCTCCACCAATTCATTGACTTGGTCCAGCCGGAACCATAGATGCCGGTGTTTGTGGCCCGGGGACTCTTTTGGCCCACGCACCTGGACACAAGACAGTGGTGAGTAAACACATTTTTAAAATACATATCACAGCCACACTTATATCATTCACCCACTAAAACCACACATCACACACACCCGAACCCATACCAAACACAACTAACTCAAACACCACATATATTGCACAAAGCCCCATTCAAACTGTTTTGTTTGTCTCCGCAGACCGGACTCGGGACAACCCAAGCCCTCAATAAATGTCTTTCTAAACCCAACAGTTGTGTGCAATTTATTACATGTGCAAATTAGCATGTTACAATATGTGTACAGTGCAATTTAAAGTGTGATGTGACATTTAAAAGGTAAATTCTTAAAGTGCAGTGCGATATTACACGTAAAGAACAGCTGTTCTTTACAGTCTGTCTGCGTCTCCCTCGCCGTGATATTGTCCATCTGTGTTCTTTTTTAATTGTTCATCGTATATTTCTTATTGCGAGGTTTTAAAGTAGTGTCTAAGTCACCAAGGAACCTGCCTCAGGGCTACGGCTGAAATGTAGCAGTTATGCTAAGTCCGGCGCATTTACACTTATGCTTGAGGCATCAATGTTGATGAACGTGCATTGTCCCAACACGATAAATAAATACATTAAATTGAATGAATCCTGAGTTTGCAGTCACAGCGATCTGTAATTTGAGAGTTACAAAAGGCTACGTTGGGACCTTTAATCCTCATGTTATGTAATAGCATGACTACGATCGGCAAACACAGATAATTAAAGCAAGCCAAGGTCACCGAAGCGTCAGAAAAAACTTAATTCCTCCAGTCTTTCCCAAATATTCCCTCAGTGTCTCCACATTTGATGAAACCTTTTTTATGCCCTCCACTCTCCTGTTTCCCAGCTCATATCTATCCCAGAGAAGGACCTTTTTTCCCACACTTTTCACTCCGTTTTTTCCTTTTTCTAAAATCCGGTCCATTTAAGTCTTATCAGTTTTTGGCGTCTTCAGAGTGTCAAAGCGTTCCTGTTCTCCCTGACCAGTCTGAACGGACCCCACATGCATCACTTCCAGCCATGTTTGTTTGGCTCCCCATCAAAGTCCAACGAGTATCGATAAACGCCGTCCGAGTGCGTTTTGATGGGTGGATTTTTGAGCGAGTCGAAATGCGTCTAATGATAAGGCCATGCGGGCGTATTGAGAAGAGGGTGATTAGTTGATTACAGCTTCTTCAGAGCAGTTCATTATTTATTCCCCACAGAAAAATAAAGCTGAGTAATTAAACGAGAAGCTCTCAAAGAGCTCTTAGAAGCAATCTCAGAGGCAGACAAACAGAAACTGGAAGAAGTTTGAGTGAAGAGTAGAATAAGCCAATCATTTATTCTAATATTGTCCCCATCGTTGCTACAGAAGATCAGCCTCTTCATTTGCATCTACCGCTTTACTCATGGGACTTTTCTCATTTGCCATGTCTTAGAAAGATAGACAGAGCAGCACTGATCATCAATCTTTATGAAAAATCTGCTGTTCCGGATGTGAAAGCAACACCAGTAGTTGTGGTTACTATAGAACCTAAATAACTAAAACCCCAGCTAGGAGTCTGACCCATTTTCTGTAAAAAAACAAAAACAAAGTGAAACATCAAATTGAATCTGTTCTAGAGCAATGGTGAAGCTGCGGCTCTGTAGTTTGGGCCTTGCTCCAATGATGCCTTTACAGTAATTATAAGGGGGAGCAATCTTTGAACAGGCGAAGATCAAACTTAGGTAAATGTAAAGACGGGTATAATTTCTGCTTTATCACAATGTTAAATAGTATGTATCAAAAAGGAGGAAGCAAAAAAACAGAACTGCAAAAAAAAGGAAATATGAAACAAAATCAAGAGAAAACAACACAAAAAGTAACCAAAAAGGTCCTGAAGCTGGAACTAAAACAGATGTGGAATGACAATGACAGAACGGGAAGTGATGAACACACTGGCCCCGTCCCAATACTCGCACTTCCACCCTCGCGCCCCTCATTTGCGCGTTCCCGATAAAGGGTGCGAGTGCGTAGGGTGTCCCAATTCTCCAGGGAGCTCTTTGGCCCCGCCCCCTTTGTGCCCCTGAGCCACACTTTGCCGTAGCCTGCATCTATGCGCACTCTGGCGAAGGATATTGCCCATAATTCTTTGCGGTACACATCAAAACGTCGGGAAAATGCATTTAAATATAAATTTTGAAATATATATGCAGTATGTGTGTAAATAAGTTTTGCTATGTTACTTGGAAAGAAGCATAAACGTCTGATGAAAAATTACGGACATTATGTTTTAACAATTTAATAACTTTTTAAAACAAGCGTTTATATAACATTCAATTTAAACTTTACACTTAGTACAATAATCTTAGAATGTATAAAAACTGACCAGATAGTTAGTTACCCACATTTAACTTAAAATTATACAGCTATCTCTAATTAAAAACAACTAATATACATGTATTTTAACGTGTGTGAAGCAATTCATTTTGTTTCCCAAAGGGTCAGACAAAATTACCTTTAATTTGTATAAAGTTTAGGTCTGAAAATGACCATCTCTTGACGAGTCGATGACGTAACCTGCACTCAGTGTGCATTGTCCCAATTCTGCCTTTTTTGCACACTTGTAACCTGCGCACTCCAACCCTGGTGTGCACTTCGAACAAATGCACACTTGTAGAAGTGTGTAGGGTGCAGTGTGGGTATTGGGACGGGGCCACTGTTTGAATACACAAGACTAACGAGACACAGGTGATACACAGGGGGTAATCAGGAAACAGGAAGAGAGGAAGGAAGTAGAACCAAGGAAGACGCAGGGATGACACTTTACAAAACAAAACGGGAAATTAAATCAAATGATCACATTTAATTTATCGAACCTTTTACAACACTCAAGGCAACCAAAAAGATTGAAAATAAATTAATCCATCCATTTTCTTCCCTTTAATCCATTTCTGGGTCAGGGAGGGTGGCAGTCAGAGCCGCATCCAGTACACAGAGCACCGGCCCCTCACTGATCCTCCTGCAGGTGGTGAGTCCACAGGAGCTGAGATCTTTCAGCGGGGGCTTCAGGCAACGTGGGGTTAAGTGTCTTGCCCAAGGACACAACGACAACAGGGGGAGTCTTGAAGTAGGTCTTTTGGTGAGCTTGAACCAGTGGGGGCAGGTCCCGGGTCAAAAGTGGCCAAAATGACGTGCGCTGACATGTTTGTAATACCACCCCAGGCCGATGGGGGTGGACCCGGAATAGGAATTAGCCAATGCTAACATATAGCATCTTCTTATCTCTCAAAAACGTCTTTACAGGATGGTCCAGAAGTTGGCTCTTGGCCCAAAGCTCCGTTCCACATGTGTGTCAATGCTGAGGGGGGTGAATTTTTTTGGACCAGTCTAGTTTACTTGCTGTGAATTTTTGAAGCCACTCGTTAAAATGAATGGGGCTCGTGCCGGCTGACGCATGCGCAAATTCGTTTTTTTACATTTTCCAGCCCCCGCGGCCATTTTGAATCACTCCATAAGAGCCCAATTTTTGGCCCATTAATTAGAACGGCGGAGATAAGCGTGACTACGTCCATTAAGAGAAGATAAGATAAGATATAGTTTATTGATCTCACAAAGGAGAAATTTACATGTCACATCTGGCATGGATAGAAACACTCAAGATTGTGCAAAAAAAAAAGAAATGTGCAAACATGTTAAATGCAGGATATATTATGTACAATAAATATATACAGTCTATGGCTTGAACCCACAACCTTCAGACCCAAAGGCCGATGCGCTACCAACTGAGCTACTGTCGCCCCTTAATCTGTGAGCACTGAAATATACTTTAACCATGACATTCGGGTCTGTACAAAAGAGGATATGAATACCTCCTTCATAGTCCTTATTGCTCCCCAGGAAGACTAGTGACCACTTGTGGAAGCTAATGGGGATCCAAATAAATAAATATAAAATAAAACAATAATGGTTGATCTTGGGTTTGTGGTTTGTGGGTGACAACATTCATTGTTCAAGTTTCTGGTATACTGAATTCTTATGATCTCAAAGTGCTTACAAAACAAGGACAGTAGATCTGTCCTGAGCCAGGCCCACTCGTTGGAGGTTACCGTGATGCCGGCGAGATCAGATAAGGCGACAGGAAGTGAGTGTGTGTGAGAAGGTCGGTGTGTTTGGGGGGTGCAGGCTTTCATTACAGCTGTGAGATAACCAGAGCGACCCGAATCCATGCCGTTCCCGTATACAACACCGCTGATTACTCACGGATCGCTTACCCTAACTGTAACCTGCAGACTCACATTACACAGGCAGCGGATGAGGCATGACAGTGTTCCGTTATGTAATGTTGGCTTTGTCCGCGACTGCATACATTCTGATTTATTTCTTTATTTTGTTTGGAATTTACTGCCGCCAAAGTCAAAAAATGGGGAAAACTTTGCAATTGGGAGAAGTTGGCGCCAAATTGGGAATAGTTGGCGAGAGTGGCTCAGTTGGTAAGGATCATTGGCCTCTGAGCCTGGAGGTCGTCGAGATCCACCCACGAGACCTTCTCCACTGATGTCTGCTGTTGTTGTGCCCTGGGGCAAGGTACTTAACCCTGCTTGCTGGTTCATTGAGAATTGGGTGGCGGTTCTGATTGCCAACCCCTCGACCCAGAAATGGCAATAAGGGGAAGAAAATGGATGGATGGAATAGTTAGGTGGGTTTTATTGCAGTTTGCGTACATGTATTTTTGGCCTCAGTCACATCTTTAGATACATTTTTCTTACAAAAAAGGGAAAAATAGAGGAGCACACTTAATCACCAAGCACCTCAGAGCAGCATGTTGAGGTCTCTTTCTGTTGGGACAAACAAAATGTATGGAAAAAATTAATGACCAACTGATTCGCACCGTATTCAATAAATAACGGTGAGAACAACAGAACAAGCAAAGTGTCAATCCATGAGTTTTGGATGTGTTGAAGTTTGTGTGTTCAGGTTTTGCAAAGCGGTCCTTAAGGGTTTCTCCTAGTGCCACCTGTAAAGCTGGGAAGGGGATGTCTGCTCAAGTTTCCAGAGGTAAAAATCCCCATACAAAATTGCCGTAGGGATGTCGAAAAAAATCATTGTTATGAAAGAAATAAAACTTGATAGTGCTGATCAGTTAACTGGTGAGTGAAGACCACAGCAAAAAATTCTAAAATTTGGCTTCATTTTATGCCATTCTGACTAGTAACAGGATTTGCCAATGCAGTGTGCTTGTGCAAGTCTTGAAAGTCCTAATAATATGGAATTTTGAAAAACTGTTTTCCAGACCTTGAAAAGTCTTGAATTCTGTGTGAAAGTCTTAAGTGTGGGGGGAAAATGTATGGTAGAATTTTACAGTATGCTAAAAGACATTGTGAAGTGAGAAATAGGAAGGTAGGCTAAAAAAACTTTAATTTTACTAACTGTACTGTATTAGCCTAATGGAATAATATCCAATCAACGCTTGCTTAGCCTAGTCTGGCACATTTTTGTGATATCACTGCTGAGGTCTATTGACACATAGTGGTCAACAGAAATGGGTCGTTGCGTGTTTTAGAATAAAAAAAATATCAGTTTTTTAAAAAGTCTGGAAAACGTCTGGAATTTTAATTTGGGTAAAGAGCAAGCACCCTGCAATGGGACTAGAAAATTTTCTTGTTTCAAAAGGATACAAGAAATGTCTTCCCTGAAATGAGAGAAAATGCCTTGTTCCATTGGCTAATCTTGTTTTAAGAATGTACTCAAATTAAGACACAAACCACTCAATTCAAGTTATCATTACCTCATATTTGGTCATTTTTTGCAGTGTACATAAAAGCCCCTGTCGTGTCTAACTTCCGGAAAGTCATTGGGAGATCACATCAGCTCCAGATGGAAACATTGCACGAGACATTGATCTCTGCAATAGTAGGTTTTTGTCTTCTTTGAATCTGTAAAGTTAGTGTTTTTGATGTTTGTGTGAATATTTTTGGAAAGTTCTTTGCGACTCAAGACGAGGAACATCTGGTAATTATCATATGCAATGTGGCGAACCGACACAGTAAAAACCGAGTGAGTTTATAACCCGCGTCATCTCATCCTGGCTGTTTCTTACTCCCTACTGTTGATTGCCTCTATTGTCTCAAAAATAGATTTGATTTTGTCCCTCCTCTTTCAATTGCCACATTATTCATATTTCACTAGGCCTACATTTAGATCAATTGTTGTCAAAGTTCACATCAGGTCTCCTTATTTTATTCACTCTGAAAAAGATTGTGATTACCGTAGCAAAACACACAAAAATCAGGATTCTATTCAAAGACGGCGGCGGCATTTCTTACTGCTGGATAATTTCATGCATTATGTTCAGACCATGAAGAAAATTCCGACAAAGCGGTTTTACAGTTTCAAAGCCACAGTGTTAATATCACTGCTTCAAAATTATACCAAGATAAAATAAACGTGTTTTTGTCCCGGCATGCAGTAATAATAAAGAGCACATACACCTATTGAAACTGAAACTGAAACTTTACAGAAATTGTTGTCAACTCATTCTAATAATGGATTCTTATTATTTTGCAGAACACAGAGTTTTAATCATGCTGTGAAGTAGTTAAGACTGCCAACCGAGATGTAATTACTGCAAAACAAAATACAAAGGCAAAAACAACAACCCATTTTGTCTATAATCACATTTTTTCAGCTTTATTCATGTAAAATGATTCAAGTAATCGACCAATCAAATGAATATTCTGCCAACCATTCGATCGGCAGAATATTTGTTATTACCGCCGTGCATTCTTGATTAAACCTGGAGTATCTCTGTCACATGAGATGATTTGATACAGACACAGGGAGAACAACTCTACAGACCAGAGAGTGGGAAGAAAGACTACCTCACACGGTGGGTTAGATACCGAGTCGTTTTGACACACCAATCCCTGTCAATTAGGGCTTGTGTGGAGTTTGCATGTTCTCTCTGTGTTGGACAAGTTGAGGTTGCGTTTTCCTGCTCAAACAAATGATCAATACAGCTTTAAGACACGCACTTGGATCCGTAGCATATGTCACGGATACAATATTAAAAACATCTGCTAAGAAAATAATTATTTAGTTTGTGGAAACAATTACCAACTTTTTTGCAACGTATTCAATAAATAACAGTGAGAACATAAGAAAAAGCAAAAGATGTGAAGTTTTTGTTTTGGACGTAGAATTAAAGGTGTCAATTCAATAGTGTCTTTGGACAGTCTCTTCCCCTCAGAGGTCACCGTCACAGTTTTGATGACCGTGATTTTTAGATGTGTTGAAGACAGTTTGTGTGCAGGAGGTTTTGCAATGGGACTGTCCGGGTTTTGCGTTTTGATTGCATAATTACTCTCCAAGACACAAACATAAACATAGATCTATATAAGCAGGATAAAGCTTTTACTCTTCTGCAGATTACCAATACAAATACAGTACGATTCATGATTTCTCAAAGTCAGAATTGAGGGAAAACTGAAACCCGACGAAAAGTTTGTGGGTTTTTTTCATTATTGTAATTCACTAACAAGCAAATTCTCACACGAAATCACACTGTGCTAAGTTAGACTGTTTTAACTGTCAGATTAAAGCTGTTTTATCTGTACTGGTAAAGGTAAGTCCAGTCAAAATGACATCTGGATGTGATAACGTTAAGGTTGCTGACGGCTAAATACCACACCATACAATTACAACATGATATTATTTAATAGTTTGACCTCAAGGACTGACGACTCTTGAGCAGCCTTTTTACGGTGTTATTCTTACTAAATCCTTCTGAGTTTATAGTACAGACCCCTGTCCACTTTGATGAAATGTTGAAGCTATGGAACGTAACCTTTTGCAGCCACTATAGTTCTTATTTCAATTTCAATAGTGCAGCCCTTTACTCCACTCTCACTTCAGTTTAAGCTTTTTTGAGACGGTTTTTCTCGTCTGCTCCTCTCACAATCACTGCCAAACTCAACATGTTGTAAACCCACGACTGCAGTGGTGCAAAATAATCAGAATAAAAACCATTGAATGCGAGTTACTGTATATGCACCTTTTTCTACTGTAATTCTGTGTTTCCAGTCGGCCCAGAGGCATCTGTGGTTGCAGCAGTTACATGTCATCCCTCAGAGAAAGAAATGAATGAATAATGCAATGCAAACTGCCCAATAGGAATTCCTGAGCTGGGAACATATAAAATGCAGGAGGTAAAACTGGTGAATGAGAAAAGTTATTCAGGAAAAAATTGTTTTACTAAAAAATATAGTCTTTTATCTAGCCCAGTACATTTAACCCCAGATGTACCTGGTGATAACAGTTGGACATTTATAATCAAAGTATTTATCGGAGGAACCTGACCTGCAAATTGAATTAACTAACTATAGTTCCTCGCTCAAACACTTTGGTTCTACATCGTCTACCATAGTTTTTTGCACCCCTGAAGCTGGGCATGTACTGTGTGATTTTCAGCCTGATTTTGAAAATGGGTCTGATTTGTACAGTGTGAGGGAGGTTTTGAGCTTAGACTAAATATAAACGGACGTAGTGACGCCTAACTCCGCCATTGAAACTTATGTGTGATCAATTTACCCTCCTGCCGACCTTTTCAAAATGGCTTTGAGTGGCCCCTCCCGCAGGAAAAAACAGACGCAGTCACCCCTATTTACGCTGTTGAAACTAACGTGCCATCACTTTTGCCTTCTATGGTTCCTTCAAAAGGGCAGCTCCTTTGAAAAAATGCATTTGCGCATGCAGACTTTCTGAAGTCCACAGCGGCTAAACTAGATTGGTCAAAAAAATATATACTCCCCTCATCATTGCCACACATCTGGAACGTAGCTTTGGGCCAAGAGCCGAATTTTGGACCCTTTTTGAGAGGTAAGAAGAAGCCATAAGACTTCATTGGATAATTCTGTTTCCGAGTACACCCCCACAGGCAAGGAGTCAGATTACAGGCATGTCAGCGCATTTTCTCATGGACCCTTTTTCAGTCCAAGTTCAGTTAAAGTGTTTATTTGGGCATTTAGAAGACAAAACTGGTTACAGGCTGCATTTTTCCCCTAGCTGATATATATGATGATGACTGCGTATACAGTTTTTTCTCTGTCATAAAGAGCAAAAAGCGAGATCTCGATGCAGTGATAAATGCACAGCTCTCAACTGTGGCCACCCCCTGTTTTACGCACAGCTCCGGGGAGAGGAGCCTCGACACGCGTCAGTGGAGTCCAGCCCTTACGTTGGAGCAGACTGACGTTTTTCTCTGTTTGTGTTTGAAGTAGATAGAATTGTATTTGAAACATTGGAGCAAACTGATTCATGCACATTCTATTGAACTAAACCACACATATTGCACATGTTATTTTACTAACACACAGTCAGCCCGACAAAGTTCACACAAATTCACCTTGGGGTATACAGTATGTATCAACTCACGTGCTAAACTGGGTGCAAAAATATACAGTGGATTAATTTTTTCTGGTTCAGTTCTAAGGACATTTATAAAAACAGGGTCATCCCGCACACATGAACCAATGGCTCCTATGCTTTTCTTATCATTGCATTTCCTGTGTCCTAACTGTTTGACGTCTGCTGCTGAGAAGAAAGGCAATACAAAAACATATATTAAATTGTATTTTTCACAAAGCCATTCATTACCTGCCTCTGACTCATTCTTGTATAAAGTCTCACAAGACCTTTGTCTAACAGTCAGACAGTACGTCTCAAAGTAAAAGCACATAAATGAGTAATATAATGTTTGAGCACTTCCATTATGGAGGAACAAAATCATTCTATAACCAACAGAGGATCAGTAATGTAACCAGGAACATAGAGAAATACATTATTTTCTCTTTTCCACAATGTGTGACAGGTGATGCAAAATTGTAATTAAAAAAACTGTGCAACATTGTTCCCTCGTTAAAGTCATAGTTTTCATAGAATTATATCAGGAACTTCAGCATCAAACACGTCCCTTTGAAATGTTCCTAGTACGCAATGAGGAATTATACTCATCATTCAATCAATGTTATTTCACAATTATGATTTCTGGCTTCCTGTGGCTCAGAGAATAGACTTTAAAACAGCTCTGCTTGTGTACAAGTCTCTCCATAGCCTCGCACCAAAATATATTAGTGACATGTTAGTCCCATACGAACCAGCCCAGACTCTGAGGAGCACAGGGACTGGACTCCTGTTAGTGCCCAGAGTCAGGACTAAACATGGGGAGGCTGCTTTTCAGATTCATGCTGCTAAAATCTGGAACAATCTTCCTGAAGATGTGAGACAGGCCTCCTCTCTGACAATGTTTAAAACCAGGTTAAAGACAGTTCTGTTTAGCTGTGCATACAACTGAGGGATTTTATATTTTCATCTTTCTTTTTAATGTACTTTGAGTTGCCTTGTGTATGAAATTATGCTATACAAATAAACTTGCCTTGCCATTTCTACTGCGTAAAACCGAAGTATTAGAATTTAGAATCCAGACAAATTCCCCAGCGGGTTACTCCTGCTGCGTGAACTGTGAGACCTGACTCACTGTGTGTGTGTGTAGAGTGTGTGTGTGCAGAGTCTGTCCGTGTGTGTGTGTAGAGTCTGTGTATGTGTGTAGTCTGTGTGTGTGTAGAGTCTGTGTGTGTGTGTGTGTGTGTAGAGTCTGTGTGTGTGTTTGTGTAGAGTCTGTGTGTTTGTGTAGAGTCTGTGTGTGTGTGTGTAGAGTCTGTGTGTGTGTGTAGAGTCTGTGTGTGTGTGTGTGTAGAGTCTGTGTGTTTGTGCAGAGTCTGTGTGTGTGTAGTCTGTGTGTGTAGAGTCTGTGTGTGTGTTTGTGTAGAGTCTGTGTGCGTGTGTGTGTAGAGTCTGTGTGTGTGTAGAGTCTGTGTGCGTGTGTGTGTAGAGTCTGTGTAGAGTCTGTGTGTGTCTGTTTAGAGTCTGTATGTGTGTGTGTGTGTGTGTGTGTGTAGAGTCTATGTGTGTGTGTGTGTAGAGTGTTTGTATGTGTGTGTGTAGAGTCTGTGTGTGTGTGTGTAGAGTCTGAGTCTGTGTGTGTGTGTAGAGTCTGTGTGTAGGGTCTGTTTATTGTACTGTGTACAGCACTTTGGGGCAGTGATGGCTGTTTTGTAAATGTGCTTTATAAATAAATTTGACCTTGACCTTGACCTTGTTTGTGTGTGTGTGTAGAGTCTGTGTGTTACCATTACTGACTAACTACCGACATATGATGCCTTTCTAAAGTCTCCTTTAAAGAGATTTTCACCGTGATGTGTGTTTAAGTAATGTTTATTCTTTAGCTACATTTTTCTATTTTTTTTTTTTTTTTGAATCTCGGATGAATACTTGGATGAATCACAGGCATTTTGGCACGTCGATAATGGAGGTAAAGAGGAGCTTAGATAATTAGAATCCCAACTTGTGCTCAAATGTTAAAGAAAAAACAAACTACATCTAAGCAGAACGCTCCTTTATGGTAATCAGCGTAGTATTACTGAAAAGGTGATTAACTAATGGATCAAGCAAAAATACTGTATCTTGTTTCAGAATAAGAAAAAAATGCAACAGTAAGACTAAATGCCTTGTCTTATTAGAAAATCTTGTTTTAAGACAGTTATAATGTACTCATATTAAGATAAAAACCACTTGATTTAAGCAATTTTCAACTCACTGCAAACTGGGTATACTGGGTATACTGCAAACAATTTTTTGCAGTATACCCAGTGTGAATACAGGCTACGTTGAAAAAGACAATTAAACCCATCAGAAGAATCACATCCTGCAACACTAAATCTGTGATCTATTCATTCACCTGCCCCTGCTCTACACGTGGGAACAACAAACAGAGCTTTAAAGCTGGGATACTTAATTGTCAAAGCCCAAAACATCATAACTTTCAAAATGTTTTGCCTCTATCACTAGTTTCCACAAGTATGTATTGTTGGCCTCTGAGAATAGAAGGTTAACTGAATATAGAGAATGGATTACTTTACAACAAACATGCAATACATTCTCAAAACATCTATCCTTTATATCCTTCACAAACTTTTCTCACTATAAAAAACCCCTGAATAAACTTTGTTACTTTCAGAAGAGACATTTACCCTCTCCAAGTTTTCACCACAACACAATTGAGCTCAAAAAGTAGCAGAGACTGGGGGTCACTCAAACAAGATTGGCCCTTTGTTGGCCGCAATAGTGGGTTAGAGAAATGGCATTAGCCTCAGCCGCTCCCCTCGACTGTGCTGTGAAGGCGCGTTGAAAGATGGCCTCCAAACATCTTGATCTGGTCTCTCATCGCACTCTAAATGAGTGTGTCCCGGGCCATGTCTGGGTCTCTGCTTTGGAGGGTGTTTTGTGGGGACATGGTCAAGTCTATGGCTCTGTATGGATCAGTATGGATCTGTGAGCTTTTAGTCTGGATGTAATGAAATAATTGTCTGTCTCTGCGGATAAAGGAGATATATATGATGACAGGCAGATCCAAACTATTTGTATTAGTAGTGGTTTACTCCAAATAAAAGTGACATTGCTCAAAATTTGTACAGCTCAAAATTGGCCAAACTGATAAACACACAGAGTATGTACTTTAAATTTAAATTGCATTTCACATCATTTTATGTACAACTTTACCAATAAAACTGAAACCAAAGTCATCTACACGTATTACATTAAATTATGCCTTAAATTATGCCTTAATATCTATTTTTCAAGTTGTTGCAACATACACCAAAGCAAATTCGTAGTTTGTGACTTCTTGTTACTTAAATTAATAACAATGCATCGGTTTTATATGGGTTACGTGGGTTAAATTCCCACCTCTAGACCTTCTCCACCGACTCCCACTGATGTCTGCTGTCGTTGTGTCCTTGGGCAAGACACTTAACCCCACTTTGCCCAAAAGCCCCCACTGAAAGATCAAGGCTATGCTCACACTCAGAGAGCAGCCGTCCTCCTGTGGACTCACCACCTGCAGAGGGTCAGTGAGGGGCTGGTGCTATGAGACTTGGGTGACATCTCTGACTGCCACCCCCCTGACCCAGAAATGGATTAAAGGGTAGAAAATGGATGGATGGATGGACGGTTTTATATAGCGCTTTTTTGGACACTCAACATGTCATTATTCATTCACTCCGTGATAAACTACTACCGTAGCCACAGCTGCCCTGGGGCACTATGACAGACACACACCAGTGTCTTGCCAAGGACACAACAACAGCAGGCAACAGTGGGAGTCGGTGGAAAAAGTCTTGTGGGCTCAAACCCACAACCTTCAGGCTCAAAGCCCAATGCTCTACCAACTAGGGATGTAAAAAACTACGAATTTTCATGACCGACCACCGAGCCTCATTAACCGGTTGAAACCGGTTAACCGCGTAGTTTAAAATAGTCCACGTTCTTTGAAATAACAGCCATTTCTAGCCGCGTACTTTTCATAAGTGCAGCTCTGCGTTCTACTGGGTCAGAGCCGAGACAGCGGCGCCCAAACCCGCAACAGCTCCGGCACCTTTGCGCACAGAGAACTGCTGTTTTAATCTTCCCATTCTGCTGTGCTGCGGGTTAATACCAAAACTTTCTAGCAGCAAACGACGGCTCGTTCACATGGTCAGAGCAGCGAGTGACGAGCCGCGTCTCACAGGTCTTCACAAAAGTTTAAATACAAGTGATGTGTGTGGAGCTGATCCCGAGGACCATAAACACAAACATGTCCCATGTGGTTTGACTGGAGCCGCGTATTTGCGCGAATCCTTTGGGCTCCGTGACACAGAGGAGCGCGACAGACCGGTATGTGTGTGTGTAAGTGTGTGTGTATGTATGTGTGTGTGTTTGTAAATGTATGCTCCAATGTAGTTCTGACCCGCGCCAGTGTGCAACTTTGACGGTAACAGAGGGGAGAGATGATGCGCGTGTGTGTGTGTGCGTGTGCGTGCGTGCGTGTGTGCATATGTGTCTCGTGCGGCGTGAGAGTCGTCCCGGAGTTTATAATACATGGGCGCACACAGCTAGATACAGACCTGCTCGTCACACCGTGCAAATAGGGCTTAAAATAGCGTTATTAAGAGACCTCCCCTCTCCCCTTTTTCTCTTTTTTAACCGACAGCTTTGACCGGTTAACGCTGTGACGGTCAACCACCGGTTAAACGGTCGCCGATTTACATCCCTACTACCAACTGAGCTAATGTCTACTACTTACAATGACAGTCAAAAGTATTCTCATTCTGAAGAAAAAACAAAAACAAATTATGCCTAGCCCTCAACGCAACGTCAGGAAAACTTTTGACTCCTGTAGTGAAAAGTTAACACAGGTCTTAACAACACGCCGGGCTTTCCTACTATGGCCCCGGGTCCACACAGCATTTCAACACAGGCCCAAAAACACGCTTTTACGAGATGGAAACGCCAACAGTGACTGAAGTCCTGTCACGACCTCACGAGTCCACATCTCTGCCCGTGAACTTCACATAATTATGTAGCATTCTGATAATGCGTCACCTCAATCACCTCTTTCATCTACACTTTCCTTCCACATGAATAAACACACACTATTGACTGCACACACACGCCTCACACTGGTTACACAATACACCCCAGCGCACTTTTCACATGGACCATTATTCTCCATTACCACTTATCTCCCTCACTAACTCCCCCTCTGAGCCCACGTTTAACTGGAGGATTTAACAGCCCACAAATCAGCGCCTTTTCAAACGATACGCTCCGTATAGATCACGTCAGCCTGCCGCACAATGGCACTCCAAGCCGCAGCGCGCCCCTGAACGCCTCGCTCTAATGGAGTAGGTTCCCAGCTGAGAAGGTAAGTGGCACTTCTCACTCCTATAACCCGCCAACTGGGCCCGTGTCTCCAGCATCGCTCTCTCTCTCGCTCAAATTACATTGGCATGACTTTGAGATAAGCAGATAGCACAATGGAAAAGGTCTAATTATGAGCGGTTCAGTCCCTTTTGTAATTAGTGGACTTTGTTGGGGTTTTTCTTTGACTTTTTTCCTCGGTTCCCTTGGTAGCACTAGTTGAGAGCAGATGAACTTTTATTTGCCAAAGTGGGTACTTTAGGTCCACGGTGAAAAGTGCAGTGCTGACTGGGTAATTATCAAAAAGTCATGGTTATAATTAGTGATGGGGAGATTATGTTTGAAAATGTATTTTGTCGTTACATACAGTATATTAGAGCACGCATGTTCAATTCAGGCCAAATTTAACGCTTAGTTTCTCAGGAAAAGAACCACATAAATGAATTTGTTCTATAATGTCAACTAACTTGTAATTAGAAGTGAAGTTAGGTCAAGATTGATTTTATTTTTTTTAATTTCATTACGAATCATTAATTATATCTATTTGATATTTGGTCTAGTCAAAGATTAATACCAAACATAATAGAAAATAATTTCCAAAATACAAAACTGTATCAAAACAAAATAAAGATAATAAAAGTGAATCATTTTGATACTTTTGGATCCAACCAGCTCTTCTGTTTTGAAACTTAAAAACATAAGAGCTTTTTCGACCAAAATGAGTTTGACAATGCATTAGAGAGAACAGTATTTGTCATGTTCTCTGATACATCCAGTCAGAATACTTACACCTGCTGCCATAGTAGTGTGGAAGACACCTGGAGGCCTTACAACAGAAGGAGAGGGAATGTTCAAAGACTTCTTGATATGATGCAAAAGTGTGGTGCAGAGCAAATACAAGAAAAAGGGGAGCCAATTACTTCAAAGTCTCTGAGGCACTGTTCATCCACTTATTGGGCTTATGTTAGTTCAGTATTTGAATAGTTCAGTTGCAGTAAGGGAAGAGAAGAAAAATAAATATTTGAAAGGCTTACATTTGGATTGGCAATCAGAGTACTTTTTTGAAAACAGATCTATTTGAGTGCCTTACAAACAAAGTTTCACCCCTTCTGAAGCAAATTCATTCACATTTACTGACAATAACCTAACCCAGTGTCTCCCAAAGTGGGGTCCGCGGCCCCCTGGTGGGCCGCGAGGGTACTGCAGGGGGGCCGCGGGAGGTCATAAAACAAAAATAATAATAATATAATTATTTAATGTTAAATTTATAATGTTTTGTTTGTAATATTAAAATATTTGTGTTCATTATTTGACTTGAATAATCCACTGTAATCATTTTTGTATTACAATGTTTGTAGCAGAGGCTATTTCCCCAAAATAAAATAACCAGAAGAGCCTATTCTTAATGTTGTCTTCTTGGTTATTATTTTGGGGGGCCACGCAGACCCGTCAGATTTTTAAGGGGGCCTCGGTGTTACTGAGTTTGGGAATGGCTGACCTAACCTATTGAACATTTTATATTTCTCATCATACATAGGAAATAAGTTGCTGATCAATTAGTTAGCCCGGAACTGCTGCGAATCTGACCAGTATGTTGTCGGAGGTACAAGAAACTGGAGCACTGGAGAAATTAAACACAGAGTTTAAGCCCTATTCGGACGGGATTAGTATTACCTGTGGATCCCTGGTAATTTGTGATAATCACGGAGTACGTCTGAGATCTTGCAGTGCATTCACACGAGATAAGCAATGTCTGTAAATTAGTATATTTTCACTGACATCCCACATAACGGCTTCACGCAGCCCACAGAGACTCGCGTCTGACCACAGCAGCCACAGAGACCATGAAGACAAACACCTTAATGTGGATTTTACTGCTCTACGGTTCTATGGCCTGTACTGTATGTAATGTTATACAATACTGTTTGTACGGACTACCCATGAACGCACCGGATGGTCTGCTAACATATGCGCGAGCCGACAAGCAGTTACGTCTGGATCAACATGTCTGTACTGTATTCAGACAGAGTGCAAAGTAAACGTACAAACACAACCCATCAGTCTGATCATGTTGTGTCAGTGAACACATTACACTGTCCTCTACACTTCTCCATAGAGCTCACAGAGACAGCAGCAGCCGGTGTTCACAGTCGCGATACGTGACTCCTCTGTTCATCGCCAAAAAAACATTCAGAAAGTAAAGAGAACGCGGCAATCGCAAACGGAGACTTGCAGATTCACAGGATTAGTATTATCAGAGGCCGTCTGTGTTTGGACAAATACAGGAGGTAATTTGCGCCCAAATTATGACTACAAATTACAGACATGGCGCAATCGCACGGGACTAAGATCTCAGACGTCTTCCTTCAAAATCACAAATTACCAGGGGTCCAGAGGTAATACTAATCCTGTCCAAATAGAGCTTATTCATTCAAATCAATTAAATTTATTCTTATGAAGCCCTAAATCCCAACAGTATTTATCTCAAAGGACTTAACAAAACCGATGATTTCGCCAACACAGATCAGAGAATACACAGTTCAACACAAGAAATGCAATGACAAAAAAGCCATTGGTCCTTAAGGGGCAGATGTTCATAAATGATGATTAATGTCCATAAATGTTGTTGGATGTTTAGTTGAGTGTTCTGGATCACTTTACAAAATAGTTGAATTTGCCAACACAGATCAGAGAATCCAACTTTTCCAACAGAAGAAATGCAAACACATAGAGCCAATAGTCCATAAGAAGCGGATGACTAATGTCTATAAATGTTGATAATGTTCATACATGCTGTTGAGTGCCCTGGATCATCACCCATGATCTTTCCCAAAAGCCTTTTGATCTAGTAGAAACACACTCCTTCTACTGACAACTTAACGCAATAGGTCTTGATACAACGCCATTTTCCAATATGTTGTGTCACATTGTTCCCTATCCAACAAATGCTTAAATGATAAAGGGCTCCACTTTAGTGTCCCCCTTACTATGCTCAAATATCATCAACGATCCTTCCACAAGTCATATCAAAATAAGATAAGATACGCAGACGACAGTCTTTACACATCTACAGTAGGTCCCCATTCCGTTTTGTCGTCCTTCATTCACGATTCTCGGGAAACACGCAGCCTGCGTGAAAAATAGTACATCTTATCGCCACAAGGGTGGCCAGGCTAAGTCCCTTTAGCTCTGACCAGCACTTAGACGCTCCAGGTATAAGACTGCGTGCAAACCTGTCAACCCAGAGGTGCTATGGTTGGCGAATGGTTAGGCATTAAATACAGGGACCCGTGGAGAACCCAGTTTCGATGCTTGTCTGAGGCACATCTTTTGGTTCTTGTGGCAAAACTGTTTTTTTCATTAAACAATTATTATATAGCAACTTGTCTTTAATGTCTGAAAAAAACGAGGTGAAATTCATCTAGTGTTATACGTTAAATATTGTGAAATGTTTTGATAAACCGAACGTTTTCGTTTCATCCTCCGCTCTGGCCCCGGGAGCACGCTGCTTGACCCCCAAGCTCTGACAGCTCATGAAACGCCTGCCGTCCTGGGCTCCGAGCGCGGACCATAGACACGCGACATCACGTCTCTCTCCTCTCTGCTCTTCGCAGGCTCACTCTCTATCTGCTACGCGCGTCTCCATCGGCTTGCTCGCGTCTCTCTCTCTCTGCTCGCGTCTCATACTCTCTCTCTGCTCGAGTCTCCTCTCTCTGCTCGCGGCCCTCCGCTTCTCTGCTCGCGTCCCTCTCGCTCTGCTCACTCTCTTTCCTTTCTCTGCTCGGGTCTCGCTCTCTCTGCTCACGTCTCTCTCTCATCATGCGGTATCTCTCTCTCTCTGCTCGCATCTCACTCTCTCAGGCTCACCTCTCTCCTCTGCTCTCACGCTCTCTCCTCTCGCGTCTCCCTGCTCACGCCTCTCTCTCTCGGCAGCGCATCTCTCTCACTGCGCGCATCTCTCCTCTCTGCTCGCATCTCTCGCTTCTCTGCTCGCATACTCTCTCTCTGCGCGCCATCTCTCTCTCTTCTGGCCTCGCGTCTCCTCTCATCTGAGTCGCCAAGTCTCTCCACGGGCTCGCGTCTCTCTCTCTCTGCACCTCTGCTCTCTCTCTGCCGCGGTCTCACTCCTCTCTGCTCACCCTCTCTCTCTCTCTCTCTCGGCTATACACCTCTCTCTCATCTCGGCTCACGTCTCTCTCTCTGCTGCTCACGTCTCTCTCTGCTCACCTCTCTCTCTCTCTCCTCGCTCACACGCCTCTCTCTCTCTGCTCGCACGTCTCTCTCTTTCTGCTCACTCTCTCCTCTCTCTCTGCTCACGGTCTCTCTCTGCTCACAGTCTCTCTCTCTCTCTCTGGCTCACCGTCCTCTCTCTGCTCGAGCTCTCTCTCTCTGCTCGCATCGCTCTCTCTGGCTCGCGTCTCTCCTCTCTGCTCACGACTCCTTCTGCTCACCTCTCTCTCTCTGCTCACTCTCTTCTCTTCTCTCTGCTCACGTTCTCTCTCTCCTCTGCTCACGTCTCTCTCGTCTCTGCGAACGTCTCTCTCGCCTCTCTGCTCACAGTCTCTCTCACTCTGCCACGTCTCATATCTCTCATGCTCACGTCTCTCTCTGCTGCGCGGGTCGTCTCTCTCTCGCTCAACGTCTCTCTCCTGCTCTCTCTCTCTGCTCCCGTCTCTCTCACTCCTGCTCACGTCTCTCTCTGCTCGCTCTCTCTCAGACCCCTTGCTCACGTCTCTCTCTGCTCACGTCTCTCTCTGCCTCACGTCTCTCGCCTCTCCTGATCTCCGTCTCCTCTCTCGGCTCACGTCTCTCTGCTTCGCGTCCTACCTCTCCTCTGCTCGACACGGTCTCTCTCTGCTACCAGTCTCTCTGTTCGCCGTCCTCTCTCTCTCTGCTCACCGCCTCTCCTGCTCTCTCTCCTCCACTCGCGGCCTCTCTCTCTCCTGCGCACTATCTCTCTCTGCTCGACCCTCTCTCTCTCTCTCTCTGCTCCACGCCTCTCATCTCGCTCACTCAGTCCTCCCCTCTCTGCTCACGTCTCTCTCCTCTCACAGGCCTTCTCTCCTCTCCTCTCTCACAGTCTCTCTCTGCGCACGACGTCTCGCTCTGCTCACGTCTCTCGCTCTCTGCTCACGTCCTCCCTCTGCTCCGCGTCTCTCTCTCTCTCTCCACCGGTCTCTCGCTGCTCTCTTTCTCTGCTCGCCGTCTCTCTCTCTCTGCTCACGTCGCCTCTGCTCCGCCGTCTCTCCTCCTCCCTCTGCTCACGTCTCTCTCTGCTCACTCCTCTCTATCTCTTGCCTCCACGTCTCTCTCTGCTCGCGTCGCTCTCTCTATGCTCACGTCTCTCTCTGCTCATCTCTCCTCTGCTCACGTCTCTCTTCGTCTGCTCACGAGTCTCTCTCTCTGCTCACTCTCTCTCTCTCATCTCTCTCTGCTCCGCGTCCTCCTCTCTCTGCTCACGTCGCTCTCCTCTCTGCTCACGGCTCTCTCCTGCTCGCTTCTCTCTGCTCACGTCTCTCTCCCTCTCGCTCACGTGCTCTCTCTCTCTGCTCACGGGTCCCTCTCGCATCCTCTGCTCACGTCTCTCTCTGCTCTCTCTCTCTGCTCACGTCTATCTCGCTCTGCTCACGTCTCTCGCTCTCCTCATGCTCACGTCTCTCTCGCTCTGCTCCACTTCTCGCGCAACGCTGTTCCTCTTAAAGATGTTGTTTGGATGCGGAGCAGAGAGGCCGCAACTAGATTGGCTTGTGAATTAGTAAAAGAAGCTAGTTTTCTCTTCATCTTTTAACAGGCATGGGAATTTGGTGAATGTTATTGCTATCGGTGATTAAATGCTATGTTAGTTTAATAAATAGAGTAATCTGACATTTAAAGTCAGTGGCCTCCCCAATCACAATCCTCACCGCACGTCACTGTCTGTCTGCTATATGCAACTGATCCTTGGAATGTTCCCTCAACCTACACTTGTTTTTAGTTTAAATGTGTAGGCTAAGCTGTTGTTCATCTTTGAAATGTTGATGATGGCCATTTTATGGCTATTAAAAGCGATCTGCCTCTGCGTGTGCCTTTACCAGCCTGCCGGCACTAGAACCACCTACTGGATTAGCACCCTCTCAGCTGGCTCGCGCCGGATGATTGACAGATAGCATGATACGTGATAAGATTGTAAATCAATGGCAACGCCGGCTGCTGGAAAAGGCAAAACCTAGGCCTTCCAGTCCCTGGCTGGCACAAGCGTGTTGGGTTTTTTGTGTTTGGGAAGGACCGGGCTGTGTGCACGTTATTCGGTTGATAATGTTGTGTGCAGACTCAAAGTCAAGTGTTAAGCGTCCATTGAGAACGAACACGAGAAGAACCTTCAAAGACCAATCAACAAAGTCGAGGTCAATTAAATGTGCTCGTGGTCCAGAATATGAAACAAGCTTGCTTCCTTTTCAGGGTTTTTACCACTGCTCAAAAAACACGTGACAGAAAGCTGCTCTCCCGCCCCCACACGAATAAACAAAGCCAACCAGCCACCCCAGGCCCCTCTGTTTATAAGTCATTCCTAAAGTTGCAAATCATTACATGCAAATGTTAGCAGCCAACCATCCTTCTTTCAAAAACAGGGGGCCAATTTCGCTTTGGTTTGCTATGTTAAAACAAGCGCTAAGCAGACATTCATCAGCCAACGCCATTATATTTGTAAAACACGGAGAAAGAAAGTGTACCCCACCCATCAGACATTTGGTATTAGCAATATCGTTTTTAAACAAGTTGTACTACAGTCCTAGCAACTAATCATTTCAACCTTCGCACAACACGCCAAAACACGCAGAAATTCAAGATTTGGGACAATAATAAACATTTCCGTACCCTGGCATCATGTTTAAAAAAAAGATATGCGCATCAGAAAATGTCATAAGCGGAAACACCGCAAACTTCGAATCATATATATTGATAAGCCTCTGAATTTATGCTTTTAATTTAGTTGTTATAACACTCACCATTAATGGCGACTGTTCATGGTGCTGGACTGTATAAAATACAACTCAAAAATTGTGCACCTTACTCAGATTTTTGCATTCACATGACAGAAAATTGGCCATTTGGAAATTAGAACAATAGAAGGCCATGGCCTGTATATAGTACAACAAAAACCAAGATAAAGATAAAGTACAAGACACACAATGGTTCTTTGAGTGTATATCTGCTAACGATTGGTATCCGTTGTTTTAGGCTGACTGACCCAATATATCCAATATATAATGTTTCCCTGTTTATTGTTCTGCCTGAATCTACACCTGTTGTGAAAAACTTCCACAATTGGCCTGTGGCAAAGATCCCTGCCTATTGCGTCCTGATTTTCGACACTCACGTTCTGACGTTTTCTGAATGAAAAGTTACAACTTATTTGATAGATTCAGTTGATTTGGACTTGAAGTTGTAGTGAAACTTCTAAAGTTTCAAGTGGCTCACAAATATTTCCCGTTCAACGGATAATTTTATTGTCAGTGAATGCAAAATCTGAGTAAGGTGAACAATTTTTGAGTTGTCCGTATTTTACAGGTCACCGTAGCGATAGTGAGGTCAACTTATCTGCGTTTGCTCATTTAAATATGTGTTAGGCCACAGCTGCATTCAACATTTTGAACAAACAAATTTGACCAAAAAATCACTGTATTTATTTTTACCAACCGTAATCGTCAGGGCCAAGCAAAGTAGCCTTTATATTCTCTGGCTCAGTCTGAGAAACATTAAGTATCCCCACCTGTTCTCTAGTGTGGGTGCGGCACGGTGGCTGAGTGATAGCACTCTCCGCTTCGGGACACGAAGTTCCTGGGTTCGAATCCCGTCGGGAACAGGGCCTTTCTGTGTGGAATTGGCATGTTCTCTGTGTCTGCATAGGTTTTCCTCCGGGTGCTCCGGGTTTCCCAACCCAAGTGACCCTTGGTCCAGAAATGCGCTATATAAATACAACATCATAGATCTTGTAATTGGGGGCTAATTTTAAAACTCAAAATATGTAAGTTATTGTAGGGGACAGTAAAATCTGAACTTAAAAAAAGTAAGTTTTTACTGACTTGACAATTTCCAGTAACTTGAAGTTAAAACACTTAGGTTGGCAGAACTTGAAAAACTTAACTGACAGACACTTAATAAGTGTATTCTTCAAAACTTGAAGAATTAAAGTTAATGGCCTTCAACTCAACAAAGTCCATGCGCAAGCTGGTTGGCCTTTGAAATTTTGGAGTTGGAACTAACTTATCTTTGTTAACGAACAGTGTGCATGGACATAGTCCAATTAAATTAATGGACAATTGCTACCTGCAGCCCCCCCCTGGAACCGGACATGCAGGTGCGCGGTCGGCCCGAACCCGCAGTCAACCCGCGGGTCCCTGCGGTTTCGGGCGGTTGGATCCTCAAAAATATGAGTGCATGTCAGTGGTGCGGAGGGGTCGGGTCAGAAAGCTCCTGAATCCCTATATAATATTATTTATGTGAGGTCCACGGTATGGGAGTCCCTTGATACATTTGCAATCGCGCAGGAGGCTGTTAATAAACAAAAAAATTCATGCTGACAAACAGGATCGCTCCTTCCTGACACCCGCGCTAACCTCAGAACACTCCAGTTCCGAGGACAGACGTGTGATCTACAACAGAGGCACCGAGACTGATGACGGTGTGGGCCTCACAGCATGAGGCCTAAAGCAGGGGCCTCATTTACTTAATTAGCAATGCAAGACGTCGTGGAAACGCTGTGGTGAAAAGATGTCGCTGTCTGACTCACTTTAGTCATTGATTCTGATCCTAAAAAAAGCTAAATAACCAGAAAATATAGCGAAGCACCACCAACTATCAAGGAAACTATTTGTTATTCATAGAATCCATAAATGTGTGGATTGTTCTGATATTCCGTTTTTTTTCCTGAGATATGATATTACTAAAGTTGACGAATATGAGCAGAGAGTGGGCCACAAAAGTCTGGACGCTAAAAAAAGATGTAGTCGGGATATCCTCGGCAGTCCGCGCGGGTTAATTACGTCAGCCGCGAGGTGGATATTTACCGGGTTAAGGGGGGGGGGTTGACAGATCACTTAGTAACTGCCGCATTACGGTGAAAGCGGCATCTCTCCAGCTGTTGCGGTTACGGGAGATTATAATCCGACGAACTTAATAGCAAAAACACGGAAAGTATCCGGGGTTTTGGAAAACCAACACCACACACATACATCTAAGATTATAAGCTTAGAATTATGGTATATTTGAATTCCTGTCACGGTTGTTTTGAACCCGCCCGTCGGATCAGTGAAATAAAAAGTTGAAAAACCGCCCGCGCTCATCAGACTCTCTGCTCTGCGCCGAAGCGGCAGCAAGATCCCGGGCGAGTCCACTTTTCCGGGGGTAGAAACGCGAGTCACGTGGGCCCACGGACCAAATGCCCATGGTTGGACTATTCCATTTTACACATGTTAACAAGGGTGTTTGGGTTGGTAACATGTTTAACGCTCGGGTCTGTACTATAGTCTCATAAAGAACATGCTTAAAAAGCTGAGGTCTGTATCTTTTTAGTCTGATAAAGAACATGTTTAAATTTTAGGGCTGTAACTTTAGTCTCATAAATAACACTTGTGTAAAGCTGAGGTCTGTATCTTTTAGTCTCAGAAATAACACATGTTTAAAGCTGGGGTCTGTAACTTAGTCTCATTAATAACGTTTAAAAGATGAGGTCTGTAACATTAGTCTCATTAATACATGTTAAAAGCTCCGGGTCTGTAACTTTAGTCTCATTAATAAAATGTTTAAAGCTGAGGTATGTAACTTTAGTCTCATTAATACATGGTTCAAAAGCTCGGTCTGTAACTGTAGTATCATAAATAAACAAAATGTTAAAAGCTGAGGTCTGTTAATTTTTATCTCATAATATCAATGTGTGTGTGGCAGATGCCAAAAACATTTCTAAAGCATCATATTTAGATTGCTTACCTTTCTTTTTGATATATTACATAGTATTTGAGAAAAAAATGTTTTCCGATTTCTTGTTGGCAGCCCATCTGATAAGCTTGCGGCCATATTGGAAATCGGGGTCGGCCAAATTGTAAAATGAATATAGAATTCAACATCCCTGAATTGTTTTCCACTCTTTACTGTAATTTTAATGTTATAGTTTGTAAAATAGGGAAGTTAACAGCACTTAGAAGATGACTAAAGGCTTAACTGGCTGAATAGAAGGTGCCACAGTAGCCCTTTGTTTTTAAAATAAACCAAATTACTTTCAATATAAGCGCCTAAAAGCACTTATCAATTGGGAATAACATCATAACCACCTTATCCGATTTTTCATAATTCAAAAACTGTTTTAATCCGCCTATAACTAGGCGGTAAGTACTGTGCTGGAATAAATCCGGATTTGGTAAATTAAAAAATTAATCTTGGCCTTGCTACTTTAATACTTACAGCCTGTGGTAAATACAACGGGGGCTAATTGGTACACCGTTCTTAGACTAATTAATCTTGTTAATGTGGTAACAGTCAGAAATAAAATTGAGTGAATATTCCCTTTTCCTCATTATGATTTGCGGAGAGAGGAGAGAGCAGCGAAGAAGTTTTGGCAGTTAAAAATAAAGAATTACGCTTTGCTAAATTATTTGAAAGCATCTTCATTATGATGTTATATTATGTATGTTAATATAAATGGCTAGAGATGCAAGGAGAAAAGGGCTCTGCTTTTTTTCTGATTGGGAGGAGAACAACCAGCGAGGAGCTGTTTGAGTCAAATAACGTTCAGCGTTTTATATTACCAATAGTTTTCTCTTTCCAAACGATACTTCCCTCCTCTTTTGGGAAAGATCAGCCAACGTGATGCAAAAGTTTACGTTATAATGCATAGTTTTTAATGTCTCGGGGTTTTTCCAGAGCCTGCCTGCTACAAGGAGTTGCCCGTTTTAACCAGATTGTCGATGTGCGCGGGCAGAAACTCGCCAGGTAACCCGAGCTCACAAGGAGTTCCTACCTGGTGGTTGTTTTGGTCCATTGCAAAGTCACTGGGGAGGGGGGAAATTAAAAGACGCGTGAAAGCAACACTGAGTCTCGTGTGATGCACCGTGAAAGGCACAAAACGGAATGGGACCTACTGTAACTGCTAATGTTACACATCACCGCGTTTTACAGCACGTAAACGCTTATACGCGCAGCAGCAGACGCGCGTAACTTATTTCCATGTTAACCTATGATGAGATTTGTACACTTCTAGCATCATAACGCATGTATGCGCGAAGCCCCCACTCCTGCGCTCTAATTTTAGGATGGATTTCTAATGTTTGGTGCCAGCCCAACGCTCTCCCAATTGAGAACTCATTAATACATGATTTTCTAGCGGGTCCTTGCTCAGATTGCATCTAGCCACACACAAAGCAACGTGATGTCTAAAACATCATCAGGTGGAGCACAGGTTTACAGTGATTCTGGATATCGTTTTTTTTCTTTCATAAAGTCTTGCGTCTGGCCAACCAGCGCACAACGACCATGAGGACAAACACATGCATGTTTATGTGTGTTGCTCTACCTCAGTCCTCTGGCCCTTACTGTCCTCTAGCACTGCTCCATAGACAACACAGGAGACAGTATGGCCAGAGGACTGATGTAGAGCAACTCACATATCCTGCATGAGTTGGTCTCAGGTCTTGGTGGCTCGGGGTTTGACAACGCAAGACTTTATGAAAGAAAAAAAACGATATCCAAAATCAAAGGAAAACCTGCTGGCTCCTCCAGCTGATGTTAGACACAAGTTGCTGTTGTGTGTGTAGATGCAATTAAGCCAAGGACCGCTATAAAAAATCCATGGTTTAACATGAGATCTCATGGGAGACGCTTGGTGGCGCACAAAATTCGAAATCCATCCTAAATAGAGCGCAGCTTCGCGTCCATCAATGCGTATGATGCTAAAGAAGTGTAAGAAATTTTTATTTATCCAATCATAGTTAACATGGAAAAAAGTTACCGCGCGTCTGCTGCGCGTATAACGCGTACGTGCTGTAACGCGTGATTGTAAATTAGCATTTACAGTAGGTCCCATTCCTGTTTTGTCGCCCTTTCACGCGTGAATCACACGAGACGCACGTGTGATTCACGCGGTCTTTTATTTTCCCCCCTCCCTAGACGTTGCAATGACCAAAACAACCACGAGGTGGCATTGTTGAGCAGGGTTACATTGGCGAGTTTCTGCCCCGCGCACAGCGACAATCAGGTTAAAACGGGCAACTCCCTTGTAGCAGGCCAGTCTCTGAAAACCGCAGACATTAAAACTACTGCTTATAACGTCAAACTTTTTGCATCACGTTGGTGGATCTTTCCAAAAAGAAGTATATCGTTATGGAAAGAGAAACTAGTGGTAATAATAACCTGGAACGTTATTTGCCTCAAACACTCCGCTGGTGTTCTCCTCCACTCAGAAAAAAAGCAGACGCCTATTCTCTGGCATCTCTAACATTTATAAGAAATAACATAAATATAACAATCATAATGAAGATTGCTTTCAAATACTTTAGCAAGCTGTAATTCATTTATTTTAACTGCCAAACTTCTCTCGCCAGCTCCTCTCCTCTCCTCCGCAAATTCACGAAATGAGGAAAAGGGAAATTCACTCAATCTAATTTTGAATGTTACACATACAATATTAATATAGTCTAAGCACGGTAACCACATGTAGCCCGTGTATTTCCACAGACTGTAAGTTATTAAAGTACAATGCAAGATTAATTTTTTAAATTCCAAATCAGATTAATTCAGCACAGTACTATCCACTCAGTAAGAGGAATAAAACAGTTTTTGAATTATGAAAATCGGATTAAGTGGTTATGATTTTATTACCATATTGAAAGTGCTTTTATGCGCTTATATGAAAGTAATTTGGTTTAAAACAAAGGGATACTGTGGAACCTCTATTCAGCCAGTTTCAAGCCTTTATTCATTTCTTCTAAAGTGCTGTAACTTCCTATTTTACTAACTAAAACATTACAATTCACAGTAAAGAAGTAAACAATTCCAGGTGATGTTGAATTCGATATGCAATTTTACAATTTGCCGACACGCCGACTTCCAAATGGGCCTGCCAGCTTATCCAAGATGCTGCCAACATGAAAAACCGGAAAACATTTTTTTTCAAAATACTAATGTAAAATATCAAAATAAAGGTAAGCAATCTAAATATGATCTTAGAAATGATTATGGGCATATGCACACACACAACGTGTTATTTATGAGACTAAAATTACAGACCGCACTGTTTAAACATGTGTTATTTATGAGAGTTAATGTGTTGTGTTGTAAAAGAGGTGTGGGGGGGTGTGTGTGGTGTTTGTTGTAAAAAAAAAAAAATTTGTTTAAATTTGAAAAAAAAGTTACAGACCCAGCCTTTGAAACATGTTATTAAGAGACTAAAGTTACATACCACAGCTTTAAACATTTTATTAAAGTGAGACTAAATTACAGACCCGAGCTTTAAACAATGTTATTAATGAGACTAAAGTTACAGACCTCAACTGTAAACGTTATTAATGTGACTAAAGTTACAGACACCCAGCTTTAAACAGTGTTATTTATGAGACAAAGTTACAGACCTCAGCTTTAAACATGTGTATGTATGAACTACAAGTTACAGACCTCAAACTTTAAACATGTTATTTATCATGACTAAAGTTATTACAGACCTCAGCTTTAAGCATGTTATTTATGAGACTATAGTTTACAGACCCGAAGCTTTAAACTGTTTAACAACCCAAACGACCCTTGTTTAACATGTAAAATGGATAGGCCAACCAATGGCATTGGTCGTTTGGGCCACGTGACTCGCGTTTCGACCCCCCGGAAAAGTGGACTCGCCCGGGACTGCCTGCCGCTTCGCATCAGAGCAGAGTGTGTGATGAAGCCGCGTCGGTTTTTCAACTTTATTCACTGATCCGCGGGTCAAAATAACCGTGACATGATTCAAATATACCATCATTCTAAAGCTTATAATCTTAGTTGTAGGTGTGTGTGTTGGTTTCCAAAACCCTGGTTACTTACCTGTATTTTGCTATTAAGTTCGTCGATTATAGCTCCGAACCGCAACAGCTGGAGAGATCCGCTTTCACCGTAATGCGCAGTAATAAGTGATTCTGTTTACCCAGGAAATATCCCCTCGCGGCGACGTCATTAACCCGCGCGAATGCCCGAGGATAATCCCGAACCCATTTTTTTTCCGAGTCCAGACTATCTGTGGCCACTCTGCCTCATATTCGTCACACTTTATTAATCATAGTCTCAGGACATAAACGGAATATCCAGAACAATCCACACATTTAATGGATTTCTATGAATAAAATATATGTTTATTGATAGTGGGTGGGAGGCGATATATTCTTGATTAGTTAGCTGCTCAGAATCAAAGGAACTAAATGAGTAAGACAGCGACCTCTTTTCACCACAGCGTTGCCACTTGAGTCGTGCATTGCTAATTAAAGTAATGAGGCCCCTCTTAGGCCTCTGGCATGTTAGGCCCACACGTCCTCAGTCTCGTGCCTCTGTGTAGAATCACACGACTGTCCTCGGAACTGGAGTGTTCTGAGGCTTTTAAGCGGGAGTCATGAAGGAGCATCCTGTTTGTCAGCATGATTTTTGTTTAACATCCTCCCCTCGCGATTGCAAATGTACTCAGGGACTCACATACCGTGGCTCACATATATAAATGATATAGGATCAGGAGCTTTCTGACCCGACCCACCCGCACCTGACCATACTCATATTTTTGAGGCATCCAACCCGCCCCGAAAAAACCCGCGGGACCCGCGGGTTTGACTCGGGTTTCGGGCCGACCCGCGCACCTCGCATGTCCTTTCAGGGCTGCAGGATGCAATGTCCATTATTTTAATTGGACTCATGGTCCAGGCACACTGTAAAAAAAGATAAAGTTAGTTCAACTCAAAATTTCAAAGCAACCAGCTGCGAAGGATTTTGGAGTTGAAGGCATTAACTTAATTCTTCAAGTTTTGAAGACAACACTTATTAAGTTGGGTCCAGTTAAGTTTTCCAAGTTCTGCCAACGATGTTTTTTTAAATTCAGTAATGGAAATTTCATAGTCTGGTAAAAACTTTCTTTTTTTAAGGTTCAGATTAAACGGTCACCTACAATAACTTACTAATTTGAGTTTAAATTAAGCACCCACATTAAAAGATCAAGATGTTTTATTTATATAGCGCATTTCATGGACCAAGGTCACTTGGGTAGGGAAACCGGACACCCGAGGAATCCTATGCAGACACAGGAGAACCATGCCAATGACCCACACAGAATGGCCCCTGTTCCGACCGGATTCGAACCCAGGACCTTCTTGTCAGAAGCGAGAGTGCTATCCACTCAGCCCCGGGTGCCGCCACACTGTGAACCAGAGGGGAAACTTAATGTTTCTAAGACTGGACCAGAGAATATAAAGGGCTACGTTTTGGCTTGGCCCCTGTCGAATACGTTGGTAAAAATACAATACAGTGAGTTTTTTTGGTCAAATTAGTTTGTTCTAAAGTTGAATGCAGCGTTGCCATACCACATAGTTAAATGATCAAACGCAGATAAGATTTGGACCTCACTATAGCTCGGTGAACTGTTAAAACGACAACTCAAAATTGTTCACCTTACTCGCAGATTTTTGCATTCACATGACAATAAAATTTCCAGTTGAACTGGAACTATCTTGTGCGCCAATTGAACTTTCAGAAGTTCACTACAACTTCAATGTCCAAAATCAACTTAATATATCAAAATAGATGAACTTTTCATCAGAAACTTCAGAAAGTGAGTGTCGAAAATCTAGCGCATAGGCAGGGATCTTTGCACACCAGAGCAACTTGGAAGTTTATTCAGCAACAGGTGGTAGATTCAGGCATAACAATAAACAGGGAAACATTATATAATTGGATATATTTGGCGTCAGTCAGCTAAAACAACGGATACACAATCGACAGATAGACAATCAAAGAACTTGTGTGGCTTTACTTCTATTTATCTTGTTTTTGGTACTACTATTCAGGCCATGGCCTTCTAGAGTACATAAGTTCCAACCAGGCAAATTTTATTGTCAGTGAATGCACAAAATCGTAGTAAGTGAACAATTTTGAGTTGTATTTTTTACAGTCCCAGCACCAGAAGTCGCATTAATGGTGAGTGTTATAACATCAGTATTTAAAAGAATAAAATTCAGAGGCTATTATATAATAAGGATTCGAAGTTTTGCGTGTTTCCGTTAGACATTTTCTGATGCGGCAATTCATTTTTATTTTAAACATGATGCCAGAGTGTGAACTTGTTGATTATTGTCCAAGATCTGAATTTCATGCGTGTTTTGGCTTGTTGGGTGCCGACGGTTGAAATGAATAGATTTGCTAGACTGTAGTAAACTTGTAAAACGATCTTGCTAATGACAAATGTATGAATGGGAGGAAACTTTCTATCTCTCCTGTGTTACAAATATAATGGAGTGGGCTGATGAATGTCTGCTTAGTTTTAACACTAGCAAACCCAAGCGAAATAGGCCCTGTTTTGACAAGAAGGATAGTTAGGCTGCTAACATTTGCATGTATTGATTTGCAAATTTAGGTAATGACTTATTACAGCAGGGGCCTGGGGTGGGCTTTGGATTATTCGGTGTGGGGAGGAGAGCTGCTTCTGTCCCGTGATTTTTAGCAGTGTTAAAAACCCTGTAGGAGCTAGCTTTGTTTCTCCATATCTGGACACAGCACATTTAATTACTCTATTAGTCTGATGGGTCTTTGAAGGTCTTCTCCGGTCGTCGGTCTCCAAATGAGCTTAACACATGAAGTTCCTGCACACAACATTTCAAGCATAAAGTGCACACTGCAGGGGGGGGGGGGCGTCCTACAACAAACACAAACCAAACGCTTTGGGTCCAGCAGGACTGGAATGGCCTAGGTTTTTGCTTTTCAGCGGGGGGGGGGGGGGGGGAGGGGGGGGGGGGGGGGGGCGGCCGTTGCATTGTATACATATCTTATCACTATCATGCTAATCAGTCCATTCCATTCGGCGCGAAGACAGCTGAGAGGGTGCTAAGCCAGCGTAGTGGTCCTAGGCCGCAGTTCAAGCGCACAGACAGAGGCTGAGCTTTTAATAGCCATAAAATGGCCACATCAACATTTCAAAGACTGAACAACAGCTAGCCTACACTTTTAAACTAAAACACGTGTGGTTGAGGAACAGCAAATGATCAGATGCATATAGCAGACAACAGTGACGTGCGGTGAGGATTGTGGATTGGGGAGTGCACGGACTTTAAATGTCAGTTTTACTGTCATTATTAAAATAAAATAGCCTTTAATCACCGGATGCAATATCATTTCACAAACTTCCCAGGCTGAAAAAGATGAGAAACTAGCTTCTTTTAAAAATCTCACAACCAATCTAGTTGCTGACTCTCTGCTCCGCATCAACAATAATCTTTAAGAAATCAGGTGGAGAGACGTGACAGAGAAGAGAGACGTGAGCAGAAGAGGAGACGTGAAGCAGAGAGAGAGAACGGTGAGCAGCGAGAGAGAAGCAGAGAAGAGACGTGAGCAGAGAGAGAGAGACGTGAGCAGAGAGAGAGAGACGATGACAAGAGAGAGAGACGGTGAGCAGAGGAGAGAGAGCAAGAGAGACGTGAGCGAGAGAGAGAGACTGAGCAGAAGAGAGAGAGACGCGAGCAGAGAGAGTGCGAGAGAGGAGAGCAGAGAGAAGACGTGAGCAGCGAGAGAGAGACGTGAGCAGATAGAGAGAAGCAGAGAGAGACGATGAGCAGAGGAGAGAGAGACGCGAGCAGAGAGAGACTTGAGCAGAGAGAGAGAGACTGAGCCGAGAGAGACGTGAGCAGAGAGAGAGAGACGCGAGCAGAGAGATACGTAGCAAGAGAGAGAGACGCGAGCAGAGAAAGAGAGCAGAGAGAGACGTGATCAGAGAGAGAGAGACGCGGCAAGAGAGAGACGTGAGCAGAGAGAGAGAGACGGAGCATATGAGACGTGAGCAGAGAGAAGACGTGAGCAGTGAGAGAAAGAGTCCGTGAGCAGAAGAGACGTGAGCAGAGAGAGACGTGAGCAGAGATAGAGGCGTGAGCAGAGCTAGAGGAGAGAGATTGAGCAGAGAGCGACGTGAGCAGAGAGAGATAGACGGGAGGGAGTGGAGAGAGAGAGCCGAGAGAGACGTGAGCAAGAGAGAGCGACGCGAACCGAGAAGAGAGAGCAGAGAGAGACTGAGCAAGAGAGAGTGAGACTCGAGCGAGAGACGACGTGAGCAGAGAGAGAGAGACGTGAGCAGGGGAGAGATATAGAGACGTGAGCAGAGAGAGACTGAGCAAGAGAGACCGTGAGCAAGAGAGAGAGACGCGAGCAGAGAGAGACGTGAGCCGAGAGGAGACGTGAGCAGAGAGAGAGAGCATAGAGAGAGCTTGCGCAGAGAGAAGGAAGACGCGAGCAAGAGAACGTGAGCAGAGAGAGCGAGACGTGAGCAGAGAGGAGAGACGTGAGCAAGAGAGAGAGAGAGACTGAGCAGAGAGAGAGAGACGTGAGCAGAGATAGAGAGAGCGAGACAGAGAGGAGAGAGACGTGAGCCAGAGAGATAGGGTGAGCAGAGAGAGACGTGAGCAGAGAGAGAGAGACCGAGAGCAGAGAGAGAGATCGAGCAGAGAAGATGAGACGCGAGCAAAGAGAACGTGAGCAGAGAGAGAGAGAGAACTGCGCAGGAGAGACGGAGCAGCAGAGAGAGAGACGTGAGCAGAAAAGAGCGAGACCGAGCAGAGAGAGAGCAGCCGGGAAGCAGAGAGTGAGAGAGAGAGTGAGCAGAGAGAAGACGGAGCAGAGAGAGAGAGACGTGAGCAGAGAGAAGAGAGGAGGTGAGCAGAGAGAGAGAGAGAGAGAGGTGACAGAGAGAGAGAGACGCGAGCAGAGAGAGAGAGAGGTTGAGGCAAGGAGAGAGAGACGTCGAGCAGTGAGAGAGACGCGAGCAGAGAAGAGACGGCGAGCAGAGAGAGAGAGATGCGAGCAGAGAGCGAGATATGCGAGCAGAGAGAGAGAGATGGCGAGCGAGAAGAGAGAGAAGATGCGAGCAAGAAGAGATGGGGGGGGGGGGGGTGGGGGAGGGGGGGGGGGGGGGGGGGGGGGGGGGGGGGGGGGGGGGAAAGGGCGAGCAGAAGAGAGAGGCGTGAGCAGAGAAGAGAGAGAGAGACGTGAGCAGAGAGAGAGTGAGCATAGAGAGCGAGATGCGAGCAGAGAGAGAGAGATACGAGCAGAGAGGAGAGACGTGAGCAAGCGAGATAGACACATCAGAGACAAAGAGACTTGAGCAGAGAGAGAGGACGCGGAGCAAGGAGGGAGAGGAGAAGGGAGCGAGCAGAGAGAGAGTCTCGAGCAGAGAGAGAGAGACCGAGCAGAGAGAGAGAGACCGAGCAGATAGAGAGAGACGCGAGCAGAGAGTGAGAGACGCGAGCAGAGCGAGAGTAGACGTGAGTCCGTGTCTATGGCCGCGCTCGTAGCCCAGACGGCAAGTGCGATTCCACAGAGTTGGGGGGGTTCAGAGCGGGGGTCACAGCAGCATGCTCCCGGGGCCAGAGCGGAGGATGTACGTAACGTTCGTTTATCAAACCAATCCACAATTTTTAAACGTATAACACTATGAAGTTTCACCTAGATTTTCAGACATTAAGACAAGATGTTATAGAATAATAGTTTAGTGAAAAAACAATTTTGCCACAAGCACCAAAAGATGTGCATCAGACAAGAACGCACCTGGGTTCTCAATGCCCTGTATTTAATCGAACCATTGCGGCCAACAGAGCAACCTTTGGGCTAGACAGTTTTGCACGCCAAGTCATATACCTGAGCGTCTAAGACGCTGCAGAGGGCTAAAGCGGACTTAGCCTGCCCACCTTGTGGCGATAAGATGTACGATTTTTCACGCAGCTGCGTGATTCCCGAGAAGCGTGAATGAAACGAGAAAAAATAGGAATGGACCTACTGTAGATGTGGAAATGACTGTCGGTCTGCGTATATATTTTATTTTGATAGACTTGTGGAAGATCGTTGATGAATATTGAAATAGGATGGGGACCAAAGGGGAGCCCTTTATCAATTATGCATTTGTTGGACTAGGAACAATGTGACAACACACATATTGAAAATGGCGTTGGTATCAAGACCTATTGCGTTAAGCTGTCCATAGAAGGGAGTGATCTACTAGAACAAAGGCTTTGAAAGATCATGGAATATGGACGCCCCAGAGACATAGTTTGGTCAAATCAAGAAAATACATCATTGATACATTTTAACAGAGCAGTGGTGTTGGTACCTTATCGAACCCCATAATGGATAGGGAACAAAAAATGAATATGCATTAGTGGTAAGTGATATAACGTTGGAAAAATCAAATTTCAAATAACTTTGGCAACTGCACAAATAATAAAAATTGCCGAAAAGTGGTTAAGACAGTGGAAGTGCTTTTTCAATGACACTTACCAAATTTTCATGGGTGTGGACGTTCTGTTATTGTATCGGGTTTAATTTGATATTTCTTTTTTTGTTCCCTTGATGTGAGTTTTGCTTGTTCCTGTCTGTCTTTGTTGATTGTTTGCCCCTCCCTGATGTGCTACACCTGTGGCCACCGTGTGTATTTAGACCCTGTGCTCATGTCCTCTGTTTCTGGCCAATTGTTGTTTTTCCCCCCTTCTCTTGTTCCGGTTTCAGTTTTTACTTTTTTTGGCATTTATTAAATTATTTTACTTTTGCAGTTCTGCTTTTGCGTTCATCGTCTGACAACCAAGGAAAGATTAATCCAGACCGACAGAGGGCTCAACAGCTGGGCATGAAATTTGGCGAATAGAACATGTTTCCACCTCCACCAACTACATCAAGGGGTGCTCCTTCAATCACTTCATTGAAAAGTTTGCACCAATGGTGTGGGCACACAGGTCATTCTAAAAAATAATAAACGCAAACAGTAAATTTAAAAAGGTATATTCAACCCAACTGAGGTTTCTACAATTGCCTGAACAAAGTTTTGGTTAGGCCATGTTCTATGTTTCTGGTCTAACTGTTTGTAACCTCCCGGGGATTGACCAAGGCTGGTCGCGCTCTAATCTTTACATAACTACCAGATGTCTGTAAATTAAGGCCCAAATGGATCGGCAGGAATTTTGGAACTAATCACAAAATGGATTGGCCTAGGCTTCATAGTAGTATTCAAGATAATTGGCTCTGGGCTGGTGTGGCAGATGATTCGTACAGGAGGATCTTGAGTACGTCGATGTTCCAGTTATCCGCTTTCCGGATAGTCTTCTATAAGAACCAAGACCATCATCCACAGCGTCAGACATCCTCATCATTCCCGAAGGTTTCGCAGGTTCTAAAACTAGCATATCCTTGTAAAGGAGAGGAGACACAACTGTGCACTTGTGAGGATCTCATCCAATTCTTGCAGGGTACTGCGACTTGGACTCTTGTGGTTCTGCCATCTCCACCAGAGTCGATTGGCTGAAACACAACGGTCTGGGAGTACGAGGGGCAAAGCTAACTCCTTCAGGAGATACAAAAAAGGAATTCATCGAGCTATGACTTAAAGATCCTCATTAATCTAGCCATCAAAAACACAGACAATACCCCCTTCGCCCCAAAAAAATATGGAATAATTTTAAAAAGCTTGAATGTATGTAAAGTAATGACACAAAAATTGCCTTAGAAATACCATGCCCTTTTCTTCCCCATAATACATTTCTGGATGGGGGGGTGGCAGGTCAGAGCTGCACCCATTCACAAGCACCTCATTAGTAGTGTTATATAAATAATTAAATCTACATTAATAACATGATACCACTGTAAAATTATTACATATTTGATAAAACTAACCTAAACTAAAATCTTAATAAAAAGACCTGGTGTAATACTTTTATATAATTGAAAGCTTGCAGTGGTATCAGAGGTGAGATGAGTTGGACTCAAACGCAGGAATGCCCATTAATAAGATATAATAAAATTAAGTCCAAGGCAAAAAAAAACACTAACTCCAAAATCCAAAGTAACCAGGAACAGGACGGAACTTGACAAGACAATGAACCAGCAACAAAGGGAGAGAAGCACAGGTACATATAGACACAGACAGACACAGAAGAACACATCAGGGCGGGGCGACAATTCATCAGGGAACAGGGACATGAAGTTAAAACTGAAATGAAACCAGAGGAACTAATGTCAAAATGAAACCAAATACAGAAATAAAAAACCACACCATGACAACAGGGACCTCAGATCATCAGATAAACTTACAGGCCTCACCATGAGTAGTTTGGACTCCTAGGGGCCAGTTAAGAATTATTGAGGACCTAAAGTGTCCCAGATGGTTCATAAAATAAAATAAAAGCGAATAAGATAAATAAACAGGACTGAGATTATTAAAACATTCATAAACAGTATATTAATTATAAAAAAAATCCAAAAGTATCTACAAAATTAATGCCCCCACACAATACTTTTTTTGCAGAGTCTTTGGCGTTTTTCATGTACATGGCTCAAACAGGGGATGGATGATGTGGCAGTCATAAGCCTCTCCAAAATAATTGCCCATAATTTAACGCGATATATATGGAGGGAGGTTTTTCCAATGAAGCCGCAAAACGTCCGGGTCAGGGAAATGCACAGAACCAAGATCCATCGCCACACAAACATTACAGGCCATTTACAACATTTTTTACAAACATTCTCATTGCATCTGTCAGAAATGCCTGTAAAAAGTATATAATGGATGGTGGGTGTGATCACAAGTAGCAGAAGTAGCTATTGCAGTGGTGAGGCCCTTTTGGAAGGGTTTCTTACCACGGTCTCATTCCAAAAATGGCGTGGTGTGTCTTCCTCTGCACTAAAGTCACCCTGTAGCATCCAGGTAACAATGTCCTCTTTGCATCTTGAATGAAAGATGATTTAGTCTTTTTGACTACAGCATGATGCCTTTAGGTGTTGCATAATCGTCTGTATTACATCTCCATCAGCACCAGTTGGCTGTTCTGAAAGACATTCAATGTGTTTCATTGTGATATGGTATATTTTTTTCCTCTGTTCGGAGGGGCCTTGTCTTTGCAACCAGACTCATACAAGCTTCAAAGGGTTCCTATTTTTCTCCAGGTATAAAATTTACCTACAATTTGTCTCTGCCCTTGACTCACTGGTCTGCATATTTGACTATTCTGGTGCGGTGAGCCCGTGACCAGTAAAGTCACACCGGGCCTTCAAACTGATGGCAGTAGGCACTGGGACTGAAGCTGTTCCGTACAGACTTTAAATGTATCAAAAAGCTGTACATGAAAAAGTGGGCTTCGCTATTTTTTTGATGTTTTCAATAAAATCCTCTTGAATCCAAAACTGCAAAATGGATGAACGTCTTTAGTCCTGCCGCAATTAAATTGTCCAATTTAATTCAGGAAAATAATTATCTTTGCATGAATTTTCCAATTTTTTGCCCATCCATTTTATTCCAAATATAAAACAGGGGTTGGTTGGGGTAAGTGGCAATGGAAAGAATTTGTCTTTCTTCAGGCTTGAGACAGAGCCCCAGAAATAGAAAAAGGCCAACAAGAAATAAAAGAAACAGCAATGGTTGGAGAATTCAATTAACTGTAATCAATCCAAGCAAACTCAATCTGTTATGGTAGAAGCATAATTTAAAATATTTACTTAACCTGGAGGGTTTTTTTCCCCAACATCAGACTAAAGTCGGAAAAATTTAAATGATATACCTTTGACTGAATAATCATTACCCCTTTTACCTTCAGTGTCCTTCGATTTCCCTCTGAATTGGAGAAATGGGGGAAAGTTTTTTTTCCACGTTCAGTCTAAAATAATATATCTTGAACTTTTACAAATGTTACTCTATTTCATTGTCTAACTAGGCACCTCTATGTCTTCAACCGAAGACTCTGAAGTGGTTCCCAACATCAGACTAAAATAGAGAGATCGTTGCCATTCCTATTACCAAACTTTTGAAATAATATCGTCCGATTTTACGATTTTAGCTGCATGTGTTGGCATTATCCTTTGAGGTCACCGAATGGGAGTGGTCTTTGTCAAGTCATTAACTAATAGTATAATCTTTACACAAAAATAGAGAAGCTTCAAATAACATATACCGGGGTGAGGATCCCAGTAATAATAAAAGGTTAATATTGACTGTGTGGGACCGTTCCAAAAACTAAGACTGTAAAATCGGTTTCTGCTCTCAATTTATGTGCATCCCACCAGGTACCCCGAAGCATTGCCTGCGGAAATTCTGTACGTCATCGTCAGGGCCTCTGGGTAAAGTTGTCTCATGTTTGGTCTGCCAAGGGGTCATCCAAAGTGATCAAGGTACCAACTTCAAGTCGAAAGTCCTTTGCACTCTCTCTTCCCACATTGGAGATAAAACAGCACTCTAGTCCTTATCCACCCCACCCCCGAGAAGTCGCACAAAGGTGCACACGAAAAACTCCATTAACCATGAACCCACTGAGGAAAAAAACCCATGCCGACGTCCACTCAACCTCCAGATCACGTCCAATATCGCGTCGATCCGGTCGTGACTGTTTATTTACTGTCCAAACGACGTCTGTGGCAAGGTGCGCAGCTGGACGAAAAACAATGACCCCCCGCCCCACACACACACACCACAACACACACCCCCCTCCCATATACGTGGATATGACGTCCAATCCGACCTCCTCTAGACTGGAAAAAACAGGTCATCGCCCTTCCGACAGCAGTAACTCTTGAACTAGCAATCACAATTATATAGGCTGTTGAAGCAATCTAGTGTAAGCCTGACGGTACGTAGTGGATTAAGCAAATGGTTGCAGCCTTGGATAACGTGTGTTCAAGTCCACTGTGTTTTGTTGGTTGTGTTTTTTTTGTGTTTTGGTGTGTGTGTGTTGTTTTTGTTGTTAGGTGGTTTAGCTGTGTGTGTATCATTATCTTTACCATATTTGGTTCGATTTTTAAGCGAACAATTTTCCTGTGTGGTTAAAGACTATAAAGCACTCAACATAGGATGACGTAGTGGCTAATAAAAAACTTGTGAAGGGAATGGCATTTGTTGTGCTAACAATCTCAGTTGAAATAAGGGTGAGCAATTTGAGATTTTAATGCAAATGCATGGTTCACAAGTTTTATATATTAGCCACTACATAATCCCTTATGTTGAGTGTTTATTCGTTTTTAACCAAACAGAAAAATTGTTCCTATAAAGTGAAAAGTCAAACATTTCGACCGGGATTTGAACCTGCGCCGGTGCGACTGAAGTCGTCATTCCGCAACCGCTACACGCACGCCAGCAATTTTTTTCGGACTACTGTGAAAAAAATAATAGAGAACATCCCTAAAACAACCGACGCACACTTATACTAGGTGACAGCCTGACCTGTGAGTCGGTCGAGGCCGGTTTTACACGTCTAATCGACGTGGTGTGCATCTTGACGGTAAAGCAATGGCCTTCCCAGACGTTGAATTGTACCTTGTCGCTGCCCCTGCTTATTTACTTGGAATCACCCGCTCTAGTAAGTACACAGTCTGACATTTTAGATAAGATTATCATTCCACATTGAAAAGAGTTGGAACAGAAATTAAGTTAGTTTACTCACGAAACGTGGAATTTGTTAAAGTATAGTTGTATATTATCCCTGTATTTTGAATTGCCAGTGCATGAATCTATAATAATAACGGGCTGCACTGCTCAGGCTGAAAGGGAGACACCTTTTTTTAGTTTTTAATTAAAGTGTAAAAATATGATATTGTTTGTTTCATATTTTTCCACACTATTTTTAGCTACTTTAGAATTCTGTAGGTTAGACTGTCCAACAAACTAGTGTTAAAAAAGGTTAAGATTCTTGATTATTAAAATAATAATGCAATTATTATCAAAGTTACTGTATATTTCACAATGGTTATTATAAACTGCAAAAAGACAACATACTTTAGAAAACTAAGTTTTAAAAACATGGAGATCACTTTAATATTGGGACACTCCCATCATGTAGACACCTGAGATGTCATCAGTTTTGGAGTTGAGTTCAGGTGTGGGACCATGTGGGGAGGGGGGAGGGGGATGGGGGACCATGTGGGACCATAGAGCACACAGATGTTTACCTGCTGCAGAAAGAGAGTTTTAATGTTCATGTATTGCTTGTTTAATAAAATGATTTATGTCTTCGGTGGCTGGCTTCAATGTCAGAGGACTTCCCTTCTGCTCACTGTGGGCTGTTTAAATGAGCCACGTACATTTGTTCTTTTTGTTATTGTTAGCTGGCAAATATTAAGTATCGCATTCAGCAGCTGGTAGCAATCTAACTACGCTTGCAACTCTATTCATTTCTTACGTTTTCTTATAAACTGTAAACCTGCCATATGTTAATTAAATACATTTACTTTGCTAATGCAGTCAATTATTGTGAATCCATAGAGGTAATAATTTCATGATTGTGGCAATAACCCTAATGTTCTGAGATTATTCCAATGTGTCATGTGTGTTGAGTCTTACAGGTGTCAGACTGTGTTGAAGGTGTTCAAGGTAAGAATAAGCACTCTCACACATTGATTGTTCTTCTGTATTATTATGTTGTTTTTAGAATAAACCATTATTGGTGTTTTTCTCTTTGAAAACATCTTTTTCTCAATTGTTCACAACTCTCTCAATATGATGGAAGAAGAGCAACAAGTGGGAAAATGCCCCCTCGGAAATGAGCAACATGTGTACGATAAATTTACAGGGTAAGTAGCTTTCAGGGCTCATGTGTGTCCATGTGCAAAACATATGCACATTTGCAATTGGTTGTTTTACATGGAATTATCCATGACCAAAGCCTTATCCCAAGTTTCTCAGACAAGAGTCCCTTCCGTGTCTCAAGCGAGTGCAGTGCCAAGGGTTTTGTATCACATGGTTGATGGATCGAGGGGGTTTGAGGCATTATAGAAAGTTATGTTTGTTATATCACTTTCTGCCACATTATGTTGAAACTAAACATGTTCACATTTTTCAGGTGCTGTGTTGGACCTTGTGATGAGAGACTGGAAGACCAAGAGAGGACACATGTTGGAACACCTCCAACATTCAAATAACTGCATCTTCTGCTTTCAGAAAGTGTGTTTTACATCTGGGGAACCTCGAGTGTAGCGTGGTAGCCTGTTTTAATACTGATCCAAACATAGTGATACAATCATTTTTTTTACTTTGGCATATAACGTTCATACAGTAGTTTCTTAAAACAGGTGCCCTGTTTCTTTAACTTGTACTTTGATGTAGAGAAACAATGATTTTTAATCCGCTTCCCATTTGGCAAGAATACTGATATCCTTCTACTACAGTTGTTCTAAGGTTTTTTTGTATGCGGGGTTTTATGTTTATTGCCCAAGTAGAACTAAACATGATAAAGCTGCATTTCAGATTACACAAGGCTAAAATCGGGAACGTCCTTCCTGGAAAATGTAGACAGGCTTTCCTTCTTGTCAATGTTAAATATCCAGGTTTAAAACACTTCTGTTTCGGCTTCAAATGAAGATTATAAGAGAGATTTTTAATTTTTTTATCCTTTTTAATTTACTGTCAATATTTATAATTGTAATGCCTTGTTGATTGTTTCGATCTTTGTTTCAGTGCTTTGAGTTTTCCTTTTGTTTTGACGTGCTATACAAATAAACTTGCCTTGCCCTATTGCAAAAAGTAGTCTCGACCAGTAAGTGATTCTGCAGAGGTTAAGTAGGTCTATAGAACTGAAATGGACGTCATATAAACGGCAATATTTGGTCATATAAGACGTCGAGAGGACTCGGACCCGACCGTTCCGTACCACATTGCAAACCTTGAATGAACGGGGCCGCGACGTCATTTGGGGGAAAAAACCGTCCAGATAACGGTCCAGATGACGTTTGAAAGGACAGTGTTTTGACATCTGGCTTGCTTAGTGGGAACAACGGAAAACGAACGTCATATAGATGGCAAATATTTTGGTCCATATAATACGTTGATAGGACGTCGGACACCGACCGGTTCTGTACCACAGTTGCAACCTTGAATGAACGTCCAGATGACTTGAAATTACGTTTTTTGACATCTGCTTGCTTAGTGGGAAACGGACTGAAAACAACGATCATATAAACGTCAATATTGTGGTCCTATGAGCCTTGATCAGGACGTCAGACCCACCGTTCCGTAGGGGCGCACATTCAAACTTGAATTGACGATCCAACAACGAAACATTTGGAGGTTGAGGTGACGTCGGAAACGACGTCGAGAAAACGTTCATTCAGCACCCCACCAGTGACCTATATGCGACGTTCAAATTAACTTGATTCAAACGTCGGCTTGCTTAGTGGGAAGTCCATGGTTGAGGATGCACTGGCTTTGAGTCAACAAAGAAAGTGAAAGTGTGCCCCTTGTGCTGGTGTTTGCTGCTGGAGAAGCTTGCAGGAGTGGTGAAGGTTCAGCCCAGCCCACTAGTCTTGGCCAGAAGTCTGAGTAAGTAAGTAATCTTTATTTATAAACCCGTCTTTCACTGCACATCAGAGTCTCAAAGCGGTTTACAATTGTTAGTTTGGGCATTTGTCTCTCCGCATCCACTCAGAGATGGGAGCGGGTCGCCAGTAAGAAGGCGCATGCCATACCTATTTGTACATATTTTTAGTGGTAGGGGTACCGGAGTACCTGGAGGAAACCTACGCAGACACGGGAGAACATGCAAACTCCATTCCAGAAAGGCCCTGGTCCGACCGGTCGATACGCACCCAGGACCTTCTTTGCATGATAGCGAGAGTGCTATCGCACTCAGACCACCGTGGCGCCCCAGGGCCTTTGAAGGTTATCTAAAAGAGCACCTTCATTAAACCTCAAATACCCTGTCCAAAAACATCCCAGAGTATGTCACTACACTTTGGGTATGCGTTTATAACTAGCGTTGCTCCCCAGCTGGTCTTCGGCTTCTCCAGACCGAAATGAAGCAGCATTTGGACAAGAAGGCGTATGGTCAACGAGCTTCGGTATAAGCCTGGTGACACGGGCTCCCAACTTCTCTTATACCAATACCATGCTCATCAATGACCACTACCATTTCTCTGTCCTTATGTTGTAAAATACAAGAAGCTGAGTGAACACCAACTACGTCTTTCACCACACCTTGGGGGATCCGAAGGCCGCCTCAGGTCCTCGATGTGAATATGCTGGAAGCTCCTACAGCATACGGAGTGACCAGCAAAACATCCGGCCATCCCTTGCGTGATGAGAAGGCATCTCCCTGTTGTTGCTTACACCACGAAGGTTGAGTTCTACTGAACCTGGAAGATGGCTGAAAAGTGGGAGTCCCTCAATGAAATCTGTAAAACGAACACCATGGATTGGGCACACCCTCTCTAATACACTAGACCACAAGGAGACAATGAATTGTTTCAAAGTATCCCTGGACGAGGCCCCCGACCCCCAATTTTGTTATACCAGGATAGATGAAACAATAATTGAAACAGAGGACAGCTACACAGAGACAATGTGGCATAAAAAACTATAGTTGGATGGTCTGTTGCTACTAACCCTCAGGACGAAGACTGTGTTCCAGGGAGGGAAAAACGTAAGAATTCAGATCCAGACCTGCAGAGTGGGACAACCAAGATACTCGGCTCAGCGGGTTCTCTTTCACACCCGCGTGAGGGGAAAAAGGTGTGAATTTCCTGCATGAGCTGACCCCCATCCTCCCCGCAGCTGCAGCTCCCCGCACGTAAATTTTGGAACATGCACAGTAGCGGAAAACAAACAACAATGGCGGCGGGACACAAACTAGCTTGTGGGCTTCGAGCTCGGCAGAGAGGATAATTCTACTCCTTCGGTCATCCAAACGAGACCTCTGCAAAGTTTGTCCGAGCTTCATTCCATTTTCATCAACTGCTGTTAATATTACAGAAATGATGTTGGCGCTCGGCGAGGCTGGCACAGAAGTGGGTATACTGGCCAGGAGGGGGGTTGTTTCTTTCTTACCACTACTGGCCGGCAGTGGTGAGCGCTAGAACTACATAGTTTTTTCAACCTTGTATGAACGCTGGAAAATTTGCATTAGGAGCCCTGGTCAGTTGCGTTGCTGCTAATAGCCTGGAAATGTTTGCGCAGCGTCTCAGTATACACTCAGCCGGCCGGAGTCACTCACAGTGGGTTTTGGCAATTTCCTTTTTATAAAACTAAACGAAAAAAAAGGAATAACAATGGTGGGAGTGGCGTCGCCCAGTTGTGCCAAAATAACAAACTCAACAAAACTAGTCAACAAAAGAAGGAAACAAAAAATGCCAAGTCTATTTATACCTAAATAAGAGTAGGCGGTGTAAAACAACAAGGATGGCAACAACTGCTAAACTAATGCATCTAACAAAAACAGCTGAGTAGAGAGAGTGGAGAGAAAATGAGCCAATACTAACATATTCCCATTGGCAGACCTCCTCAAAAACGCTTTACTGGCTGAACAAAAGTTTGGCTCTTGGCCAAAGCGCCGTTCCAATTTGTGTCAATGCTGAGGGGGTGAATTTTTTGGTCCACCTAGTTTTACCTTGCTGTGAATTTTTGAAGTCTCCAGCGCAGATGTGTTTTTTTTCCATAGACTGTATAGATTAACGACAGAGTCACGCCTATCTCCGCGTTCTAAATAATGTCCAAAAAAAATGTGCTCTACCTGGAACAATCCAAATTGGCCGCGAGTGTCCCGCCCACAAGAAAAATTGTGGAAAAACGCATCTGGCATGCGCCAGCCGGCGCTGCCCCATTCCATTTGAACGAGAGACTTCAAAAATCACAGCCAGTAAAACTAGAGTGGACCAAAAAAATTCCCCCCCCCCCCGCCTTTATAGTTTAAAATGTTACAATGTATTTGAAATATATGTTAATATAGAAACAGGTAATTATATATATAAATAAAGAGGTATATATATATATATATGCAAACATGTGTATGGCAATTAACACAGACTAATGTGCATCTAATCAAAAGCCAAACGTTATTTTCTAATTCAGATAAATAACAAATCCCAGAGGATGTTGAGGTAAGAGGGTACAGTTTTTAACAGGGCAAAATCTAGTGCAAACTTTAAACGCACTTCCGCAAAAGTGCAAGTACAAAAACTTAAAACAATTACAAACTTTTGCGCTTCACCTGGTGTCTTAGCTCCGAAATTCGACTATTGAATGGACTTTCTCACATCAGCGTCTATGGCCGTACCGGAAACTGTTTTAACAACAGCATCAGTGGGAACAGAACAACGATTCCACCCAATTCATCCGCTTAAGCATCCCGTCCCCGACTCGCCAACCTCTTCCTCTCCCCATAGCCCCCGCTCATCCTCCCTCCTGCATAATGCAATCAAAACTGGAAGACAACCCAAAAACTCTAAGAATAAGTTACCTTGCAGAGCTTGAATAGTTCCTCGGGTCGAGAGCCTGCCGACGCTCGGCATTAGGATCCAATTTGCTGACGCCCCCTTTCAGGTTGACCCTTGAGGAGGACTTCAAATCAAAGAGCCCATCATTACACCCGAGCCAGACCATTGGCGTCCATCTACTGCACACGCACGCTCATGTACGCTTATTTTATCTTTACAGTAATTAATTTAACCGTTTAATTCAAACTCAAGCTGTTTTAGTGAGATTTTAGTGCATTTTTCTGTCTGGAAACGCTGGTCTTAACTGGGCCCAAATATACATAGGGAAGGAACTAAACCATGGATCACTAAAACGTGTGCAGTTTGAAATATGGGTTCCGCAGCTTTAAAGGAGAGAATAAGAAAGGCAATTATTACATCTAGCAAACTCTGTGAAGTAAGTGCGACCTTGCAACTTTTTCTAAACTCTGCAACTTTCCTGCAACTTTACAGAATCAAATTGTATCAGCAAAGGACCGGGCAAAGCAGTATAAAACTATATACTTTCTTCTGTTGATTGAAAATTTGTACTTTTGCTTTGCGTTAATAACCCCTTCATAGTAGTTCCTTCAGTGTATAAGCTAAAAGTAGCACTTGTTGACAAAATTGTATCTTGCTTTAGGTCTATAAAACATGGTAAATGATCTTTTTTACTGTGTTTGTGCAACTATATTTGATCCAAAAAATTTTACTTTATTATTTGTAAAGTATGTTTTAAAAGAGAAAATTATCTTTACTTGCCAATGCAACTTTAAGAAAAATGCCCTGCGAAATCAAGCATTTTAGCCCGCAGCAATCACAATAATCGCCCGTTTAATCTTAGAGGGACTGCCATTTGTTGAGATTGTTTTCAATGAACATGTGGGTTTGTTTAGGTTTAGGCGCGTGCAAAACCGTGGGCCGTATTTGGAAAGGTTTCTTAACATGTAGAAAAGCTCGCAAGTTAATTTTGGCTGAAAAACAAAAGCAGTTTAACCAAGAAAGTTGGGTAAAAACTGAAAATGATGATTTCTCATGCCTCTTTCAATGTGGGCTACAATTACTAACTTGCAATGTAAAAATAAGGCTGTAAGTTTTTGGCCAAAATCGCGATGAAAATCAGACCAACATTGAAATTGCGATGTGATTTTCAATATCCTGTTTAAAAAGTAATTAGAATACAAATTGCAACTTTAAGAGGTTTGACAAAAAAAATGGCTCATACTAAATTAGGAAACAATAGTATAAAAAAAGGCTTTTGCCCAAAAACAAGATGAAAGATACTTATTCTATTCAAAATAAGTTCAACAGAAACGTTCCCAAATTTCAATAATTTAACATTTTCAGTCCCTTGTTGTCAGAAAATAAATCTACGATAAGCTATTTGCGACAAAAGGACATTAAATCTTGATTGTGATTAATCGCGCAGCCCTAATTACATCTCAAAATGACACGCATCTCCATTAGAATCCGTCTCTGTTCTAATAACTGAAAGCAAAAAAAACTGAAAGCGCCATTCCTTCCAAAAGCCATAAAAGCAACTTTGATCATTTGCATTCAAACCCTGCAGCGCGTGTTGATGATCAGTATTCATGTGCACCTGGGCGCGCACTCCATCCCATATTTACCCTGCCTTATCCAGCGCACACAATCCTCACCCAAACGGGACCGAGCACGTGTGGCGCCTTTGGATCGGAGACAGCTGCCCGTCCTGAAGGCCGCTGATAAAACTCTTGACACCACTCCCATCACAAAGAGACGCAGAGACGCTCCACAGAGAGGCCCCAATGCTCCTTTCACAGGCTTAACATGTGCGCGCGGGGCCGCCATCGCATCTACCGCCAACGCCGCCATTGCCGCCACTTTCGCAGGTACACAGATAAATTGCGTAAGCGGCAAAACCATCTGCTCGAGCGGGTGTCAGATAAAATGAGGGTAAACAGCTGAAAATGCACAGGAATAAATGAGAGGGGGCGGCCCAGGTGGGGTTGCTATTTAGGGAAACAAAATCAGAGACTCGGAACGGTAACCAACCAACTTCTAAAGAAAAGATAAGATGCAATTAGATAAACGTGTATTCAATCAATCAATCACTTTATTTATCCCCAGGGGGCAATTAAAAAGCACGGAGAGTTGCAAGTTACATGCTAAAAAGCTCAATAAATATCACATAAATACATACACACACACATCCTGGTTAAGTTAATGTTTGGAGCGTTTTAACACTGCGCTGGGGTAATGACGGGTCTGAGTTCAGCAGCTGAATCACTGTTGGAACAAAAGTGGATTTCCTCCTCTGCGACATCCTGAAGGCAGCCACTCAAACACAGGGAAGAGAACATGAGCAGGGTCTCCCAGAATCCTCTAGGCTGATTACACAGGGCAGGAAGGGATCTGATTGGCTGGCCAGTGATCTTAGAGCAGACATTTGTTACTCTGTTTAACTGAGCCCAGTTTTGTACAGTGACAGAGTAAAACCAGCAAACACATGAAAAAGAAAGAACACTCTCAATAAAGGCATGGTAAAAGCTCATCATGATGACATCAAACGCCTTTAATTTCCTTAAAGATATTGCCTCTGATGCTATTTTTTGGGAGCTTCTCAGTGTTGCTCCCACAGTGGGGAAATGTCATTACAGCAGAATTAAAGTAGAACATAACCCACTAAGCAAGCCGACGTTGAATCAACGTAATTTGAACGTCGTTGTCCGACGTAGAATATAGGTCACTGGTGGGTGCAGAATGAAAGCTTTCTCGACGTTGTTTCCCGACGTCACCTCAACCTCCAAATGTTACGTTGATGGCACGTCAATTCAAGGTTTGAATGTGGTACGGAACCGGTCGGGTCTGACGTCCTATCAACGTCTCATATGACCAAAATATTGACGTTTATATGACGTTCGTTTTCAGTCGTTCCCACTAAGCAAGCAGATGTCAAAACTATGTCATTTCAACGTCATCTGGACGTTCATTCAAGGTTGTAATGTGGTACAGAACCGGTCGGGTCCGACGTCCTATCAACGTCTTATATGACCAAAATATTGCCTTCATATGACGTTCGTTTTCCGTTGTTCCCACTAAGCAAGCAGATGTCAAAACTATGTCATTTCAACGTCATCTGGACGTTATCTGGACGTTCATTCAAGGTTGCAATGTGGTACAGAACCGGTCGGGTCCGACGTCCTCTCGACGTCTTATATGACCAAAATATTGATAAATAATTTATATGACGTCCATTTACAGTCCTATTGACCTACTTAACCTCTGCAGAATCACTCACTGGTCGAGACATACTTTTTGCAATAGGCAAGGCAAGTTTATTTGTATAGCACAGTCAAAACAAAAGGAAACTCAAAGCACTGAACAAAAGATAGAAACAATCAAACAAGGCATTACAATTATAAATATTGACTGTAAATTAAAAAGAAACAAATAAAATCTCTCAGTTGAAGCAGAAACAAGTGTTTTAAACCTGGATTTTAACATTGTCAAAGAAGAAGCCTGTCTCACATTTCCAGGAAGACCGTTCCAGATTTTAGCCTTGTGAATCTGAAATGCAGCTTTATCATGTTTAGTTCTGACTCTGGGCGATAAACACAGCATTCAAAAATCATTAGAACAACTGTAGTAGAAGGATATCAGTCATTATTGCAAATGGAACAGTTCATGCCAAAGTAAAAAAACATGATTGTAGCGCCTATGTTTGGATCAGTATTAAAACAGGCACAAGCTACACTCTAGGTTCCCCAGATGTAAAAACACAATCTGAAAGGCAGAAGAATGCATTTATTGAATGTTGAGGTTCCAACATGTGTCCTCTCTTGGTCTTCAGTCTCTCATCACAAGGTCCAAGCACAGCACCTGAAAATGTGGAACATGTTTAGTTTCAACATAATGTGGCAAAGTGATATAACAGCACATAACTTTCTATTAATGCCTCAAACCACTCGATCCATCACCATGTGATACAAACCTTGGCACTGCACTAGCTCGAGACACTGGAAGACACTCAGTCTGAGAAACTTGGGATAAGGCTTTGGTCATTGGAGTAATTCCATGTAAAAACAATTGCAAATGTGCATTTGTTTTGCACATGGACACAAATGAGCCCTGAAAGCTACTTACCCTGTATTACTCTACACATGTTGCATTTCCGAGGGGGCATTTTCCCCTTGTTGCTCTTTTCCCTCATCTTGAGTGAGTTGCTGAACAATCTGAGAAAAAGACATATTAAAAAAACAACATATTAATACAGAACAACAATCAATGTGTGAGAGTGTGATTCTTACCTTTGAACACCTTCAACACAGTCTGACACCTGTAAGACTCAAACACACATGACACATTAGGAATACACACAGAACATTAGTTATTGCAACAATCATGAAATTATACTCTATGGATTTCACAATAATGGACTGCATTAGCAAAGGTAAATGTATTTTAATTAACATATGGCTGGTTTTAAAGTTTATAAGAAAAAGTAAGAAATTGAATAGAGTTGCAAGCGCTAGTTAGCTTGCTACCAGCAGATGAATGGATATTTAATATTTGCAGCTAACAATAACAAAAATAACAACTGTAGTGGCTCATTTAAACAGCCACAGTGAGAAGAAGTGCAAGTCTCTGACATTGAAGACCTGGGAAGACATTAAATCAATTTATTAAACAAAGCAATACATGAACATTAAACTCTCTTTCTGCAGCAGGTAACATCTGTGTGCTCCTATGGTCCCACATGGTCCCACATGGTCCCACACCTGAACTCAACTCCAACTGATGACATCACAGGTGTCTAAATGATGGGAGTGTCCCAAATATTAAAGCTGATCTCCCTGTTTTTAAACTTAGTTTACTAAGTACTGTTGTGTTTTTGCAGTTTATAAACCATTGTGAAATATACAGTAACTTAACATTTTAGAATTGAATTATTATTTTAAAACTCAAGAATCTTAACCTTTTTTAACACATACTTTGTTGGACAGTCTAACCTAAGAATTCTAATGTGTTAAAAATAGTTTGAAATATGAAAAACAATATCATATTTTAAACTTTAACTTAAAAACTAAAACAAGGTGTCTCCCTTTCAGCTGAGCAGTGCCAGCCGTTATTATTATAGATTCATGCACTGGCAATTCAAAATACAGATAATATACAAAATATACTTAACAAAATCCACGTATACGTGAGAAAACAACTTACTTTCTGTCTCCAACTCTTTTCAAAGTGGAAATGATACATCTATATCTAAAAACTGTGCAGACTGTGTACTTACTAGAGAGGATGAATCCAAGTAAATAAAGCAGGGCAGCGACAGATTCAACGTCATATCAACGTCTGGGAAGGCATTGCTTTACGTCCAGATGCACACCTTACGTCGTTTAGACGTGGAAAACAGGTCCTCGACCGAGCGACTCACGTGTCAGGCTGTAAAGTTATAAGTTATACTCGCGCGGCGCATAAGTGTGCGTCGGTTGTTTAGGGTGTTATCTATTATTTTTTCACAGTAGTCAGGGAAAATGCCTGGCCGTGGTGTAGCGGTTGCGTAATGAGACTTCAGTCGCAACGACGCGGGTTCAAATCCCCGTCGGAAAACTTTTGACTTTTCACTTTTTAGCGAACAATTTTTCTGTTTGGTTAAAAACGAATAAACACTCAACATAAGATTATGTAGTGGCTAATAATAAAACTTGTGAACCCATGCATTTGCATAAAATCTCAAGTGCTCACCCCTTATTTGCAAACTTGAGATTGTTAGCACAACAAATGCATACATTCACAAGTTTTATTATTAGCCACTACGTAATCCTATGTTGAGTGTTTATCAGTCTTTATTCAAACAGGAAAAAATTGTTCGTTAAAAATCAAAACAAATATATAATGATAATAATACACACACGAGGGCTCGAACCCACGTAACCAAGGCTGCACACGTTTGCTTAACCACTACACTACCGTCAGGTACACTTGCACCGCTTCACAGCCTATATATTGTATTGCTAGATCAAGACGTACTGCGTCGGTCGGCCGATGACCTGTTTTCGACGTCTAGGGGAGGTTGGGATTGAACGTCATATCCACGTATTGAGAATGAGGGGTCACGTGATAATTTGGGCGGGGTCTAATCCGGTCGGCCATGTTGATAGGATCCTCCATCGGTTGCCAGGGGCAACGCCACTAACGCTAACGCTCCAGAGGTCTTTAAATTGAGCACGTTTATTAGTTCGGCAGTAGATACATCTACGATTACAACACTAGCAAGACAGTTAATGGAGAAAATGAAGGCGAAAGGAAATGGACCGTACAGGGAAAAGCTTCTACCCACGGCAAAACAACGTTATTTGGAGAAGCTCTGTTGTGGAATTTCATACCCCAATAAAGGAAAAAGCTGGAAAGGTATTTGTCTTAAATCAAAGATGTAAACACATTTATTTTACACATATATATGCGGAGAGCCGACATACAGTCTTGCATCGTGAGCTCTGCCGGGGCACAGCTACTGTACCAATACATATACTCAGGAGGCGCACAGCAGGGCCCCAAAACCGTGACGTCACATGGGCTGAGATTATCATGCAAACATCACCTTTTGTTTTAGCGCAAGACACAGGAAGGCCTTTGTCTTAGGTGTGAAAGGAGCAGACAGCAGAGGCCTTGGCAAACTCAGCATGGCGTCAGACGGCCGTCTCTGCATTGATTAAAGGCCCAGTCGTCCGTGTATTTGCTGCGACTGGTTCTAATTTAATTACTCTAAAAACTGTCATTACACTCCCCTCTTTTGATAATTCAAAACCATTTTTGCATTAATCAGTTAAATACCAGAGGCATCGTAATCACATCACCTTCAAGCTTGAAACACTTAAATTATTGCTGTCCAAAGTGGACAAGAAAAGAAACATGTTTGTCAATAAAAGAAAGAGCACATTATAATAACACAATGGATCCGGACCGCGATAAGAGTACGGACAGTGTGTCCAACATAATATGCCACGGGCCCATGCCGGTATTAGCCTGCTACGCGGGGGTTCTGTAGTCTTTTCCGCGGAAATGCTCACGAGCGTTCAGGGGCACCGCTCCCTCTGAGCGTGTGTGAAGCGTTAGTGGTCATGGCGATGTTCGGTCTTGGAGCGGCAAGACCTAATCGCGTTGGGGCTTTGGCCTCGGCACTTCGGGGTGTGACCTTGGGGTCCGGGGGCAAGGGAGATGGGACGTCGTGTTGTTCCTGGGGATGCGCCTCGGGAACGCTGGGATTCTCTGGGTGTTGTTGTTGTTGTGGGCCTGCTCCAGTGACGGAGTTCTCACGCCGGCCGGCCCCTTATGCTTAGGGAGCCGTGAATATGCCTGCTCCGTCCCGACCCTCGGTGTCCTCGTCTATGGCCCTCGGTGGCAGCGCTGCACGATAGTGGTTGGCGTGGATCCAAGCTGTCCTCTCTGCGATCTTTAGCGGCCGTGTCCGTCACCAGGAGGATGAGGGTGGGATCCATGTTTCCGTCTTGTCTCCTTCACCAGGACCTAGTCGTATGGCTCGATCTCGTGCAGAGCCGCCTGCACCGCCTGTGGCAGGGCGCTCCTGACCTAGGCAGAAATAGATTACAGTAGTGCATTCATTTCTTTACAATAGGACAGCATGTCGTCATCACACAAAAGGTGCATGGCAGATCTCTAGGTCGGGGTCCCGCTCCCAAGTTGGGCGGTCTGGCAAAGAGGGTTTCGAATGGGTTTAGGTTTTGACCTCAGAGTGCCATTCTCTCGCTCGCAATGTTTCCTTATATCAATGCCAAGAAAGTGACCTACTTCCTCAATAATTTTGCTACAAAGTGACTGCCATTGTCACTAGAAATTATATATTATTATTATTATTTTTTTTTTTTTCCTTTCCGGGACACCCCATTGTGGCACAATTTCTGTGAGCAGAGCTTTCACCACCGCGTTGCTCGTGGCGTGTTTACATGCAAATACTTCAGTCCATTTGGACCAGAGATCCACCAGAACCAGACAGACAGTATTTCTTACCTTGGCATGGTGCGATGGGGCGGGGCATGGGCAGCCTAAGGAATAATTTGGAACTTACCCGGGTTCTGTGCCAAAGGTTTGGCAGAACCTCAATTGTGTGTAATTTAAGTTACACATCCCTCCTTTTCAGGCATGGTCTCGGCCATGTGCTAAAGGCACAAAGTCTCTGAAGAAATGCTGTGGCAAACCCGGTTTGAGGTTTACCCAGCAACCCACCAAGGCCATTTTTCGCCCACAGCTCCATCTCGTCTGGAGTAGCCAGTGCCTGCATATGGGCAGAGGCAGGTATGCCTTGTCTGCCTTGTCTGCATTCGCCCGCTGCCTGCTCACGAGCCCCAGCGACCGCGACCAGCTTGTGCTGAATGGTGTTTGGGCAAAAAAAATCAGAACACACAACATAACAGACTCGGTTGTAAAATTGTCGACACTCGTATGTTCTCGCACTTCCAGCAGCCGGTCTGTACCTGTGGAATCCTGCTCCAAAAGAAACAGCAACGGTTCGTTAGTTTCAAGTTATTCAAATGAAACAATGGTGTGTTATGTGTCAGTTTGTTAGTGGTTAGTTGTCATTAAATGCACTGCTCAGCCTGTTGAAAAAAAAGGAAAAGCAAGAATCTATCCAGAATTTATCCAGCGGACACAGCGGACCTGTGTCCGCTGCGGGTCGTGTTTGTGGTCATCTGCCTGTAAATAAATGACCAGAAACGCACATCAAATATACACACACACACAACGATCAACTGGGACACACAATGACATCAACACAAACAAAAACGCTTGCGCAGTAAGTTGTCAGGTCAGGTCAGAAAGTCATTGTAAAAAAAAAATGTTTGTTCAGGCCATCAAATTTCATATCTTTTCATATCTTTCAGCCCAGAATTTGTTGAGCGCTCTTATTTTGAAAGCGTGATCGTCTTTCACCCATCCGTTCCACTAGTGGAGAAAAATAAGACACCACCGCAGTGCAAAAAGGAAAAATAAATAAATCAAAATGTCAAAAAACCACAACCCCAAAACTACGTAAAAAGTAAATTCAAAAGCATTAAAACAATAAGGACCTGAGTGACCAACGTCATGCACTATTGTGATTGGCTTTTTGCCCCACAAGAGTGTGATAAAAATAAGTCCCATTTTGATTTCACCATGTTGATTGTTCATTCTTTGTTTAATTCAGTTTAGAAGATCAGCTTTGGCCAGCCAATTTAGAAAATAAAAAATTGTTTCAACCCTCTGATCATGTTGAATTTAGGTATGCATTTTGGCATCTGTCCATCAGATTATGAAACAGATCTCCGTTGGGATAAAATTGTAACCCTTCACACCGTTTGTTAGGGTTTATCTCTTTGTTTTTGTTTTTTGCTTTTATGCAAACTTGGTGGAGAGTCAAAGGCACTAAAACACAAGATTCAAACCAGCATGTAACTCCTTAATGTACGGTTTCATTCAACCCAAACAAGTGGCAAAAATTCAAACAGCCACTCCAATTTTATCAGGCCTATTCAAAATCCTTCAGTGGGACCGTGTGCAGCCCCGGCGTGGTCGCTGCATACGGCGCTGGCAGCATGACCCCCGCCCCCCGTGGGGCTGAAGTGATGCTGTCAGGGCCAGAACACACATTTCTTCCTGCGGCCAGAGAACCATAAAAAAAATAAAAAAGGGCTTCTCCATGCGTTTGCATTTCTGGAGAACCACGAGTGTCCATCTTGGACCTGTGTCCAGCCTCCAGCACTGCTACACTTATTAATACATGCAGGGACCTCCCTCCACGCTGCAGACGTGGGTTCGGACAAAACTGTGTGCAAAGTGGAGCACAGTGGGTCGATAAACACGTTAGGTAATACCGCGGAGTCGTGCCTATCCCAATAAACGTACTCCGTTAGCCTATCTTCACTACACTGAAGCCATGAGTTTTGTGAAGCGACCACTCATTTGAGAAAGGACCAAAATCTGTCACCTTATGTTTTGTTTTTAACACAGGATTTGTTGTCCCTGAATCATCCAGAATTTTAACTTTTACACCACAGATTGTTAGCGTATATTACGGGAATTCAGCATGAATTATCTCTAAAAAGTGCCAATTGCAATTTGTTCTTGTTCAAACTTACGTGACATGAGCGGTCGCTTTGGTGACGAATGTGAACCCGGGTTTGATCAGTCGCTCGTGTTTCCTTCACGCCCGCCTCTGCCGTCCTCTGGCCCCGTGTGAGCCTCTGCCTTTAACGCCTCCTCCGGTAACAGTCCTTCGACACATGTCGAGCACACAGTCTTTCCGCCGGGCTGTGGAAGAGCTGCCGCCAGTCCGTGACACATGTTCCTGCGCGCTCCGCAGCACCGTAGTCCTGGCTCTGGCACCTATGGCTTAAGTTTCTCAAAGTCCGCAGGAGGCCCAGGTAGCCCAAAGCGTTCAAATAACGTTAGCCTGTGGTCCATGAGGGTTGGTTAATAACCAAACGTGCCGGTCCCAATGGCTTCTTCTGTTTGCGGTGTGGGGGCAACTTTCAACGGGGTTTCAGCGGGTGCGTTTGGTGTTTCACGCTGCCGCCTCCGTGGGGCAACAGTCACGGGATTTGGAGCAGTTTGTCTCTGGCCTCCAAAGCAGTTGTCGGTGTCTCACATAATGTGTCCACGGAGTGAGTCGTGAGCTTCGGTTTCCTGAGCGTGTATCTGCTTCCGCCGCTTCTTCTTCTGCTCCCGGGTTTGGGCCCACTTCTCGCGGGGTATCAGCTGGTGCGAGAGACTCTGTGAGTCGCCGCCGTGGTTGGGGCGTGGGGCTGGTGCTGGGGCTTTGAGGCGGAGGGCAGGGCGCGGAGGAAAGCGCCGACAGACCTGGACAGGGAGAGGAAAAAGGGGACAACAGTAGTCTGCTCATTTTTTAAAAACCCAACGCCTTGTTTGGGTGCGCACTTATTGTTAGTAGGGGAGTTTGGGGAATATTTCTCGGGGCTGATCGCCTTACGCGTTCGCCTGTGTGTTCTCCGCTTCGGTGAAAAGCGGAGGAGCTATTGTTTTTACATATTTCTTTCTCTAACGTCTTTTGCCGTGATATTCTTAAAACCAAGTAATATTTCCCTTCCTTCTTCTAATTTTCACGCAAGACGCGTAATCGATTGAAGGACATAAAAAAAAAAAAAAAACCTCCCTCCGGAAGATCCGAATGAGCAGCACATAATGTGCAACCGTTTTTCCATTGCCATTGTTACGGGACGTCTGAATCCCTTTCTAGTGTACTTCCCTCCATTTTCTCTTAAAGAACAAATGGATCTAGCCTCGCTTAGTCTCTCCCTGCTCTTCCTCACTCTGGAGCGATCCGTTCCCCCCCCGTTAGTTCAATACACCTAACGGGCGCGCATTCTTGAAACGGACCGGGCCCGGCTGAAGGCACAAAGAGTTCAGGGTTGCTTACAGAGCAATACTAACACGCAGCCGCTAGCTTAAATCTCATACCCTACACAAATGGCAATGAACAAAATACCCCAAAATACGTAAATAAATCAAATACCCGTGTACACTTAAGCGCTGCCCTGGGCTTTACATGTTTGAAAAGACAAAACTCACCACAAATCAGGTTCTTTTTGGTCTTGTGTGGCCAAAGATTCTTTTCATGCGCCGGACGAGCGCGCCCTCCTTTTCGTCTCCAAATAGAGCGGAGGCTGGTTTTGTTCCAGGTCGGCCGAACGCACCCGCTCGTCCCCGCCGAAAAAAACCCAGGCCAAGACATGCCAGCAACGCCAAACTGTTGTGGAATTTCATACCCCAATAAAGGAAAAAGCTGGAAAGGTATTTGTCTTAAATCAAAGATGTAAACACATTTATTTTACACATATATATGCGGAGAGCCGACATACAGTCTTGCATCGTGAGCTCTGCCGGGGCACAGCTACTGTACCAATACATATACTCAGGAGGCGCACAGCAGGGCCCCAAAACCGTGACGTCACATGGGCTGAGATTATCATGCAAACATCACCTTTTGTTTTAGCGCAAGACACAGGAAGGCCTTTGTCTTAGGTGTGAAAGGAGCAGCAAGCAGAGGCCTTTGCAAACTCAGCATGGCGTCAGACGGCCGTCTCTGCATTGATTAAAGGCCCAGTCGTCCGTGTATTTGCTGCGACTGGTTCTAATTTAATTACTCTAAAAACTGTCATTACAGCTCTCAGACATACAACAGGTAGACCCATACGAGCTTCCTGCAGCGGAGTGGCAAAAAGACCTAGACTTTTTGCCTCCGTGCACGTACATGGATATAGTCAATTACCTTGTTTTCGGTGTTAGTTATTACACAATGCAGGAGTTTAGAAGTCACAAGTCACTGGAGAGTTACGAGGCTTTCTGCTGTGGTTGGGTGCAGGACATGGCCATCTACAAGCCTCCAGGCGGTGAAAACACCGTTGTACTTGCAAAGGTAACATAAAGACATTTTAGGACGTACCCGAGTGAAAATGCAGAGAACACTCTCATCGACTGGGGGGTGAGATCGAAAGTAAGGTCCTTTCTTCTTATTGCAGCCAACCAAGCCATCGGGCGTCTCTTCGTCAGGTCAGACACCTGCGCTCCCTGATGTTGTATCCATTTTGGTGGCCTAAAAAATTGTAAACCGTTGTTCCTACGTTTTCCTTTCTTATTGTGTGAGGTACTGGAGCAGTTTTTCACACAGCAATGAGCTCCAGGCATGGTAAAACAATGACCTCCTTTGCTACCGAGTTAACAACAACTGTTTGCCGCTGGGTGGGATCCTACCAACATGGCGGAGACGGGGAGGGGCTCTGTGCTACGACGTCAACTCCTCACTCTCAATATGGGAGGTCATTGTTTTACGTCCAGATGCGCACCTTGCACAGACGTCGTTTGGACATAAATAAAAGGTCACGACTGACCGACGCGATATTGACGTGATCTGGAGGTTGAGTGGACGTCGGATGTTTAGTGGGAAGAGCACTCAGGTTGGCACACATCAAACAGGATCCATTATTTTTAAGAACATAGATAATACAATGAAATATTAAAAAAGAAAGATAACAAAAGATAGACTGTGATCTCACAAGAGAAATTTACCAAACTCTGCAACTATAATTGGACTTGGTTCAAGGATAAGTCACTTGTAGAGTATACACAGTCATCAGCAGCCTCATGGGGTATTTACAAATGTTTATATTGTACTGTAGCAGCAGAGAATGTAGACAGGGATACACAATAGTAATATTAGCAGCAGTAAAGTGACTAGTGAATTATTAGAACAGAATTATCAGATTAATGGAATATGTAGTGATGTGGTACTGACAATAGGTAAAGTGAGTGGATTATCAGATGGCAAGGCGAGGCAAGTTTATTTGTATGTTTATTTTCACAGTTCCTACACAAGGCAACTCAAAGATACAACAATCACACAAGGCATTGAAATCATGAATAATCACAGTGCATTTAAAAGATTGTTGTGATTCCCCCTCCTGTTCGGTTTCGTCATCACACTCACCGGCTGAGCTCCACATCTGATCACCGTTCCAGCAATCACCAGAGGCAGCATATAAACCAACTACTTTCAAATCAGTTTTAGACTAATAAGTCCTTAAGTGGTGACTGGTTAAGTTTTAGGTGTCTGAGTAAGATGGTTAAGTTCAGGGTTAAGGGTGGGTTGGGGTTATTCTATGGGAATGGCTGGTTAAGTTTGTCATGGATCTATTTGTTTAGGTAGTTGGCTATATTTACTTCCGCTTCCGTCCTGATTCCGTAAATGATCTAGTGCTGACCATAAACCAACTTGACCTTGTCTCCAGCGCCAGATCGTTCCGTCACACAAGCGGTGAATCCACCTTTGGCTTATCTTGTGCTTCATAGTTTAAGTTTGTTTTGTACTCTTTCGCTTTTTAACGTTTCCAGTACACAGCTGTGAAGCCTACGCCATCGTCTTCAGTCCCATCCTGGCCCCTTCATAGGTCAGTCTCTTTCCAACTCTTTGTCGTCCTCTGTCCTGGTCTCGTCGTTGGTCAGTCTCTTACCTCTGCCCTGGTCCCATCCTGGCTCCATTAATCCGGGCTATTTTTTTCTGTCCGCCAGTTCTTTAACCTATCAAATATCAGTGATGATACAATCCTTCAGTCGTATGCACAGCTAAATAGAACACTTTTAAACCTGGATTTGAACACTGTCAGAGAAGAAACCTGTCTCACATTTTGAGGAAGACAGTTCACGGTTTCAGCAGCATGAATCTGAAACGCTGCGTCCCCATGTTTAGTTCTGACTCAGAGCACCAGCAAGAGGCCAGTCCCTGTGCTCCTCAGAGTCCGAGTTGCATCATATGGCACCGGGTGAACAGGTGAATGTACAGACTCATCCGTTCTCATTGTACAGTGTGACAGCAGCAGCAGTAAAGAAGGACCCACGGAATCTCTCCTTCAAGACTTCTTCTAGAAATACTTAGGAGTTGAGCAATCTGCCAGTACATTACAACTGACACAGGCTTGCTAAAAAGCTAGACACCCAACAAACCATTTGCACAAACTTGATTTTGGCTCCTGAACTGGCGTATAAATATGTATCCTTAGTGGAATCTGTCTGAATAGGATTATAATATTTAGGCCAACCTCTCCACCTTGTTATGATTCACATCCTGAGTGCATCGCCGGCATCCGTCCTACGCATACAAACTAAACGCGCCCTCTGTTTTACACTCTATGATCAATATGAACATCCCATTTTGTACTTTTCCATTTCCCCAGATGCCGGCCCGCTTACGTACGGCCCGTTGTGACTTAATCAGCAGTTTAAGGGAAAGATTCACACCGCTTCAGCTGACAATGAAGGACAATGAAGACTTGAAGGTATTTACATCCAGTCAATAGAATCCACTCGCCTGTTGGAACGACCTTGTAAAGCCGGTAATCCTTTGCTCCACAATGAATAAATACATAAACAATGAAATTTCATCTCTTTACGGGCCGCTACGAGTGTCAGGCAAAAAGATGGAAGAACGAAGAGCTACGTTACGCTGCCGATTTGTGTCCGTGAGCGATTCGCGATTGTACTTTTATTTGTAACCTCGGGCTAGTCACCGCGGTAATGACCCGTTCTATATGGCAGTGGTGCAGCAGAAGGAATCGATGTGTCAGACTAGTTACAGGAGCGAATGGTGGCGGGGAAGGAGGAAGGGATCCAATAGAATGTTGTCGGAATGTAAAATAAGTTTCAGCCGTGGCGTTGAAAATGTGAAGAATCAAGCATAAGAAAACATCTGTTATATATGTTTTTAAATATTTAGTATTATTTAGTATTAGTATTAAATGTTGTGGTCTCAATGAAAGCTGCATGGAAAAGAGAATGGTGTGATTATGATTATGATTTGGAACCTTTTAGATAAAATAAGAGATCCTTTAATTGTCCCACAGTGGGGAAATTCCAGTGTTTATTGTTAAGGATGATGTCTGGAAGAAAGCAAGAAGTGCTGAAAAATTAATCACAAAGGTCTCAAAGTTGGCAAAATGTATCTTAATTTGAGCACAGTCTTGAAACAAGGTTTTCCAATGGGAAAAAGCAAAATGATCAAAATGAAAAAAGAATTGTTTATTGCTTTAATGTTTGAAACAAAAGTTTGGGTGATGATTTAAAGATCGGTTTAGGATGGTTTAGTATCAAACACATTTAAACAGAGAAGGTTTTAAAGTTTTTATTACCATGGAATTGTGCATGGGATTAATTATTGCATAAATCATTGCTATTAGTTTACATTAGTGTATGTTATTTCAATGTTTTGTGAATCACTGGATTTCCTTGTGTATGAATTGTGCTACATGCATTTAAACTTGGATTGATGCGTTCCAACTTCAAGGCAGAATGTGGAGTCGTCCATAATTATTCCAAAAGATAAATGCGCACTCCCAATTTGACATTAAGGAAAGATCTTATATATGTGGTTACTAATCCGCTAAAAGTAATTGAAAGTCTGAAATGACACCAGGAGGTCCCATGTGGCTCAGGTCAGTAAAACCCACAGCTGTTATCCGACCGGAGTGGACAGGAATATCAACTATGTAATTTAGAGTAGGTCTATAGCTCTGTGACCCTGCTCCCAGATACATGCAGATGTACGGCAAACCATCTGGGAAGAGTTTCACAGGATTTACAAAGAGCATCAGCACAGAGCAGGTGTCTCTGATGAATGCACACCGCTCACCTGCATTATCCAAGTCTTGTTTTCACCGATCATTGGGAAACACCAGCAATGTCAGAGAAGCAAATATTTAGATTTTTTTTTTTTAAAAGACGAAGATTTTGATCCTGGACAAATAACTATTATTTATGTTGTACAGCAAAAAATGATAAAACATGAGGTAATAATTGCTTGAATCAAATGATTTCTAGCTTAATTTCAGAACATTCTGACTTTCTTAAAACAAGATTTGCCAATGGGACAAAGCCATTTGATCTTATTTCAAGAACTGTTGCTTTATTTTCTCATTCCAAGGGAGACTTTAAAACAAGAATCTCTTGTTTTATGGCATTTTTTAGGCCAGAGCGCCAATAAGGCCTTTTGCTTTCACAATGGTGAAGGCATGAGGAGGCGGTGCTTAACAGAGGCGTCATTTTTGCATTTAGTTTGTCCTAGAGCTACAATATTTGGTACACATATTTGTCAGCTCAATACAGGAAAATGTTGTATTAAGACGACACCCTCTGACAAACAGGAAGTCCATAATTTTGAAAAAACTTGAACTCAGACACATTGTTTGAACCACAACTCCGCCGTGATCAAGGATCAAAAGTTAGCTGCAAAAGTTTAATTAGTTAAATGGTGCAAATGTATCCAATTAAACATAATAATATAATATACATAATATAAACCTCAGCCCTAAGTTTACTCATCTATTTTTAGTTGTTTGGTAATGCCTAGTTTCAAGTATCCATCCATTTTCTCCCGCTTTACCCGTTGCCGGGTTGTGGGAGCTGCAGTCTGAGCAGAGACACCCAGACTTCCCTCTCCAAATAGCTGGAATCTGAAGCACCTCATCACCAGCAGCTACACCACCTCTGCAGCTGTTGCACTTTACTATTATTGTTAGCCACTTTTAGAATTATGTATGTATTTGTTTGTATGTATTGATGTGTTTCTGCTGCTACTGGACACCTGAAATTCTATGACAGGGGATCAATAAAGAATCTACCTCTCTATCTATTGCTCACATTCATATACTTTATATTTCCACTTTATATGTCGGTGTTCATGTGCTTTTATTTCAGGAACTTCGATGTCACTGGTCATGAAGGCAGCATTTAGTTGTAGAACTAAAATATTGAAGATAAATGGACAAATCTGCTGATGCTGGTCCCTCTCCTCACAGCAGGTGCTGCACCAGTGCGGTGGAAGTTGCTGTCGCCAAGTTTGAGTTGTTTTTCTGACTTGTACAAGCGTTCATGTGCATTTTTCAGCTGGGAATCTTTTCAGAGTTCCCAACTTTGTAGAGGATGCAGCTTAAGTAGCAGTACCATTAGCATATAATCAAATTGTTCAAATGTTTTTTTTATGACTGCCATAGCGGTTGTTTACAGGTTAAAATACATATGATTTAATTGGCATTTTTTCAGAGAATATGAGCACACAGAAACATACATCTAGAAAAAGCCAAAGTCATCATAAATTCTGCAATGGTATGTAAGAAAACTCGTGTCAGCTTTTGAGACAGTGTAGTAAAAAAGTGACAGTGTAGTAAAATAGTCAAGCTGAACGTTCCCATGGATACAGAGATTTAGAAATGGTGATCAATTGTATTATTATGCAAAGGTCGATTTTGATCAAATAAATCCAGGCTTATGCAAGTCCACTAACATCTCTAAGTAACCAAACATGCATGATTTTGACCCTATCTCCGTGTGCCTCCTCTCACCTTCTCTATTCACAACCACCCGAAACCACTACCATTTCAAAGAACTCCACCGAGAGCCCAACTCTTTCCTCGAGTCTCCTCACCTGATGTTTTATTCACACTCCACTTCTCTGCAGTGATTTATACCCTCCCGCTTTCAACAAATGAGCCTCTTTCCTCTCCCAGCGCAAAGACAAAAGCCACGCGGAGAAGGAAGCTCGTCGCAATTTGGAGCGTCAATAAAAATGCAAATAGTGGCAACCCATTCCTCACGCCGCGACAATGGGCCGAGTTGTCATCGGGAAAGACGGAAAGAAGGATGGAATGAGTAGACTTTTGCATCGCCGTGTTGAAGAATATGCTTTTATAGATTGTGGAGGTAGGAAAAGCTTTTTGGTAAAGTGATTGATTGAGAGATGGTCGGCTGCAGGATGGTGGTGGAGCAGATGGTGGACTGACCTGTTGGACGGAATGCTAAAGCAGATGCCAAGAGCGAGTCAAGGTTTGTCAATCAATCACAGGGTAAAGAGAGGAGAGACTGAAGCGAACAGGTGTGAGCAAGAATACAGGGGGATTCCTCACTCTGAAGTGGAAAGTTGAGAAGGATCGGCAACAGTAAAACCATGTTGTCTTACAAATGTTGGGTATAGAAGAGTTATAATGCATCGGTTTTATACAGTGCCTGTTTGGACCGTAGACCGTAATTATTAACGAACGTAGTCATGCCTATCTCCGCCGTTCTAACTAATGTACCACAACTTCCGCGGTCTATGGGCAGTTTCAAAACGGCAGCGGGGGCTGGAAAATGTGAAAAACACGCCTGCGTCAGCCGCCCCATTCATTTAACAAGTGCCTTCAAAAATTTACAGCGACTAAACTAGACTGGTCCAAAAAAATCCACCCCCCTCAGCATTGACACACATGGGGAACGGAGCTTTGGGCCAAGAGCCAACTTTTGGACCATCCTGTAAAGACGTTTTTGAGAAGTCTGCCAACGCTATATGCTAGCATTGAATAATTCTTATTCCGGGTTCACCCCCATCGGCCCGGGGGGGTATTGCAGCATGTCAGCGCACGTCATTTTGGCCACTTTTGAGCCGGGACCTGCCCCCACTGGTTTGGACACTCAAAGACGCTTCACATGTCATTATTCTTTCACTTCCTACATGGTGGTAATGAACTACTAAATTGACAGAAGCGAGGCAACCGGTTTGCGCCATCAGCCCCTCCGACCACCACCAGCCATTCACACACACCAGACTCATTGTATGCAATGTGGGTGAAGTGTCGTGCCTAAAGACACAACAACAGTTTGGCACCAGGCCCTGCCCTGCTTAGCTTCAGAGGTCTGATGGGAACTGGTTTTGACATGATACGCCAAATTGCTGCATTACTCAAACTTGGCTTTGACAAAATTGATTCAGATCAAGTTTATTTGCCATTTCACTTTTAAAACCATTTTGGAATATTGGGTACGAGAGCTGGGCAATAATACAACATATGTCAAATCTCGATTATTTAGCCCCTGTTGGACGATCATGACTTAGCAAAAGCATTTCAAAAACATTTTATATTTCCATCCCAAACAACCAGTATTTTCTCCTGGAGGGAAGAAGCTGGAACATGGCTTTTCCAGGAAGATTAGAATAGTCTGAATTCAGAATTTGGAGAAGTCATTGCGTGTTATATCTGGTGCTACAATGGTTAGCGCTTGTGCCTCACAGCAAGAAGGTTCAGATTCCACCTCCAGACCTTTCTGTTTGGAGTTTTCATGTACTCCCTGTGTCTGCATAGGTTCCCTTCAGGTTCTCCGGTTTCCCCTACCGCTAAAGATAAGTACAATAGGTATAGAATGCACCTTCTTGTGGCGATCTCACTCCCATCTCTGTGTGGAGTGAGAGACAAAGGCCCGCAACGATTGTAGAGCGCTTTAAGACTCTTGTCTGTGAAAGCCGCTGTATAAATTAAGATTACTTACTTATTTACTTTCTTGATTCAAAAGCTCAAGCCTCTCACTGCACTTATGAACACATCCATTGGACAGAGAAGGTGCAGCCGCTGCGCTTTTCTCCTGACGCGGTGCCTCTGGACTGCTGATCTGAGCTGACTGGGGTAAGTGCACAGGTAAGCTCTCCGCAGATGGACGCAGACTCGGACCGAAGAGCCTTTTGATCAACAGTGACGTGCAATCTTTCTGTCTGCGGCGCTCCACAGCTCCTGGACTAGAGCAGGCACACGCTCCGGTGTCATATTCCTCTGAGGGATCCGCCAGACATTAGCATCACATGCATTTGTTTCACGAGTCAAGACAAGCTCATTCGACAGGGAGTATGGAAATGGCTTTAGAATTATTATAATGCATGACAAATATCTAACCTTTGTGGATTTTGCCGACAATTTAACTGGAGTTGTCAATTGTCTATAAGTCTATTTCTTTAGGGAGGTGTACAAACTGGACTTGTTTTTTTTGTTTTGTTTTCTGATTTCCAAGTAGGTAAAATCATGTTCTAATCTTGTAATTCTTAAAATTTGCAACTGTATTGACACTTTTTTTGCAATGTCCCAAAATGGCGTTGGAATATGTCTTATCTAATAAAACAAATGCAATGTGGAATGACTGACATCAGCTTTACAGTAAACACAGCCACTTGTGTCATAATAGCAGATCACAAAGGTTGCTGTAACTAAAGCTTTAAAGTGATAGTCTGGAACTCTAAATGATTTACACATTTGAAGAATTGTATTAAATTGACCTCCTGGCCTTAAATGTTTGTCTTAAAATAAGTCATCATATGAATTATAATATTAAGGGTAAGTCCCGCCTTCCCTTCTCTTAGCTATAGTTCAAAATCCATAATGCCGTCCACTTTAACCAATCAAGTGATGCGACGGGCTGTCAATCATCTTGCTTGTGCTCGTATATAATTTGAATATCAAATATATGACTGTAGTATCTGGGCTTGGCGGGGGCAGGTCGCTGGGGGTGTTTCTTATCTTAAATATACATATATCCGAACTAATACTAGACAGCCCTTAATATTCAAAGCTCTAATGGGCATTACCTTATATGATATATATAGAATAATTAGTTCCCAAAGGTTTTGCCCTGACGTGGCTAGACCATAGACTGTAGGCCAGACCGTAACAGCTATGCTAGCTAACTAACTAGAACTCTCTGGAACTACATGAAAACTGAACAAAGAATTCTGAACATCAGCGGTGAGTGAACCAAATATAAACTTAACCTAAATCCATAATCAGATCCTCTTAAATGGTGTCCTAAAATGTTACACTAATGTTAATAGTTACTTACGTACTTCCCCCAATCGCTTTTTGTCATATTAAATTCAGTATTTTTGTCATGAAAAACAACAGATCATTCTGAAAACCTGCGTGCACGTGTGTTAAGAATGTATATGTATAATGTATTCTCTGATTAATATTTAAATGTGTCGATTGATTGATATTTGTGTTATTGAGTGTGGCTAGCTTCAATAGCTTCTCTCGCTCAGACAGAAGTAATAAGTGACAGGCGCTGAAAGCCCGTTGTGACGAAGTTCTGTCCGGAGTAACCTTTGTATTTTACACACCTGGAGTACATGCACAGAGTGCGTTGCCAAAGGGCAGCGGTCATTATTGGTTTGAGAGGTCCATTATTAAGAAATAATGAACGTTTTGAAATTACATTCAAATCAATGGAGCGTTCTACTGCTGCTGTGAGGAGCTGTATAATAAATTATGATTAAATATTCAAATATTTAAATTAATTATCTCTCCTCCGCACGTCTTGGACCTGGCGCGTGTACGGAAAATTAGGCGTGGCTTTAAGACCAATCAGAAAGGAAAGGGGAGGGAGCTTGGGTAGTTTTTTTTTTTTTTTATCATGTACGTCTCCCTTTTTTCTGACAAACTCCAGACAATCACTTTAACCAAAAACCGGACATATTCAACACAGAGAATTCTGCGAGAGGGGATATTCAGTGTCCTGTCATTGTCGTAGATTGCCATTAGCAGTCTGTTTCGCTGTACATACAATTGAAGGATTGCATCTTCACTTGTAGTATTTTCATTATGATTTTAATGTCTATGTTGTTATGTTAAGTACTTTGAGTTCCCTTGTGTCTGAGCTGTGCTATACCAATAAACTTGCCTTGCTTTGCCTCAATACTAAAAGAATCCAGGTATGTTGTGGATGAGGGAACAATGTCGAAAACACGGTTAAACACTCAAGACGTGTCGTTTGACAAATTTCCACGATCATTTCAATCATCCCCACCCACTTGGCTTCCCATAACAGACAAACCCCAGCAATCATTCCCATAAAGGATTCATCGACACCGCCAAAGACAAACAATGACTGAGATTTCTCAAAGGAGCACGATCCATTGGCGTGACGGGCGCAGAGTCCTGGTTGGCAGAAATGGCTGTGGGCAGAGTGAGGGATGACTCTGTTTATATGGATTTGATTGCAGTGGGGAAAGGCACAGCCACAGTGTGAGTGTGTCAGCTGCCAGCTCGCTCCTCCTCCGCCCGAACCCAGAAGAGAGCCTGTCTTCTCCTTTATCCTCGCCGCTGCATCCTGCTGATTCGGTTACCCTCTCCCTCTGAAGTAAACGGCTTTAAGTGTCCGAGGCGCATCCCACTCACGCTACGGGCTTCGACGGTTACTTCTGCATTCCAAAACACAAACACAGTTCAAAGTGCTGTTGAATACACACCGTTTAGGTTTTTCTGACTGCGTTCAAAAAGAGACTTTGCTGCATTGTCATCTATGGATTCACATGGAGCTTTCATTGTATGTTTGGAACTTTTTAGAGCTGGGGAATGCAACTCAATTCAATGTATTCTTGTATAGCCCTAAATCACAAAGGTAGTTATCTCGGAGCACTTTACAAAACCGTTGAATTCGCCAACAAAGATCAGAGAGTAAAACAATTTAAATACAAAAAAAAGTTAAACTAAAAACACAGAGCCATTGGTCCTTAAAGACCTTATGCAGGGTTTGATTGATTTAGAAATACAGTTTTAATACCATTTTATATTAGAAGAGAACTACTAAAGGTTTCAAAATAAGTTGAGTTTTTTTTTGTCTGACCCCCGCCAAATCGAGAAAAGGCCATAGCAACGCCCTTAGAAACAAAAAAAATTCACAGCCTCTTCTTCTTCTCTTTTAAATTCATTAAAAACACATTCTTTTTTAAAAAAAATAGAGTTTTTTGGGGGGCATTTTTAGGACATTATTGATTAACTGTTATGCAATTTTGATATCCACTTTTTTTAAACTCTGCGTAAGGTCCATTAAAGGGCAGATGACCAATGTCCAAAAATGTTGAGATTTGACTTTTATTGTTTCACGTCTGTTTCTAGTGTGTTGTGTCTTTTCTATTTTTGTTCTGGACTACGACTATGTGTTTTTGGCCTCTATCAAATTATTCAGATCAGCTTTTTCAGACAAGTGAGGTCAACCTTCACTCGGCCAATCAACTCTCAGTCCAAGGCTTCAAATAGTGACTCACAGGGCTCTTTCTTACAAATATGCAAATCATCATGTCTTCTTACACGATGAAGGCAGAAAGTTGTGTTCTGATTTGTTTACCATATTTTACATTAACAAACCTCTGTAAGGATGGATACAATGGATTATAAGAAAAAAGTTGGGCAGGAGGTTCTAAGGACAGAAGACAGGCCACTATAGTTCACCAGACTTTTCCAGCAACCGACAACATAAATTATAAAACTGGAATAGAAAAAATGGGGCATGTTGGTACGTTCATACAGCCTGCCTTTTAATGTGTAAATGTATTGTCTGTATTTTTGCTTATTCTGGAACATTTACAGAAATATGGATCAATGTATACCGTCGCTTTAAAAATCTATAAAATAAACATGTTGATTCACACCACAGTAAGGCAAGGCAGGTTCATTTGTATTGCACAATTCAAACACAAGGCAACTCAAAGTACTGAACAAAACCAGATAGAGACAGTCACACAAGGCATTAACAATCATAAATAATCACAGTACATTAAAAAATTGTGAAGAAACAACCAAACTATTTTTAACCTGGATTTAAACATTGTCAGAGAAGAAGCCTGTCTCACATTTTCAGGAAGACTCCAGATTTTAGATGCATGAATCTGAAATGCTGCCTCCCCATGTTTTGTACAACAGCATGATACAGTATATGGAATTTTGCAAGTGTTAATGACTGGATTCCAAAGGTTCTGAGCTTTAGCAAAAAGGTTTAGTATGACAAATATGGTGGAGCTGAAGTTGGCTGGATGACACAACTCTGACAGGATTCTAAAACGTTCTTAAAACACCCTTCAAATCCCTCTCCCTGTTACAGTTTGGACTCCAGCAACCTCTGCGCTCCGACAGACACTCTCACATCGTACAGAATTGAGGCTCCCGCAGGAGACGGAGGAGAGATGATGCGGTCTAAATATTTGTACACTCCAGCGCTCAGTCACAGCATGCGGTAACACGAGTTTATGAAAGTCAATGAATCACCCACGCCAGCACTGGAAGGAAACAAAAAGTCATCACAATTCCGCTGCTATAGGCTCCGCAGCCCGAACCCTGTAAGCAAATTGGTTACAAACTATTATTGTGAGGTTGGCTAAAAAATGACCCGGGCACATAGGGGCTGAGCAGGAGCAGGTTGCATCACGTTTAGCCTCACCAACCCCTAATTCTCGGTGGGAATTTCTACCAGATAGGCGCTAAAACTTGTAAGCATTAACATTTGTGTGGACTTTTCAGTTTGCAAATAAGGGACAATAAGGGATGAGGGAGTGGAGGCTGACGTCTAAGCTCTCGCAAACTTGTTCACAGTGGTTAAGGTTCATGAATTATTTGCATGTTTTGTGTGTAAAGATTGTCAGATGGAATATGTGTGTGAGAAATCCTGTGTTTGTTTTCTCCTTGAGTGCTCAAAAACAGTCTCATACACTTGCTTCTTCACTCTGCAATGATGAGATAATATGGAACAAGTTAAACTGTCTATAAGTGGACGAGGAAAATACAATAGATGCTGCATTCAAAATAGGAAGGGAGCAAAGCAGTAACAATAGAATCAGTAGCATTAAAGACTTCCTGTGCCTCTGCCTGCTTCTGCCTGCTAGACAGAGAAAATCAATGAGACCCAGGGCTCTAAATTATGTATTTATTGCGTTTGAAACCTCAAGACTCATCTTAATCAATGTTGTAAAAGTCTTTTTAATGATGGTTTAATGATTTTTTTTAAATGACCGTAAGTATGTGCAGCTATAGGTAATATTGAGAAATTTTTGAAACTATGTAAAACCACAGAAATGAGGTATGTGTGTGTCAGCAGAGAAGAACACATCCACCTGAAAACTGTGATGGCAGAACTAGAAACGCTGAATATAGATTGTTAAAACAGCCCCGCCAACCCCTTCTGGTGGTCCATGCAGAAGGGGTTTTGACCGCCTTCATGCAGTTAAAAGCGAGCAGCAAAACGGCCATATCCGAGCATGGAGAGCCAGAGAAGAGGCCAGGAGACAAGGTCTGAAGAAGAGCCCCGACCGAAAACAGCATGTAGCGTGTAGCAAGTTTAAAATGATAATAATAAAACAATATACTGTATATGCATTTCCTCAAGGTTTCTGAGTAATTTATCCAGTAACGTATCTGCAGGATCAATATAAATGTATATGTATCATTTATTTTGTATATTTTTTCTTTCCATTGATAAAGGTGATAAAGGACTCAGAGCATGTTTGAATCATATGCTTCTCTATCACTCTGGATCCAAATTGTTTTGGAACCCAGCGATTATACACCGATGTGGCTAATATATGTGTTTTTGTTGTGGTAGTCGTCCGAGCAGACTTATTATTATGAATCCATCACGTGTTAGTAGGACACTTGTTTAATGTCAAATTAGACTGGTGTATTATTACCGACATGGAAGCCAAGGATTAACCCTTGTGTGGTGTTCGGGTCTGTGCGACCCCTTTTCACTTTTTATTATAAGAAAAATTATAGAATTAATTATTTTTTTAAACTGAGACTCACTGGCTTTGGCTCCTTTTCTGTGAAGAACATATATCAGAATTCATTTTCAATGATCACCCACCGTAGAACCCCCCTACACATTTCTATTACATAGAAGATGTTCGGGGTCCACTGGACCCGGGCCGAATAGAAGTGTGGAAATTGACCTTGCTCCATCCACTAACACAACCCCACCCACCCCCATCATCTGTTCAGTATTTTAACATAAATCTGTGATTTTGAGGCATTAAAAGCCACACAATGCAACAGGTCCATCAGACCCCCGAACACTGGCTGAGTAACAACAATATGAACACTACACAAGGGTTAAGCTCATAGTCATTCATCTATCTGCTACATTACAACCTGAAAACCTATGACTTATATTCAAGAGTGGCCTATATGTGGACAAAAAGTACTTTCGTTTAGAATTTAGTTGGTGGGCTTATACACAGGTGCACCTTATAGTCCAGAAAGTACGACATAATATTATCAAACGTTGTGACAAGCTAATGTGACCCAGCACTTTACAACATGTTCTTGGTGCATGGTTCAAACTATGACCCTTTGACGGAGATCGTTTCCGCAACACTCCCAGTACTTCCATTTCAAAAAACTTTTCCATCCGTCTTGTTCTTGCACTTATATCCTCCATATAAGAACACACTGCAAGAAACAACCAGCAAAGTTCGTCATCCCACCACCCACCCACTCCCATGCAGCGAGCCAGGAATAGGCCTCCATCGATGTAGCAGTTAGCAATGACGGCTGGGGTTAAGTACGGAGACGGGGTGGGCGGCGTGGGGATGGGGAGCGGTGGTGTTTGGGGAGGCAGGTTAGCGAGTGGGTTTCCGTGGTGATTCATACCCTCAACGGTGGGACATGCAAGCATTGCCTCTGCGGCGGTGGAGACAGAAGCAGAGAGAGAAGAGAGAGGTCCTGGGCTGGAAAAGTTTTTAAAAGCGATCGATGGATGCGTCCAGGGGGAGCTCTGGAGGAGGTGTGCGGCAGCGGCGGCGGCGGTACCTGGCCCACCAGCTTTGTTTGTTTGCTGCTGAGAAAAAGCGTTGGGGTTTGCTTTTCTCTGCATTTTCTGAACATGTACCAAACACACACAACCTCAACTTTTGCAATGTAGAAAAATTGGAAAAAGAATGGAAAAGGTTGAACTGAATCAGGCCGTCCACGAGAGACAATTAAATATTCAGAGATTTTAAAATCTCATTCTCTGTGCATATGTTTGAGAATATAATTATTAAAGACAGGGACTGGTAAACAGGCGATTAAACAGGGCTCTTTCTTGGCCTCTGTGACATCTTTAGCTCCTCACTCAGACAGGGAAAGGCAAGTTTATTTGTACAGCACAGTTCATACACCAGGCAACATAAATAATCACAGTATAATTAAAAATAAAGATACAAATATAAAATCCCTCAGTTGTATGCACAGCTAAAGAGAATTGTTAGTGTAGTGACTCACAGGGCAAGTTTGCAAAGTATGAAGTGTTTTTGAATACAATAAAGACAGGTCTGATTTATGTTACTTTTGTTCAATTGATTTCAAACCTGCAGAACACAATTTATCTATGAAGAAAGTTAAATACGCCAGCTTTGAAATTGCACATTTCACAACTTGAAATGCAAATATACTCCAAAAATAATGCACGGTTTCAAAAAGAGAGTCGGTACAAAAAAATTTATTGAAGTCAAAAAATACATGCGGGCAAAACCAAACCATATTTACATGGAAATTATTACATAGTCAATTCTATTGTGGTTGCAATGGCTTTGACCCCGGAGCATGCTCGGCTGGAAATGTGCGACATAAGGTTCAACGGTTATGGAAAAAGAAATATGATAACTAACATACAACATATACAACATTGCCAAATATGGTCATTAAATGCTGCTTTCCAAAAAAATAACAATCATCATTCTTTTCAACAGATATTTGCGTGTTAAACGTCAAACACAAGTAGATAAAACCTTAGCCACTGGAATGACATCAGCTCTCAGTTTCTAACCAACCGCCCCAAAGCCTATTAGTCAAACCCAAACTTTGTAAACGTTTACTCGCCGGTACAGTCAAGGCCAAGTGCGCTGTCAGACAAAGCACCGGCGACCCGAGCAGGAGTCCGAAGGCATGCGTCGGCAGGATCACTGTTTATGGACTTTGCCGGTCAGGTTGGAGAAAGGTAATTTCACGCTTGGTGGCGCGGACTCCGGTCCCAATGTTGTCTGTGTGATTAATTGGGCTTTTTCAGGGAACAAAGCGGAGCCAGGTGAAGATGTTAATTACCTTGGTCTTATGCAGATGGAAGCAGAGCCAGTCCTGCGGCATACCAATGGACATGCTTTTACATATATCAGACAGCAGCAGAGGTGGCGGGATCATCAGTGATAGGAGTCAGCGGAATTCCAAAGGGCAAATAGCTCAGATTATACACAAAGATATGTAGCGGCGAATGATAGATAATATTACTGCTTATTATTTTACTCACTGAGCCAGGTAAAGTCAAGGATTTTGTCTCACTGAGAGCATTAACATTTAAAATTAACATTGAGGCTGGGATTGCCAACTATTTTTCTCCACAAAATAGTATATTCTTGTAGAGTCTTGTTTGAGAGAATGTTGAGAACAAATCAGACACAAAATGCTTGTCTTCATCTTAGTAGAAAACATGTTAACTTTTGAATATGATTAAGATTAAGAGATCCTTTGTTTGTTCCACAGTGGGGAAATGTCAGTGTTGCACCACAAGTTACAGAACAGTAGGAATGAGGAGAACATAGCACAAGATAAATGAACAATTGCTCTATACTAAAATAAAATGAAATCTCTAGCTCTAGCATAAAAAGCAGTATAAAATATTTAGCGTTTAGCATAATAAGGAAAGGCGTCTTAAATTTCCAACTTTAGCATAATGAAGAAGAAAGACTTAAGTAAACATTCTCTGACTTTAGGATAATAAAGAAGCAATTATAAAATATTGTATATTCTAGTGCAAGTGATATACAGTTGTGTGTTTACATCTGGACATGTTAGCATCAGGGTATGGGACAAAGTGACTGAGTAAACTGACAGTAACACATGTGGGTCTATAGTGCACAGTACGTTTCGTGCCAGAAGTGTCTGATATTAGCGTGGATGGATCTAAAAACCTACTCCAGGTCGGTTACACCATCTTACACCATCGCTACACCATCCTCAGTTCATTCTGCTTTTAACTTTGTATTTAACTGTTTTTAAAAAAAATATTATTTTACTTGTAATGTAAGGCAACCTTGAGTGTCCAGAAAGGCGCCTATGAAATAAAACGTGTTAATTTTTATGTTATTGTTTTTGTGGCGTGGTTTAAAGCCCAAACAAGTCATTTTAGCACATTACAGTCCACAGTGCAGTACTTGAATAAAACATGCTTACTTTCTTGCCCTTCTCTTTTTATTACTTTTCTGACAGTTCCATTTTTTGGAGGGACAAGAAAGTGTAGGGACTGTATGATTTAGTGAGTGACAAACCTAATGCCCTCCTCCAGCTCCCAGCTCTGGATGTGTGATGTGTAATGAGAGCGGCACGCTGAGTGATCCATAGATACGAGTGATGGGAGCAGAAGAACGCGCTCACCGTCGACAGCTAATGAGGTGTAGTCGGGTTCGGAGGGTGTCAGACAGTGCGGTGTGCAGAGAAGGGCTGGGCGATGCTTATGTAAGCGTCTGCGGGCGGATATGAACCGACGCTGAATTGATGGAATGCTATATTTGGAGAAGACATTATATACTTTGGTCAGATATATACAGTCGTCATCTGGCACCAACAACTTTAAAACAGATGAGTTTGTCTGTGGTTGGAGTATAATTGCGGAATTCTCAAGAGAAAGACAAGAGAGAAAGCAGTTTTGTAGGTTCTACTTATATTGTCTCAGAAGGAAATTGGAGTAAAGCTCACAGTGCTGTCGAACACAAACATACAAGACCCTCTCGAGAATCTACCTTTAAAGATTACGGCACTGTATGGTAATCGAAGCGACCTTAAGACTGCAGAGAGAGGAGGAACAGGGCAAAAATCTCCTAATTATCCGGCAGTGTGGACCAGGCATAAGACAGCTAAAGTCAAGAAATGAATGGGGTGAGGGAGTTTGCTATTTTGAGTTCCTAAGTCGTTGTGATTATAAGAAAGTACAAAAAAAAGCATGATCTCAGTTACAGACTGTCCCAACCTGGCCTGTTTCTTTGCTATGTTCAGGGCATTGGGTGAGGGATGAGGTGAGCAATGGAAATTTCCTGTTATTTTGTGAAAATTCTGTGTCTACCTGGGAACCGGACGCGACCTAGAACTGGATAAGAAAACGGATGGAACTGAACGAGAAAGCAATCTACGGGAATATTCATGATTTAACTGGACCAGATCTGGTTCGCTTGGGGCAAAATGCTTCACAGATTTGTTTCAAAAGATGCGCACTGAATGAACCGACTAGTGGTTCACTTGTTTGGTGGTTTTACATACTGCTGCTAACATGTACAGATGCTAACATATAACTACACTTTGCTTGGACTAGAAAACACATTCTTTTATACTTGCCTCTTGTTTTGCCAAATGTAAAACTTTTATACTTCTTTATTAATATTATGTTCACAATAGAGATGTTATACTTGTCCTTTGATACTAGAGTTAGAGATTTAGTTGTTTTTTTTATTAGTATAGCTATTGTTCACTTACAGTATCTTGTGCTGTGTGCTCCTCATTCCTGTTCTATGACTTGTAATGCAACACTGAAATTTCTTAATTTTAATCTTAAATTCACAAACAACAGAATTAGTCCAGTTAGTGTAAAGTGAACCAGGCCCACCATGATGTGAGTAGATATATTTGCAAATACATTCAGTAGATTAGTATTCTTATCAGCCAAGTGCGTTTCTACGAGGATTTATACATTTGGCAAGGACAAATGCAGCCTTTTGTGTTTTCTTGTGAATAAATCCTGCCAAAAAAAACAAAAAAACATTTTATGGCCCATTGAGAGGCACTGCTTCTCTTTGCACCGAGCCTGTTTCGCCGTACAAGCCCGACGCAAGCCGTTTCTAATTGCTGACCCCACCCTCAGCAGGACTTAACTATAGCCTCCTCGCTCAAGTTGCTTTGCTATCCCATAATTACCAGCGCGCTCATTAACACAGATAACCGGCACATGGCCCTGGCTTTGACCTTTTAGCGACCGACCCCTATTGTTAGCTCCCCTTGCCCTACGCCTCGCACATCACACACTCTATTACAGACTCAATTAGACCCCGCGCTATTGGATTCCCGTGGTTGTGTGTCCCATTCAAATAGCATCACTCACCAAAACACGCCGTTAGCGGACATAAAAAAAAAAAACAGCTCTCCCGATAGCCCCCGAAGGCGTTGCAGAGATGATTAGTAAACAGCGTGTCGGGGTGAAGTATGCGCGCTGGAAGTTGTGGAGGCGTTTGTTCATGTCGCATTAGAAAAGCTGGGGTTGAAGATAGTGCGGTAATGCAATAAGCATGCCTGGTGGTTGGATGTGTCCAAGTTGTGGTGTGGAGTAATTTGCAAGTGTAGATGGCAAGGCTGGTTTATTTATATAGCTATAGCGCAATTAATACACAAGGAAAAGTGAAAAAACAACATTGAAATTATAAAAGAAAGAAGAAAAAAGCATTTATAATCACAGATACCTTACGTTTTAAAATCTGAACTGAGGCCATTCCCTGTGCTCCTCAGAGTGCGGGATAGTACACATGTAGAACAGGCAGTAAAGCCTGCTTCACACGGCAGGATAATTAGGCCAATTTTGGACCCAATTTAGCCCTACGACAATCGTAAGAACGCTCCGAATATCGTAAAAAAATCTGATGGATTTTCCTGCCGTGTGTGGTGTGTTAAGACTGTGCTCGTCGCTCGGAAGGACTTTGGGACTGCTCCGATCTTTTTTGACCCGATTTCTCCTCGTGTGTGGAGACAGACAAGCCATGACTGCGGCGTGTAGCCAATCAGAAGACGAGGCGGCGAGGAAACACCGTAAAAAAAACAACTCACCTCCATATCACGATGAAGCAAGTATAGTCCATGCTCGCGTTGTCTACACTTCTTTGACCATCGCCTTTTCTTTTGATTACGTCTTTTCTCAGATAAAAACAGACTATCGCCACTGCATCCTCCTCGTCCGCTATGATTGTTTACTCGGAAGTCACGCTTGATCGCGAGATTTTGTGAGATTTCCGTCTGATCTAGGAATGCTCGGGGGGGGGGGAATCGGTTTGTATGTGATGTGTGTGGTTTGCGTGAAGTGGTTAGACCCATGATTTTTTATCTCCGTGTGTGAGGTCTCACACCGAGAAAAAATCGGCCGACAATTTTAAAATCGTCTTGTGTGAACCAGGCTTAACTAAGTATTTTACTATGTGCAAATATGATCCAGTTCAAAACTATTGTAAAAAAGAAGTACTGGAGAAGTACATAGAAGAAAGAGTGTGATGCCCCTAGCATGACGCGAGAGAAGGGAAGGTGTCTGTCTGTGTGTCTGTGTGTCTGTCTATGTGTGTGTCTATGTGTCTGTGTGTCTGTCTATGTGTGTGTCTATGTGTCTGTGTGTCTGTCTATGTGTGTGTCTATGTGTCTGTCTGTGTGTCTGTCTATGTGTCTGTCTGTGTGTCTATGTGTCTGTGTGTCTGTCTATGTGTCTGTGTGTCTATGTGTCTATGTGTCTGTCTGTGTGTCTGTGTGTCTGTCTATGTGTCTATGTGTCTATGTGTCTGTCTGTGTGTCTGTGTGTCTGTGTGTCTGTCTATGTGTCTGTGTGTCTACAGTGCCTTGCGAAAGTATTCGGCCCCCTTGAACCTTTCAACATTTCGCCATATTTCCGGCTTCAAACATAAAGATATAAAATTTTAATTTTTTGTCATGAATCAACAACAAGTGGGACACAATCGTGAAGTGGAATGAAATTTGTTGGATAATTTAAACTTTTTTAACAAATAAAAAACTGAAAAGTGGGGCGTGCAATATTATTCGGCCCCTTTACTTTCAGTGCAGCAAACTCACTCCAGAAGTTCAGTGAGGATCTTTGAATGATCCAATGTTGTCCTAAATGACTGATGACGATAAATAGAATGCACCGGTGTGTAATCAAGTATCCGTATAAATGCACCTGCTCTTTGATAGTCTCAGGGTTCTGTTTAAAGCGCAGAGAGAACCATGAAGACAAAGGAACACACCAGGCAGGTCCGAGATACTGTTGTGGAGAAGTTTAAAGCCGGATTTGGATACAAAAAGATTTCCCAAGCTTTAAACATCTCAAGGAGCACTATGCAAGCAATTATATTGAAATGGAAGGAGTATCAGACCACTGCAAATCTACCAAGACCCGGCCGTCCCTCCAAACTTTCATCTCAAACAAGGAGAAGACTGATCAGAGATGCAGCCAAGAGGCCCATGATCACTCTGGATGAACTGCAGATAACTACAGCTGAGGTGGGGATGGTGTGTTCAGGGTGATGAGCTGTGTTGCTTTTACGCCAAACATATCGTTTTGCATTGTGGCCAAAAAGTTTGATTTTGGTTTCATCTGACCATAGCACCTTCTTCCACATGTTTGGTGTGTCTCCCAGGTGGCTTGTGGCAAACTTGAAGATACTTTTTATGGATATCTTTGAGAAATGGCCACTCTTCCATAAAGGCCAGATTTGTGCAGTGCACGACTGACTGTTGTCCTATGGACAGACTCTCCCACCTCAGCTGTAGTTATCTGCAGTTCATCCAGAGCGATCATGGGCCTCTTGGCTGCATCTCTGATCAGTCTTCTCCTTGTTTGAGATGAACGTTTGGAGGGACGGCCGGGTCTTGGTAGATTTGCAGTGGTCTGATACTCCTTCCATTTCAATATAATTACTTGCACAGTGCTCCTTGAGATGTTTAAAGCTTGGGAAATCTTTTTGTATCCAAATCCGGCTTTAAACTTCTCCACAACAGTATCTCGGACCTGCCTGGTGTGTTCCTTTGTCTTCATGGTTCTCTCTGCGCTTTAAACAGAACCCTGAGACTATCAAAGAGCAGGTGCATTTATACGGAGACTTGATTACACACAGGTGCATTCTATTTATCATCATCAGTCATTTAGGACAACATTGGATCATTCAGAGATCCTCACTGAACTTCTGGACTGAGTTTGCTGCACTGAAAGTAAAGGGGCCGAATAATATTGCACGCCCCACTTTTCAGTTTTTTATTTGTTAAAAAAGTTTAAATTATCCAATAAATTTCATTCCACTTCACAATTGTGTCCCACTTGTTGTTGATTCATGACAAAATATAATTTTTTTATATCTTTATGTTTGAAGACTGAAATGTGGCGAAATGTTGAAAGGTTCAAGGAGGCCGAATACTTTCGCAAGGCACTGTATGTGTCTGTCTATGTGTCTGTCTGTGTGTCTATGTGTCTGTGTGTCTATGTGTCTGTCTGTGTGTCTATGTGTCTGTCTGTGTGTCTATGTGTCTGTCTGTGTGTCTATGTGTCTATGTGTCTGTCTGTGTGTCTATGTGTCTGTCTGTGTGTCTATGTGTCTGTGTGTCTGTCTATGTGTCTGTGTGTCTGTCTATGTGTCTGTGTGTCTGTCTATGTGTCTGTGTGTCTATGGGTCTGTCTATGTGTCTGTGTGTCTATGGGTCTGTCTGTGTGTCTGTGCGTGTGCATGTGCGTGAGTCCAATAAGCATTTGCTTTGTCCAACCCCATTTCAAACTGTATTTTTTCAAGGTGAATGTTTTTGTTCTGGTGTATGAAAATATACGTTTGAAATACACTTACTTATTTTTCCCTTTACTCCTTACTTTTAAACAAAAATACATATCTCTACGCCTTACCTTTTACAATTACTAGAGGCTAGCCATGCTTATAAATTCGGGTAATCGTCAGCAGCATTTCAGTTCTACCAATTTCCTTGTACGAAACATTTGTACAGCAGCTTCATGATAAAAAAATTCTCAAATGTACAGTATTGTTCATTATTCAACAAAAAATACCTTTTAGCTTTTGGACAAAAGCTTATATTTTTTATTTCAGTAGTTTACAACACTGTTCATATGGCACCAACATGTCACAGAGAAAGTTTGATGCAAGGCCATGGAAAGACATGTACGTAAGACTTTTCTTTTAACCACAAGAAGCAAAGTTCTGAAAGAAATTGATGGAATTGAATGAGTTACAATGCTTGGAATGTGGAAAAGGCAAAGAATGCTTTTAGACAGCTGCAAGTACATAGCAGTTAACAGTTCTGGTATTGTAATAATACTGCAGGGTATTGTAACTTACAGTCTATGATTATAACCAGAGTAAAATGGTTATACTTCAAGAGATATGTGTTTTTGGATGTTGTTGCAATTCCCTGACTGCATTCATCTGCATTCTGTCAGATGTGGCTAAAACCTAAAAACTGATTAAAACTGCTGTGTTTAGCGAGAAAGTGTTAAAACTTAGCTTCACATCTTTCTTCCCTCAACCGTTTTCTCAGTGCATATTTTAACCCATTTCAATGTTTATTCTTGTGTGAGATCTCAGCAGCGACAGCCTGCCAGTCATTGTGTCACACTGTGTTGTCAAACTGCCTGCTTTTCCTCAGCTTCAAGCAGCAGAGGTAATTAGGAGACTCCAATGAAGCAAAATAGCCACATTTTCACTGGACTGGTCCCCCACCACTTTACCCAAGGGGATCTCAGCACGCTTCTTGATATAGTGGAGCGCAAAATATTTTTTACTTTCCAACAAAAACAAAAGTTGAAACAGCTGGTGCCAACATTTATAAGGTTTGTTTTGTCGACAATGACATCTGAAATGCATTGTTTTTGGTTTCTGATTATTCTGTCTGGTTTTCTTGTCTCATCATAGTCTCATCATAGCGCAGTGTGTGGCTCCTCCAAAACTGAACTGGACACAATGCAATGGAAATGAAGTGTGGGCGGGACTTCTTTAGCCACAGCCGCCCCGGAGTGGATTTCCCGAATTATTTTGAGCGGTATTGTCAGGGTTGTGTTTGTGTGTGCTCTCCCTCCTCCCCTCTGTGTTCCTGGAGCTGGGCGGAGTGTCTGTAGTCCTGGTCCTGCCCCTGGTTCAGCCCTCCACACCTGCAGCTCATCATCAGCCTCACCTGTTAAAAACCACCCCAGACGAAATTCTTGCCTGGCGGTGGCTCGAGGTAGCAGGTAGAGGTAGGCAGTGAAGATGGCAGAGAAAAAAATACAAAAATAAAATCCACACCATGACAGGTATATACTGCACGTGCATGGTTAGACGATAATTTGTTTATTTAATCTTTAATTCAGACACACAAAGAGTCCATATAACACAAAGCAGACAGCAAAAACACAGACAAAAACAGTCCTCAGAGCGTTTCATGAACTTTTAAATACAGTTTCTGATCACAGCGTTCAGTGTTCAGAGTGACAGTTGTACAAGAGATCGATTAATATTCTACTAAAGGTAAATACAAAAAAATAACCAAAGAAAACAGATGAGCTATGGACAAACTTTCCAATAATAAAAAACGACATATCTGGCGTTCATGTTTTCCTCTTCTTTTTTTCTTTAAAATAAACCTATACTCGTGCATCAGTTTTATATGGCACTTTATTGGACGCTCAAAGACGCTTCACATGGCACTTTTCATTCACTCCATACACGGTGATGGTCCACTAATACAGTAGCCACAGCTGCCCTGGGGCACAGTGCCAGAAGCGAGGCAGTCAGTACGCCACCAACCATTCTTGCACACACCAGACCCATACCAGACACTGTGGCCATAGTGCCGTGTACACACACAGAGCTGCTCTCCAGTCTCCTCTATCTGCATGTGTGTCAGTTTGACTGTTGTTCATCTTTCCCTGTGTCTGTTTCATGAATGCAGTGATGGGACTCAAAACCCTGGACTCTCCACCCTGGACCTGTGGACCAGTCCCTGTTCTATACCTCTCTAGGGAGTTGGCAGACACTCTTCTAAGAGTTTTGGGCACTGCATTTCAGAGCCTACCTTTATGAACTGGCTTAATCTTTGCAAAAATCCATTCTGTACTTTTAATGAGTGATGTTTTTGATATATGTTAATATATAAAAATATATGAAGTATTATTATAATTGAAATATACATGTAACTCAAATTTTTGCGTGGTTAAAATCACATTATTTTCTTCTGATTCAAGACACTGATCTAAAGCATTGATTAAACTTGCTTTTCTCTCCATGTTTCAACAGATTGCCAGCATTGACCAACATTGAATGAAATTGAAGATGGTCCCCCGTGGCTCCGTGCCATGATGTGAAATCAATAAGTCTGAATGAAGTGAGCCCTTGAAACTGTTTGCTTCAGGCCCTTTAAGAGCGCACTTTATTTTGTATTAAACTGTTCTCTTAAGGGCACAATGGATTCTATTTTTGAGCTGATCAAAAGACTTTGGGCCTCAAACAGCAGCTGGAATTCATGCTCCACTGCTATAGACTTCTAAACACACAAAGACAAAACCAAAGAAGGCAAGGAAAGTTTATTTATACAGCACAATTCATACACAGCGACCTCAATGTGCTGAACATGACAAGATACAGTCACACAAGGCCTTAAAATCCTAAACAAATATAAAATCCACCAGTTGTCTGCGCAGCTAAACTGTTTTTTACCTGGATTTGAACATTGTCAAAGAAGAAGCCCGTCTCACATTTTCAGGAAGACTGTTCCAGATTCGAGCAGCGTGGATCTAAAATGCATCCTCCCCCAAGAAGAACTTCTACAACACATAATGTCAGCTTTTAAACTCAAAACTACTTGATTGACAAAGGGAAAAAAGAACTGGCCTTAAAATCATAAACAATCATTAAAAAGAGTAAAGATAAAATCCCTCAGCTAAACAGAACTTTTTTTAACCTTTAAGCCTGTCTCACATTTTCAGGAAGACTGTTCCACATTTCGAGCAGCATGAATCTGAAAAAGCAGCCTCCTCCAAGAAGATTATCTAAACTCAAAACAACTTTAACGACAAATAGAAAAAAAGAACTACCCTCGATAAGTTTTAAAAGCCTGACCTCTGCATAAAAAGTTACCTTCTGGAAGAGGCAGCAGTTAACTTATTCTTTTCCGAGCAATCGCAACCGTAAGACGCGAGCTGCCACAACCACAAAAGACCCCGCCGCTTTAAGACCGTCTTGTTCCTATGGCAACGTGGGTGTATATATACATAGCCCGTCTCGAGGGCATGAGTTATCCAGCGTGGCGCCGATATTAGCAATTATGTGCTTGTTAGGAGTGGGCCCGGATAAGAAAGATGTATCTGCAGCGTGATTACCAGCGCCTTGGCCCTCTCCGGGGGGCTCCTCTGATAATCGCCACGCTCGGGCCGGGGAAATATTGCACTTTTGCCTGTATTGGATTATTCATGCGTGAAGTATGGAGCAAACGGGGAGAGTGGGAGAGCTCTTGTGAAGTAATGGCCGCTAATAACCGCGCTTTTTCCCAACTGACAGAAAGCAGACAGCGGTTTGTAAGCGATAGGAGTTATGTGGAAGATCTGCCGCGGTCGTTGGAAGGAACAGAAAATATAAACATGGGAAGATTGTATTATTGCATCGCCGGGGCTTGTACTTGTCGAGGAGAGTGTGTGGCGTGAAGGATTAAAGAGGAACGCAACTGGATTCCATTTCCGTACAGGGCCTCTCTGTGTAGAGTTTGCATGTTCTACGCCTGTTTGCGTAAGTTTTCTATGGGTTCAGTTCAGTTCAGAAAGTTGATTTAAGCTCATAGTGACATATAGTACATTTGATACAACGAGAAAAAAGACAAGGTGCTATATAGAGCTCAAAAGGAGTCAAAAATACTTTTGACTACCCCTTCATTGCATGATTAAGTTACATGTATAAGTCAGAGTAATACATAAATACATTTCAAAAGTACCGGAGTCATAGAGGTGCATAACGAATTATCTGAGTCAAGAGTAGTACAGAAATATTCATTTTTAGTGCTCTGGTTTCCTGACCACAAAACATGTACAATAAGTTTTAATGTTATTGGTGAATAAATGGAGGGTGCAGTCGGACTCATCTCCAACCTTTTTAGTGCTATGGACGGTTTAACATCAGACCAGCTGTTTTCTTACTGTGGTGGTGAGTAGGGTTGCCAGCTCTGTCAAAAATCCTGGACATTTCAGCAACCTGATCGACTCATTTGCTCATAGGCACCGGCACCATGGCTTTCACACATTTTATCATAGAGACAAATGTTGCCTTAGGAATGAGCAGCTTGCTTACACAACTTTGACTACGGCATTTCAGATTCATGTAGCTAAAATCTGGAACAATCTTCCTGTAAATGTGAGACAGGCTTCTTCTCTGACAGCGTTCAAATCCAGGTTAAAAACACTTCTGTTTAGCTGTGCTGCTACAACTGAGGGATTTTATCTTTACTCTTTTAAAGTACTGTGATTATTGATGATTTTAATACTACCTCATTCTCTTCAGCACTGTGAGTTGCCTTGTGTATGCATTGTGCCATACAAATAACCTTGCCTGGCCTCGCCTTTTGGTTCTATCTCTAATTTCCGGCCGCTGTCACGTCTTTAGATCCATGTGAAACAGCGAGCATCAGCGCTCACTCAGCTCCCACAGTCCAAGATACAATGTCTCTATAGCAACGTTTTCTAACAAGACAAAAAAACAGCATGTTGTGTTTTTCACAAACAATTTTTCTTTTGACTTGTTCTGTTTGGCCAAAAAACCTGTATTGTTGAAAGAGTAAAAGTGAGGTCCTCCAGCTTTTATGTTATTGTTGGTCAGGGGCGGACTGGCCATAGGTGCTGTCTGAAGAATGACCACAGGCTTGCACAGAAAGAACAAGGAGGAAGAAGCCTCTAGGACAACAGCGCTCAATTATTTTCAGCCTCTAAGAAAAAGTAAAGTCTGTGTTGCTGATAAATGTTGTGACAATCATCACTGATGTAGACAGCAGTTTCATCTTTTTCCACAAAATGAACCGCCACAATACATTATGTTTTGCCCTAAAAGCGTAGGAGGCAAAGGAAGCCATTTGTTTTTTCTTGGTTTCATATTGTGTATAAACAGACCTGGATCATGCTCTTTTTTTTCTACTTTTATTCTGCTGAAATGAGCGCAACTATGACACTGAAATCTGTGCAGTAATAGCTTTGATACTGTCAGAATGTGCAATATAGAACCACAAGTGTCACTGTCACTTTACTGAGTCACTTTGTCCCAGAACCCTCATGTTGCCAACACACAACTATATATTAATTATACCAGAATATACTGCATTTTATACTTGCTTATTCATAATGCTAAAGTCAGGGGGTTTTGTACTTTTTGTAGATTTTAAAACTTATTTCATTATTATGCTAAAGATAGAGATTTTATACTGCTTCTTTTTTTGCTTGAGTTAGAGATGTATTTTAGTAGAGTTATTATTCATTTATCTTCTGCTGTGTGCTCCTCTACTGTTCTGTAACTTGTGATGAAACACTGAAATGCATGAATGTATAAGGTTTTTCTTATCACAATGCTTCCCTGTTTGCAGCAAGAAGGCCCTATAGGTTCGTATCCACGTCCCGGCCTTTCTGTGGCGAGTTTGCGTGTTCTCCCTGTGTTTGCGTTGGTTTCCTCCGGGTGCTCCTGTTTCCTAGCCTGACTCTTGCCAGACCCTTCGAGTTTGCTGAACTCCACGCAAGGATCTGGGATTTCTCAATAGGAGAGGTATTTCAGAAGTAAAAGAGTCATTGTATGTGATTAGATAAACCACTTGTCCATTGTCTTGAATGACGTGCTACTTCAACCACTCGCATCTCAGCACATGACTCAGCACATGACTCAGCACACGACTCCTTGCTGCATGCTGCCATTGTTGTTTGAATCGAACTGCTGCTTCGAGAAACACAGGGAGAACATGCAAACTCCACACAGAAAGGCCTGGAGGTGGAATAGAACCCAGGACCTTCTTGCTGTGTGGTACTAGCGCTAACCACTGCACCACCATGCTGCCCATATTTGAAATTATTATCATTCACATCTAAAAACTCTGCTGTTAAAGCTCTAACTGAAGCTAGAGTTTTAAAAGCACTTTTGATGGATCATTCCTGGACTAATGTCACCAACTGAAAGATATCTACAAGACACGAGAAAACTGACCATAAAGCTGTTGTATTTATTGTATTGGACTATTTCCTAATTGAGCACAGCTGTTTTAAACAACATCCTCTCCGTCTTGAAAACATATTAAAGTCAATACTGCAGCGAGGGGCTGTCGTTTGTCCCAGTTGGCCTCTAGTGTTGTGTGAATAGCACGATTCAAGATGCGTTCCAAAGTATTTAGGCCACGAAACAACCTGACTAACGACAGAGGCACGCAATAAAATGCTGGATGAAAAAGCAGAAACAGTAATTGGCAAAAAGTTATTTTGGAACTGGAGCCATGTTTACTTCTCACATCACATTTCCTTTCTGTTCTCCTCAGACAGAGTTAGAATTGTGATTTTGTTCGATAAACACTGCAGAAAGTGATCAAATTTGAGTTCATAATTGCTTAAATTAAGTGGTTTTCATCTTAATTTGAGTGAATTCTGACTGTCCTAAAACAAGATTTACCAATTACTCAGCTGCAAATATGACTTGACCCCAAAAAAATTCTAACAAAAGGTTTTTCAGTGGTTTACAGTAGTATCAGATGTACTTAAAAACGTACTAAAAGATACCAAAGTTTGACTCCAAAAAAGGCCCCATTTTCAAAATGGCGGCCATCAGGTCCTTAAAAAGATTAATTAAGTCAGAGCAGGTCCATGGAAGATTCCGTCCTTTTACGTGAATAGTTTTAAATGGGGCATGTTTATCAATTACTTTAAGGACTTCAGAATGATTCACCCCAAAGATAAAACCTTACAGTAATATCACAAAATCATGTATTCTATAAGTATGTAATAATCTCAGTGCAATTTAGACAAGTCCAATGGATTCATAGACCCAGAAAACATGGGGTTAGACACCAAGATTACTTGGCTAGGTCAAATAATGAACGAGTTAGGATATGTTAAGGGCTTTATGCCCATCTTGGACGCCATCTTGAAAATTACACTTTTCTAGTGGTCAAACTTTGGTAAACTTTTAGTATGTTATTAAGGGCACCTAATACTACAAAAAACATCTAAAAAACCTTGTTAGAATTTTTTTGGTGGTTTTTTTTCATTCAGTATATGCAGCCGCCTAAATGGGACATGAACTGATGTTGATGTTGGAACATTTAGTCTTATTTCAAGAACGGTTTTTTTTCTCATTCCAAGGGAGACATTTGTTTGTTGTTCTTAAAACACGATCCTTTTTCTTGCTCCATTTGCAAGTCTTGTTTTAAAGGTGTATAGGAGGGTTTTCACAAATTTTAGAAAAGAACCGCCCTTTCCACTTTTTGGAAAAACTCTGGTCTTGTTTGATGAGCAGCAGAATGATTGACATTTAGGAGGACCAATAGTCAATCTTGATGATGTTTGTGAACGTAATTCAGGATTTAACCAGGAAAGAAGACGAAGATATTCAAGAGTTTGACTAAACAATATTGTATTCTCTCTACATTTAAGTACTATTATAAAACTATCTGAGCTCCTAATTCTCTAACTACTGTATCCCTATGAGCTGAGCTAAAAAACTTTCCCTCCAGGCCTGAAATCTATTAGAGGACGACCAGGTACTCTGCGAAGTCCTCTCTCTTTAATGTCTTTAAAAACAGTTTTATGAAAATGTGTAGAAGAAGAGGAAGGACCCCCAAAGACGTCATTTTTGCTCCATATATGGTAAGACCGGAGAGCCTGGTCTGGGTCTGGTCTGGTCTGGTCTCATCTCCTGTCCGGTGGGATAAGAGAAGACTCTGAAAAGAACACTTGAAGGCTATCAATCTTTTTGCTCTAAACTCAATGGGCCTCATTCACGAACGGTTCTTAGGAACAGATTTGTACGTAAATCCTACTTACGCGGTTTTTACGAAGAAAGTGGCATTCACGAATATTTCTCGTAACCAGAATTTCTCTTGGGCAAGTACAAATCCTACGAGTCCTCAGGAGCACTCGTACGCATTCAGTGCCGACATGTTCACACGCCGGGGTTGTCCTCTTTGGTGAAGTTGAATAAAAATACAACATTCCAGTGATATGTCCGTCATATCGATGTATGTATTTATTTATTTGTAGTAATCTTTATTAGTAATCTTTATTTATATACCGCCTTTTTCACTGCAGATCTGGCCTACTTTTTAATTCATTTTGAAATGAAATGTGCCAACGCTTTATCAAATACATTGGAAATCTTGCCGTGTATTAGTGACCCCTTCCTATTTATAGGGGGCATTTCTTTATCCACGGGCCACAGAACAACGGCATATATACTGCTGCTGCAGGAGGTTACTGGGTCCGCGCTGAGTCTCTGCGCTGGTCTCTCCTATGGATCTATACTGGTCTGCACTGGTCTCTCCCATATACGGGTCTGCACTGGTCTCTCCCATGGATCTATACTGGTCTGCACTGGTCTCTCCCATGGATCTAGACGGGTCTGCACTGGTCTCTCCCATATACGGGTCTGCACTGGTCTCTCTCCATACGGGTCCGTGCTGCATGCTCCTGGATCCATACGGGTCCGCGCTGGTCTCTCAAGTCTGGTCTATGCGGTCTATCTTCGGTCCGCGCTGGTCTCTGCGCACCGGTCTCTCCAGTCAGGTCACTACAGTCTATGCGGTCTCTCCTATAGGTCCGCGCTGGTTTCTGTGTGCTGGTCACTCCAGTCTCTCCTCGGGTCTGCATTGGTCTCAGCGCTGGTCCGCGCTGGATCTCCTCCCAGGGTCCAAAATATTTTGAGATTAATCTCAAACATTTTGAGATTCATCTTTAAAATAATACATCATATATTTTTAAATTAAGCTCATAACATTTTGAGATTAATCTCATCATATTCTTAGATTAATCTCATAATTTTGCTAGTTCGACTTTATTATCATAATATTTCGACTTTTAAGTCAACATTTTATAACTTTATTCTCAGTCTGGTAAAAGAAGAAAAAAGGGAGACTCTTTTGCTCCGTGTAACTCTTTGCTTTAGGCCTGTTGCTGTTTCCTCTGCCGTCTGCACACGGCCCTGCAGCCCCTTATATGGGCATTAGTGGGCGGTTACTTATGCTAAGTACCTATGCTAATGAAGCACCTGGCACGCGCGCTGTACTTACGAGGAAATGGGATTCATCAATCTGAGAGAACAGCTGCGAACAATTCAGCGGCTTACGAGTGCGTTGATGAATCCCACGTAGGGACTTCTTAGAAATCTACTTAAGGACAACTTGAGAAGAAAGTTGAGTAGTTTCTTACGAAGTTATTCGTGAATGAGGCCCATTGACCTCAAGCTAGTATGAAAACACACAATATAAAAAACACTTTTATGGAAACACTTCAGGATTTAATATAGAATTTTATATTTTCACAGATATTGATACATGAATAACAGAAAATCGAAGTGTGTTCTTGTATCGGCGTGTGCTGCATTTAAAATCTACAACATGATAGAAGTAGAAAATCCTCCTATACACCTTTTAAGGCTGTCAAAAAGTGCTCAATTTTAGATACATTTAACCAAATTTGAGCCATTTTACATCCCTTTTCACAGTGAACTAGAACACATCTGAAAAACACATACTGTATCTGCTTCACTGTTCCGTGGTACAGTAAAGGGCCAGACAAAAATGCGTCTTAATTGCGCGTATGCTTTTCTATTACTGCCCCTGCAAACACATGCTTGCACCCATGGGAGAGCGTGATGTGTGGATGCGGCAGGAGCAGGGTTGATTGCGCAGCGCTAATCAAATTCCCTCTCACCAGATGGTCCGCCTTCCTGCTACATGGCGTTTTTAGAAGCCCTCCCCCCCCCTGCACGCCCTTACCCTCTCCTCACCACCGAGCCTCATCGTATGACACAAAACTGGGATCATTAGCCTCAGTCGATGGATGTGACCGGGCATATGGCCACAGTCGCTGCGGATATAGATCATGGTTCAATAAGCGGTTTGACTGGACGAGACGTACGTTTTGTTTTGAGTATGTAAAGTCAAATATTAGGATTATAAAACCTGTCCTAGATTTTGGTCTGTGAGTTAAAAGTGTATAATTTCTGTCAACGTTTAAAGGCCTAGATATTGCTCCCCTTCATGGCCATAGAAAAACGTTTATAGTACTTGCGTTCATGTGACATCACAGCGTTCCAAAAAGCCACGCTGTTTCAAAACATTTCTAGTCTGAGTTTAGTCCGGACCAATCCACATGAAACAAAAAACTGTCAACTCAAGTTCTTTATCTCTTTTTGCCTAATTTCTTTCTCTCTTAAAACTGTCTAGAGGTGGTGACAATATTCCAAAACATGGCTTCCAACCCAACCTATGAAATCTCTATTTGAGCTTTTAGTGCTGGTGATGACAAATGGAAGAGGGTTTTGTAGAAAGAGGAGGTACTCTTATCAAATCTAGCTTTATCACAGAAGACTTATTAAATAATTTAAATATGTTAAATACTTTTGAAGTCACAGACATTCCCTTTAACAACTTTAAATGCGGTAACAATTTCAACTTCCAATGACGTCTATGCTGAATACTTTTTGAGATGTTGATTGAAATGAACTGATTTTGATGTTGGGGCAAAAACATTCCCCTGAGAGATTGTTAAATGAAATTTACTGTCAGTCTGGTGATGTCACATACATTATACAGTAAAAAAGTGAGGAAATTATGTCAACAACTACTTTTTACTGTCTTTAAATAGGATTCAAGTCAAAATGTACCTTAAAAGACACAAGAAAATGCTCCCATGGAAATAGATTTTAAATTCCAACTCAGATGTAGTTAATTCAATACAAACCAAGAGAGCACCAAGAGGTTTTATTTTTTTCAGTTTTTTTTTTCATTGTAATTTCTGTTCTCTCTTCAACCCCTCCATTAGGCCTCTCCCCCAGCGTCCTGATGCATCATTCAGTCCACAACATGGTCATGGCTCCGTCTTGTTCCCTGGCTCTCCACACTCTCCCGACACACCGGATTTGACAGTCAGATGGAGATAGTGCTGATATGTTCCTCTCTCCTGGGACCGTCCTCCAGAGACATCCATCAGAAATCCGCTCTGATACAAGTGTGATTAGCGCCGTGAGATACAAGCGGCTTTGTCTCATGCGTTTCTATGTGCGGAACATGATTGACAGGTGGGCGGGACTGAGTTACCTGAAGAACCAAAGAATGCACTGTGGACCTATTGTGTCATTGTGTTACTGCATGAAACGGTTTTGATTTTCATTCAGTCCACATGGTTAGTGGCACCACCTCCATGTGAAAGCCAGCTGACCTCTGAAGCTAAGCAGGGCAAGGCCTGGTTAGTACTGTAATGAGAGACCTCTGGGAACACCAGATGCCACAGTGGGGCAGCTGTAAAATGCCAAACTGTTTTCGTGTCCTTAGGTAAGACACTTCATCCACATAGTCCAGTATCTAGGTTGAGTCTGGTGTGTGTATGAATGGTTAGTGGTGGCATAGACCGGTTGCCTCACTTCAGTCATTCTGTCCCAGGGCAGCTGTGGCAGACTGATGTCATTGTGAGTGCAGGGTCTTCCATCAGAACTGGCATCACTGATTCTCTCTGTGGCACATGATCTTGCGGTGCTCTCTGTAGTAATAAACTAGATTGTACTTTTTGGCTATTTGATGTGAAAGGGACAACAGATGAAACCCTGAAACTTTGTTAGAGATGGAGGACTATAAATTCAAAAACAGAAACAATAAAAGACAAAAATGTAATGTTTGTGTGAAGCCAGGTCTCTGTCGAGCTCCTGCAGCAATTCGACATATTGATTGCTCTCCCAACTGCCAGTAAATATAACAACAAAAGCTTTATGTTCTCTTACTTCTCACCAAGACATGATTTTTTTTTTTTTTATGTGGTATATTATGGTTAGTCTGCAACCAGTGTTTCAACCTGAAGCTGTATATAAGTGAGAATTGATCTTTGAATAAATGATTTTCCAAACGCAAGAGCAAACTGAACACAGTTAAGATATACAGTATGTGCTCTTTAGTTTTGTCTAAATATACTTTGTCTGAGTCACATTATGTTTGACTCTGCAAAGTACAAGTGTGCGTGGAAAGCCCCCTGCATGAGGAGGTAATGTTTGTATTTTCTTATTCATATTTATTTAAATGTAGTGTAATGCAATAGAACCGCCTTAGGCACAATCGTCAAACTGCACTTGATGTTAGTGAAGCCAAATAACAACGTTGTATTCTTGAGAGGGAAAACAGTTAACATATTCTGTTGCTGTGACAATAGTGGCATTGCTTGCGTTGTTATTGAAGATTTTTTTTTTCCATAATGGCCCAAAGTTCTGCTGGGAAAAAGAAAAAAAACATCCACCACAGTGCAGAGACTTTTGAAGGACAATTTTAGACCTTGAGTTGCTCTCTGCATGCATCACAGATTCATAAGAAATATGGGAGAGCAATGGCCTTTTGGCTGTAAGAGATTATAACCGACTCAAACCAATGGCACAAATAATGGTAAAAAGCTGCTTCTCATTTGACAAAAATAGACAGAAAGAACATGTTTAAATCTGCTTTGTGAAATGACAGAGGGGAGGTCAGCAGCAGAGGATCAGATCAGAAAAAACAATGTGTGTGTGTGTGCGCGATGGTATTATTCTTTTAACACACTGAGATGTTGCTGAAAATGTCCCATACACAGGATTTCTGTCACAGCAACTGCAGTAGGCCTACAAACCCAGATCAAACTCAACTTTTCTTATGATATATAGTAGCAGTTTTCCCGTGTTATTTTTCATCAATATACTCAATACACTCCTATAGAATACCCCTACCCCTTCTTCGGCTCCTCTGACTGTGCTTAACCTACTGTACTTGATGTATATTAATGAGCCGTGCACGTATGTCAGAGGATCATTTACAGCACACAAAAGTACTTTGACTTTTTTAAGTACTTGGAAGGATGGACTATCTGGCTGAGTTTTCTTGTCAAACAGAGAAAATGATTCTCGCACACCGTCTTACTTGCAATATAAAAAGGATTTATTGAGTTCTAGTGCAGAAAGTAAAATCATTCAAAAAAATAGACTTAATACAAACAATGGGTCTCATGTATGAAACTTGCGTACTTGGCCGTACGCAAGTTTCATACATGAGGCCCATTGTGTAAATGGGTGTAAATGAGGCGTACCCAAAAAATGTAAACTTTTTGGCATTTTTCAATCTGGACGTGAGCGTAAGGTGCGCACAGAATTTACACCAAGTCAGGAGGCGGTGTAAATGCGTACGCTCATTTCACCCTTCGTCACAACACGCCAAAACACGCATGAAATTCAAGATTTGGACACCAATAAATATGTTCATACTGAAAAAAATTATAAGCTACGTTTTCGTTGAGCATCATGTTTCTAAATTTGTATTTGCGCATCAGAAAAGCTCAAATGGAAATACGCACATTTTTAATAAATCACAGATCATGATGAGGATCCTCTTCTGACATTATTGTATTGTGTATTATTTTCATCTATATCTTTATTTTTTATTTTTTAATGTGAAACGCTTTGTAATCCAATAAGGCACTTACTTACTTACAAATACACCTGGCTCACTTACTTACTTAATGTGTGACCATCTATTTCTCCATAAATCTCTGGCAGACCCTGCTTAATTACGCATGGCTATTTGTTTTGTCTCTTTCACCTCTTTCAAAGCAACGTATTTCTTCATTAGTTTTGTGCATAAAGCCCCATAAACGCAGCAATGGCAGAGATATGGAAAAGCGCTTTTTTGTGGGAACGGGCTCACAGGCAGAGCTGCATCAGGCGCCACAGAGGTCCCACCGCACTCGCCATATGTGGTGCGACGTTTTGGAGTTTCTCTGTGATATCACGGACTCATACGTGTCCTTTCTCTCTCACAGAGATTGCTCCATTGAATTCACAAGAAGATGTCGCTGACGCTTGACCCAGATGAGAGTCACCACTGAGATATTAATATTCATTCATTCATTCCTTTCTAAAGAGATGAGCGCTGCAGTGGGTCTAGAAGACACTAGGGAAAAAACGCGTATATATAACATAGCTGGGTTTTTTGTTGTTGTTTTTTTTACAAAATAATAAAATAAAACTCATTATAAACTTGTAGTGCGTGTCACTAACAGGCCTTTTGAGGCTTCCAACTAGACTTGGCGGCTGGCTTCCATGCTGAGATGTCGTAACTGGGTGTGAAACAGTAGCTCAGTTGGTAGAGCATTGGCCTTTGAGTCAGAGGGTCGTGGGTTCGAGCCCGACTTTCACCATCGACTCCCACTGTCTGCTGTCGTTGTGTCCTTGGCAAGACACTTAACCTCTGGGAACACCAGCCACAGTGGGGTGGTTACGGCTGTAAAGTGCCAAACTGCCTTTGTGTCCTTAGGCAAGACACTTGGTGGTGGTCGAAGGGGCCGATAGCACATACTGGTTGCCTCGCTTCTGTCAGTGTGCCCCAGGGCAGCTGTGGCTACAGTAGTAGTTTATCACCACCGTATATGGAGTGAATGAATAATGACATGTGAAGCGTCTTTGAGTGTCCAGAAAAGCGCTATATAAAACCAATGAATTCTCATTATTGAAACATGCGATTTCTGAATATTTCTAGGCATGACTTTCATAATTACGCTAGTTTTCACTGCGGCATTTATCAACAGCTGCGGCTGCGTACGCTCAGATCTGTGCATATCTCACACGTTTATAAATCCCGCATTGAGTCTGGCGTAAATGGAATATACACCAAAAATATAGACCCTTTTCTGCGCAAGCTTCATAAATGAGGCCCAATGTGTCTTTGAAATGGTTATGCCACGGAATACATACACTGAGTCAAACAATTTTGTGTCTTGCCTAAAAGGAAGAGTTTGCACAGAGACACAAACTCCTTTAGTCTTTTCAGAGCACTATCCAAATCTCATAATGCTGTTGAGAGAGAGCCCTTTTAAAAGCAGAACATATTTTCCTGAATAAACAGACCGACACTACGCCCACACACTCAAACAGCTCCGTCAGCACCACAATGCTAATGCACACATCTAACCCTAATGTCCTGAGGACGTGTGCACGGGTCAACTTCAACACCTCCTGCACGGCAACACAAAGTACAGGCAGAGCAGCAGAGGTATCAACAAATACACTGTCACATGTACGGTATGGGCCTCCTGCTGGTGCCCGGGGTCAGGACTACACATGGGGAGGGAGCGTTTCAGATTTATGGAGGAAAAATGTGGAACAGTTTTTGTGAAAATGTAAGACATACTTCTTCTCCGACAGAAACAAAAAGAGTTTGTTACTTTCCAGGTAAAGGCAAATTATGAAGATCTTAGAAAATCAAAAAAATCGTTAGTTTAGAGAGTTTAAAAAGCCTTTATTTTCTCATGGCTGGAATTTAAAATACGCACTAACGCGTTTCAGCCTAGCTTGGCCTTCTTCAGGATGCAAAAATCTTCTCCGACAGTGTTCAGATCCAGGTTGATTTGATTGCCTTTGCATATACAACTGAAGGATTGTATTTCTTCTCTTTTTAATGCACTGTGGTTATTCATTATTTTAATCCCTCGTGTGATTTTAATGTTTTATGTGATTTTAATGTGTTTAATTACCTGAGTGATCTTAATGTTTGTTCTTAATGCCCTGTGTGATTTTAACGTGTGTGACTTATGTGATGATTTAGGTCTCTTGTGATATGGGCTGTGAGGTACTTTGTGTTCCCTGTGTAGGAAAAGTGGTTTATAAATATAGATTGATTCATTGATTCATTCATTTTTTAATATACTGCCAATGTAGATCATTCTGTACAATACTGACATGAGACTGGGAGTATACAATACAGAGGAAAGGGGACAAATGATACCAATACTGTACATTTAGTTGTATTTATGTACCTTATATATACACCCTGAAGGTATTTTGTATTCAATCAGAAACAGATCTCAATGGGATTAAGTATAACACAACACTGTTTTTGCTTCCATTTTTCATGGGCTCATTTTAAAGATTTGAGAAGGAAGACAGACTTGTGGCTAATCAGATGCATAAGCTCAATGAAGCTGATAGGGAAGTGCTCATGGACAAAGTTTTGCTCTGGCTCCTCTTGACATTAAAAAGAAATCTGTTCTAGCCCAGTAACCGTTTGTGTTACATTCACTATTTTGGGCTGTAAAAATCCATGGTTTAGTGTTCCCTGCAAGTCTGGTGTTTACATTTAGATATTGTCTTTGTAAATCCAGGCTTTAGCTATTGATTAGCTTGAGTGGAAAGGGCCACCCCCGATTGGCTCAGGATCTTCACTGTCCTTAGATCCTCCTGCGATGGCAAAGAAAAGAAAAATATCTTGGAAAAGCCCACATTGAGCGAGGGATCGGCTCCCACGGACAGACAGGCTACAGATCCAGGACTCGGACTGTAGAACGAGGACTGAGGCTGTGTGGTTTAGGACAGAAGAGGCTCCCAGGCGGGGAGGGGGAGCAGCCCACGAGTCCAGGTGACTAGTCCACAGGTGCTATCTAAAAACAACTGCATGTCTGTGACTCATGAGGAAACAATGTTGGAAAAACAATTGCATAATATGTCTCATTTAACAGTCTGTAGTTCAAGCATGCCTTGTTCCTTTCATTCCAAATTCATTGTGATGTAGTGTATATATAGTATATTTATGAACCTCACTGCAAAGCTTTATAATCTTACTTTGATCTGACTGGTATGAAGAGAGAGAGAGAGAGATGAAAACATTTGTCATAGTTTCCACCATAAACAGCTAAACTACCTGAACTCAAACACCGTCTAAGGGCTCATGTTATTTGTTGCGTTCTCTACATTCAGTTCCATTCCAGGGTATGGCCTCCACGCCCAGGGGACACAGGGCATTAGCTGGGAACAGATGAGCTCTCTCTCTCTTCTCTCTCTGCTCTGGCCTGTGCCTACATATCCGAGACCCCTCACCGCTCCTGTGGGCTTTCATCCTCACCGCAAAAACCGCCGGGCGCCTGGCAACCGCCTGTACGTGCTGCTTTTTGTAAATGGACAGGACTGGCAAACAGTCACACAGCTTCATTTATTTAATCTCCGGCTCGCTGACAACTGGCCCCCTGGGTTAAAGACTGGAGCGCTGAGATGTGAAATGCAATGCAGTGGATGAATGAGAAAACATGCCAAACAGGAGTTGAGAATTAGCATCAGCTAGACACTCTGTATGTGTCGCAACAGTGGCATCTTTCCACCTGTAACTATGTAAGACTACATTGTCCCTGTCAAATAAATAAATAAATAAATGCTTAAAACAGGGTGAGGGGAGTTATTACAGTCTTTAAAAAACTGAGTGGATGTAAAAAGTAGCCTCTTTTTAGCTGTCCACTATACAACAATAAAGACCTGTGGTGGCACCTGTATGAGAGAGGCTGATCCCAAAAGACCTCAGAAGCTAAGCAGGGTAGGACCTGTTCAGTAAATTGATGGGAAACCTCTGGGAAAACCAGGTGCCACAGTGGGGCGGCTGCAGCTGCAGTGCTGTAAACTGTTGTTGTGTCATTGTGTGTGTGTCGGTGTTTAGAGGGGCACACACTGGTGTTCTCACTTCTGTCTGTATGTATTTTATATAAATATGAGGGTTGTATTGTGATACTGTTTTGGCCAGGACACCTTTGGAAACCTAAAGAAAGTTTTCTCTGGTCTCCTCCCAGGAGGTGCCAGAGCCCCCTCTTCTGGCTCTCAACGTGGAAGCTCATTTTGAGCGCTTGTATCTGCAATCTCATCCTTTCAGTCACTAAGCACATGACCATAGGTGAGAGAGGGGACACAGATTGACCATTGAATCCTTTGCATTTTGACTTGCATTTTGACTGCACCAATCTGTCTGTCAATCTCACGCTCCATCCTTCCTTCACTCCTAAGATACTTGAACTCATCCTCATCTCAGCCACTTCACGCTCTGCCCGACAATCCACATAGACACACAGGTCCAGAGCAGAAACAACAAGAAATAAGCCCCACTCAAAAAATGCAAAACTCACCCAGTGTTCCCAGAGGTCTCCCATCAGAGTATACCCAGACCTGCCCAGCTTAACTTCATGAGTCTGATGGGATTTGGCATGGCCAGTAGATTCTGTTGTCATATTTGCTCAATAGTACAAAAAAAGGAATTTTTGACAATAACCCATTTGTAACCCTTTATTGTTCACTCCTTGAAGAAATAAATGTTTTTGGGTTTTTTTCTGGATTTTCTAAGATGTAGGAGGACAAACAACACAAATTATGTTTTTTTAACCCCTAGTTTTTTATTATTATTATTATTATAGGTCTTTACCAAATCGTTGAGATGCAGAAAGTGCTTAAAACCGAGTGGATCCCCCAATAAGGTTTATTTCAGTTCCAAGCTTCAAGTAGATAATAGTCACTCAAAAAGTGAGCTACCAAATCGTCAAGGAAACCATTAAAGGGTAAACTGAGACCCCAACCAGTTAAAAGCCCTTTATTTATGCTACTTACAAGCGAGCCAGGCCTTACACGCAGGGTTTAACGGCCCCCACTAGTCGATTTAGAAAGCTTAAAATATATTGCTAGCCTTATTGCTCTGTCATGGACACGACCATACCACCATACCACTCTGATCGCCACGGAATCGTTCCAACATTATAGCCTTCTCCAGACAGATTACATTCTTTTCCCCCCACTACAACACAACCCTATCTCCGCTGCTCACTTCATCACATGGGCTTGAAAAGTGGGGGCGAAAAAGCTTCGATCGATATTCCAATAGTCCTCCTGTCCGCTCCACTGGCCCCAGCGCTATCCCGCATCATCGCCAACAACGTGGCAAGACAAATGGCTACGTGAGGCCAGGGCGGTGGAGATGAAAAGCTACGGGCTACATGCTAACATCAGCACATGCCGTGAATCCTAAGTGATGGAAGAGTACTTAAAAAAAAATGAAAAATTGGATGTGAGGTGAAGCTATGGGGCATGTTATGGAGGAAATGGGGTAAATGTATAGTGGCTGATAAAATGGGTGAATAAGAGCAGCTGCTGAGTTCCCCGGGGGGAGGTAGGATACTGCTTGGATGTATGGCTCGGCACGGTAAATGGGAGTTTTATTACACTCGTATCAATGCTGAGGTATAGGTTTATTCACATAGCAATAGTGAGCAACTGAGAGGATTATTTTGAGACGTTTTTATCATACTTGTTGTTTATGTCACTTGGTGGGTTGTGGGAGCATGTTTAGTGGGTCAACCTAACCTAGATCCAGATTCCAGATTTGTTTAGTTGGCATTTGCAGTAAAACCACATTGGAATACATTTAAAATAGTCCCCAGTGTGCACAAGACAAATTCAGAAGTAAAACCAGGTTAAAAGTACAGAAAAAAAAACTAATTAAAAAAGAGCAGGAAACAATTGATGCTGTGAAATTGATCAACGACAACAGTTTCAGTACATGTGCAGGATCATTAAAGTGCCTTGACCTAACCTATTCCAATATTTTATACCACTAATGGACAGGTCTCAAAGTCAAGGCCCGGGGGCTAGATCCGGCCCGCGAGACCATTTCCAGTGGCCCCTGAGACGAATTTAAATTAATACTGTATATTAAATAGCAGCCTTGATGGTAATAGGCGACAATGGCATGTTATCCAGTACTAATTTTCTCAAGAAAACAACCATGACGTTTACATGGACTACAAACCATGTGTGAACTAGACTACATTCCCCATCATACACTGGGGTTCACATGTGCACTGGTGCAAGTGACTGATGTAGATTTATTTACTTGGTGATTTTCCCCATAGACAAACGAAGAGATTAAAAGAACTGTGCCATGATGATGCAAAATGTGTTCTTGCCGGAGCAATAAATCAATCCTGCCCCTGAAACCATTTGAATATTTGACTTTGCATGACCTTTTCAAGTTTAAACATAACTATCGCAACCCAGAGCACAAAGAGGACCACGTAATTATGCAGACAAAAGCAAGTAATTGGGCAGTGTGTGCGGCTAATGCGGGTTCGCTCTTTGTGATGCCTGCCTAATAAATGCGCTGGTGTCAGATGCAGGAGGGGGCTGGATGAAGGCGGCCCGTTTCTTTGTAGAGCCCTGGGTTTGATCTGCGCTGGTTTGAAAGTGTGTTTCATTCCCGGCAGAAGTGAGCGGCCTTATCGCACATCTCATTTGTGCAGACCCAGACAAACAGACAGCAGCAGCAGCAGCAGCAGCAGCACAGCAGCCAGATGAGGGCCCACTCCATTCGCCTCTGACAAATTAGATTTTGGTGTGATTGATGCCAAATCAACAGCTGTAGCAAAGTTAAGGGGCGTTCACACCGGACTTAACTTCGGCGTCAAAAGCGTCAGGTTTCCATTGAAAGTGAATGGTGAAGCGCGTCAGGTGAAGCCGAGAGCCCCGGCGTCACTTGACGCGCGTCAAAAGCTTCAAGAGTCGCGCGTAATACGCGCTCACTTGAAGCTTTTGACGCGCGAAACGCTCGCGTATCACAACAATCCCTCTGACGCCGAAGTTGAGCAAAGCTGAGCTTTTGAAGCTTTGACGCGGGCTTCAACCAATCAGGAGACGAGGAGCAGCAGCAGCAGAGGGTCTGTCTCTGTCATGAAGAGAAGTCATGTATCTGCTGCTGCTGTTTAATTGTCATTATTGTTATTAGTAATATTATTTGTATGAGTAGTAACGTTCTGAGTAACAAAATCATTGTACACATGCTGTGTAGTAAACGTAGTTTATTTAAAATAAGAACAGGCTGACGATGAGTCTGGCTCAGAGCAAGGCAGCTCCGGGCGGGCGAGAGCCGGGGAGAGGCAGGGAGAGGCGGGGAGAGGCGAGCGAGAACCGAGGAGAGGCAGGGAGAGGCAGGGAGAGGTGAGCGAGAACCGAGGAGAGGCAGGGAGAGGCAGGGAGAGGCGAGAGCCGGGGTTTGAGAACTCAGACTGGGCAAGTGACATGCGGAAGTACCGCTGAAAGCGAAACTCCTCCGTACGCAGCTCCTAGAGTAAATGACGGAACTCTGCAAACACTGCAGCCTCTCAAGTCTGTGGTGAACCCAGAACATGTTTTGTTGAAGCCCTACAACAACGTTATTTTGCTTTATATAACAAATAAAGGCTCGCTGCTCATTGAAAAATCCACCGCTGTCCTGACCACAGGCAACAGAGAAGCTCCTCCCACCGGCGTCAGGCGCGTTACTCGCGTCAAAAGCTTCAAGCACCAAAATGACAAAACTATCCCGGCGTCAGTTGAAGCGCGTCAAAAGCTTTTTGAAGGTTTTGGTCTGAACGCGCCTTTAGAGGAGAGGGGAGGAAGAAAAGAGCTCAGACTGTATATATGTTTCATTTAGACTTGGAGCTGGTTGAGGACGCACAACTTTACAAAAGGTCTAGGACATTTATTTTTTTATTTTTTTCACTGACTAGGTTTTAACTGGTATAACATAATTCCCTTATCTAGAGTATGGAGTTGTTTTAAAGGACTCGTACTAGGCTAAATAGTCTTTGGTGGATTTTAACCCTTTAAGCGCCAGAGGTTTCTTTTCCAAAACGCTCAATTTTTACATCTTAATTTCATAAGGCTATAACTTAAAAGTGCTAAAAGATAAAGGCTTTCTGTAAATTAAAAATGTTTTAAGGATGGTCAAAAGTTTATGTAGAGAATAAATGCTCCCGTCTAATTTGCATATTATGACGTCATTTGGCGTTAGAAATAGTGGATTTTCGAGTTTTCATACAATATTTGTATTTTTCAAACTGACAGACATATATTGATCATGAATACATGAACACACACAGAACACACACTGTAACATTGTAAATGTTCATGAAAATAGTAAAAAATACAAATCATGGTGCTGGTGTGAGCAGTCTGACCAGACGCGCGCCTCCAGGTGAAGCGCGTCACCGCGACTCTTCTGCTGCAAATGTCTCCCCCATTCTCTCTCTCATCTCCCCTGCTCTCTCTCTCGTCTAACACACACAAGCCAAGGCTTCTCCAACACGTTACTGTCCCGGTGATTACGGGAGGCTGGAGGTCGCGGCGCGGGGCCCCGACGCGAGTTCCAGGCTTGTTTTTCGCAAATCTAACCTGTCTCCGAACCTCCCAATGACTTTGCCTTACTCTGAGAAACACTGTTCCCACTGCAGACCCTGTGCAAAGTGTCTAAAGTTAGTGTTTGGTGCGGTATAACACTTGCAGGCTGCCCCGCAGCTGCATTCGCTTCAGTATGATTTTCGCACTAGTTCAATGCGGTCTTGCTCGAATATTTTGTATGGGAGCATGAAGTTTTAGGGGCCAGGGAGGTAGTCTGACATGTCTGCCAAGTAGTGGCAGGGAGTATGAATGAATTTTGACAGTCTGTTGTACACACTCGGCCGTTTTTAACAGTACCGTTAAGTCGACCGTGGCGCCTAGAGGGTTAAAACCGTGTTACAACATTGTTCCCTGTCACCCAAAACAGACATCACTTCAAAAGGTGATAAAATATGAGGTAACAATAATTTCTTGAATCCACTGGTTTCTTTATCTTAATTTGAGTTCATTCTCTCAAAGTCTTAAAACCAAATTTGCCATTTTTTCTCATTTCAAGTGAGACATTTCTTGTACTTTTTCAAAACAAGGTAATTTTGCTTGTCACATGGACAGATCTTGTTTTAAGGCTGTCAGAATGTGCTCAAATTTGACATATTTTTCATCACTTTTTACAGTGACTGGGCTTTATTTACATCAGACTGCATTAAATACTTGAAAAGGTGCATTCTTATTCATAAAACCCTCCACACGCTCTTCTTGACTTCAAAAGGTACCACTGCAATTTTTTCAATCAAAGTGTATTTGCATGAGTCCAATTTACCGTAAGTACAGTGCCTTGCGAAAGTATTCGGCCCCCTTGAACCTTTCAACATTTTGCCACATTTCAGGCTTCAAACATAAAGATATAACATTTAAATTTTTTGTCAAGAATCAACAACAAGTGGGACACAATCGTGAAGTGGAACAACATTTATTGGATAATTTAAACTTTTTTAACAAATAAAAAACTGAATAGTGGGGCGTGCAATATTATTCGGCCCCTTTACTTTCAGTGCAGCAAACTCAGTCCAGAAGTTCAGTGAGGATCTTTGAATGATCCAATGTTGTCCTAAATGACTGATGATGATAAATAGAATGCACCTTTGTGTAATCAAGTCTCTGTATAAATGCACCTGCTCTTTGATAGTCTCAGGGTTCTGTTTAAAGCGCAGAGAGAACCATGAAGACAAAGGAACACACCAGGCAGGTCCGAGATACTGTTGTGGAGAAGTTTAAAGCCGGATTTGGATACAAAAAGATTTCCCAAGCTTTAAACATCCCAAGGAGCACTGTGCAAGCAATTATATTGAAATGGAAGGAGTATCAGACCACTGGGGCGACAGTAGCTCAGTTGGTAGAGCATTGGCCGTAAGGCCAGAAGGTCGTGGGTTCAATTCCCACCTCTGCACCTTCTCCATCGACTCCCACTGATGACTGCTGTCGTTGTGTCCTTGGGCAAGACACTTAACCCCACTTTGCCCAAAAGCCCCCACTGAAAGATCAAGGCTATGCTCACACTCAGAGAGCAGCCGTCCTCCTGTGGACTCACCACCTGCAGAGGGTCAGTGAGGGGCTGGTGCTATGAGACTTGGGTGGCATCTCTGACTGCCACCCCCCTGACCCAGAAATGGATTAAAGGGTAGAAGATGGATGGATGGATGGATGGATCAGACCACTGCAAATCTACCAAGACCCGGCCGTCCCTCTAAACTTTCATCTCAAACAAGGAGAAGACTGATCAGAGATTCAGCCAAGAGGCCCATGATCACTCTGGATGAACTGCAGATAACTACAGCTGAGGTGGGGATGGTGTGTTCAGGGTGATGAGCAAAAGTTCGATTTTGGTTTCATCTGACCAGAGCACCTTCTTCCACATGTTTGGTGTGTCTCTGTTAGCAGGCCTGGCTTTGAGCGGCTGGATGGCAGTGAGATATACCCTAACAAAAGTTGACGGAGGCAGGCTTCAGCTTGGTCCACTTATTTTTATTTTCTGTTTTGTTTCCTTTTTTTTTAAAGTGACCAGTGCAAACAAAGAAAAGGGTGCAAAGATGCAAAACAAACCAACACAGTGGATGGAGGACAGGAGCATGTGTTCCCCAGCAGCAGGACAATGGAATGGTAAAAATGGGCGCCTTATATACTACTGGGTAAAACCAATTAAAACTCCAGGGGTATAGCATTAACATTAGCTTCTAAAAACTATGTTAAAACCCTCCATTAAAATACCAATAACCAGTTACAATAATAAAACACCCTCCTACAAAAATATCTATACAAACTATGACTAAAACAGTGCTAGATTCCCCCTCCACCAATTCATTGACTTGGTCCAGCCGGAACCATAGATGCCGGTGTTTGTGCCCCGGGGACTCTTTTGGCCCACGCACCTGGACACAAGACAGTGGTGAGTAAACACATTTTTAAAATACATATCACAGCCACACTTATATCATTCACCCGCTAAAACCACACATCACACACACCCGAACCCATACCAAACACAACTAACTCAAACACCACATATATTACACAAAGCCCCATTCAAACTGTTATGTTTGTCTCCGCAGACCGGACTCGGGACAACCCAAGCCCTCAATAAATGTCTTTCTAAACCCAACAGTTGTGTGCAATTTATTACATGTGCAAATTAGCATGTTAAATATGTGTACAGTGCAATTTAAAGTGTGATGTGACATTTAAAAGGTAAATTCATAAAGTGCAGTGCGATATTACACGTAAAGAAAAGCTGTTCTACGTCATGGTGCTACGTCCCTTAGGACTTCGCTAGTGGGATATCACTCGTGACCCCCAGGTCACACGCCAGAGAGATCAAAATAATTTGCTCCAATCACCAGCCACCTTCCTCTATAAATGCCCCTGCACAAGGCCGCACCCCCTCTTTCACTCTGGCGCCGATTGAGATCTACCAGTACTTACTTCCAGAGAAAAGATGTCTTCTGATGCTCGTCCGAGTTCCCCTTCGCCATCCGGCGTCGGACGTCGTCGTTGCTCGACGTGTCGAGTCAGGCTTCAGCGCACGGACCAGCACTCCAGCTGCTTCATGTGCCTGGGCCCAGGCCATGCAGCGTTGAGCGCCACCTGCGCCTTGTGTCTTGTTCTCCCCAGGGAGGAGAGTGAACGCAGGCGTGCGTACCACGCCGCTACAGCGCCCCGTCCGGACTCCTCTCAGGACGAGGAGTCTGAGACTGACTGGGCCCCACTTGACCTTCCACCCGTGCCCGCGGAGTGGGGTGACTGTGAGGACGGAGAGATCTCGGAGGTCGGCTCTCTCCTCACGCTGGACGAGGTGGTGTCGAACCCGGAGCCGGACCGCTTCCCGCTGGACCACATGCCTGGGCTCTACTCCTCTGCGGCGGCCATCATGGATGCCCCCCTGCCACCGCAGCCGACCCAGAAGGTGGAGGACTTCACCTCTGGTTACGCCACCCCTCGAGGGAGGAGGAGAGCGCAGCCCACGTTGTGCCCGCGGATGGACCCGATCGTCCATTACGCGACACGTGAGTGGCCAAAGCCCCTAGCGGCCAAGAGGCCCGCTTTGGGCTACGGTATGTACTGCAACGTGCAGGACTGGTCCTGGACCGGCGGGGTCCCGGACATCGAGGATTCGGTCCGCATGGCCCTGCACCCCTCCGCATCCGTGTGGCCCGGCACCAGACCTCTCCTTCCCTCCGAACGGGACAGGACGTCTTTGGCTATGCTGGACAGATGTTACGCCAATGCGGCACAGGTCGTCGCTGTGGCAAACAACATGGCCTTCATCACGGGGGCCCTGGATAGGTCGCTCTCTTCTGGCCAGGCGCTCAGTGGAGACACCTTATCTCAGGCAAGGACCACTTCATCGGCGATCCTGCGCATGTGCCAGGCGCTAGCTGTCGATGGCGGCCGCTCCATGGCAGCAGCTCAAGTCGGGGCCAGGCACCTTTGGCTTGGGCTAGCTAACATCAGAGAGGCGGAGAAGAGGCAGCTGCTGGACCTGCCTGTTTCCCAGACATCCCTCTTCGGTCCGGAGATGCAGACCCTGGTGGCTAGACTGGAGACCGCAGCCAAGGACTCGGCTAGCCTAGCCCAGCACCTAGCGCCGAGGCGCGAGGCCCGCCCACCAGCGCGGAGCCGAGACAGAGGCAGGGAGCGTTCGCCCGGGAGGCGCCCTGGTCCATATCCACGCTCCGTGGCTTATCGTCCCCCCCCCGACGAGGCCCCCGGGCCCAGACAGGCACACGGGAGGCTCGCGGGACCAACGCACCCACTGCCGACCTCCCTATGGCAGAGGAGGTCGGGGTGGGAAGAATTCTTTCAATAAAGGCCGACCGGCATTTCATCATTACTCGCTGTCTGAGTCTCATTTGGGGGTATGTAACATGTCAAATAATCTTGTGAATTCTGATTGTGTTACTTCTCGAGCACATAACGTTGCTTCGCTAGGCCTGCAGCCCCCAGAGCAGGGTTTGCAGTGCGCTACGCGAGCTACGAGCTCCGGTTCTCTGGTTCATGTTATGCCCTCCCAGAGAGAGGGCAGGCGGAGGGATCTGGTGAGTAATGATGTGTGTGCTTCGGCCGAAGCACACACATCGGTGTTAGCTAACGGTGTTAGCATCTCTGAGCTACAAGGCTAACACGGGGTTTCCCACTCCAGGGGCTCGCCCCCACCTCCATGAGGCAAGAGCCAGGGGGGGGCACAGCAGCCGAGTCACGTGGGGTGAGCAGTCCCGTACTTATGACGTGGGGGCCTGCAGGACACGTGACCGCCTCCGGCGCTCACGGTGTGACGCAGGGGGCCCCCCGGCCCTTTCGTCCACCCCCCCTCCCTGCTAGGAACACCAGGAGAGGGCGGGGCCGTGACGTCTCGTGTTCCAGCTCCCGTTCCGCCCCTCACAGACTTCTACAGCATCTGGAGGGAGCAAGGTTTGCTGACAGATCTATGGCTGGAGAAAACATTGCGCAGGGGTTACGCACTGCAATTCTCCCGAAAGCCACCACCATTCCGAGGCGTACGGGCAGCACGCTCTCAGGTACGGGGATCATTAGAGGCACTGCAAGGGGAGGTCTCCTCTCTGCTGAGTCGAGGCGCGGCAGTGGAGGTAGACCCGCAGGACGCCACCAGGGGGCTGTACTCCCCTTACTTCTTAGTGCCAAAGAAGTCAGGCGGGGTGCGTCCCATTTTGGATCTGCGCGTTTTGAACGAGTGCATTTCCAAACTGCAGTTTCGGATGCTGTCCACAAAGCAGCTCCTCGAGTGTGTCAGGGAGGGAGACTGGATGTCCTCCATAGACCTGACAGATGCTTACTTCCACGTGCTGATAGTGCCGGAACACAGGAGGTTTCTGCGCTTCGCAGTGGGAGAGAGGAATTACGAGTACTGCCGTCTCCCCTTCGGCTACGCACTCGCGCCTCGGACTTTTTCCAAATGCGTGGAGGCAGCACTGGAGCCGCTCAGACGTGCAGGGGTAAGAATTTTAACCTACATAGACGACTGGTTAATTCTGGCCTCATCCAGGGAAGTGGCCGTGAGCCACACGCACTGGGTCCTGTCCCACATACAGCGTCTGGGCTTTGTGGTGAACAGGGAGAAAAGCAAGCTGCAGCCAGCTCAGCGCATGATTTATCTCGGTTTGCAGTTAGACTCTGTGACATTCCGTGCTGCATTGTCCGTGGACAGACGGATGAACATTACCCGTCTGGCCAGGGAGGTTCTGGCGGGCCCCAGAGTCCCCGCTCGGCGCCTCAGGTCCCTGCTGGGAATGATGGCGGCGGCTCATGCTGTGGTGCGGCTAGGCCTGCTCCACATGAGGAATTTTCAGAGGTGGTTCTCACGCCTCAGGCTTCACCCCTCCCGGGACGGGGGGAGGCTGATCTGGGTTCCCCAAGTGGCAGCATCGGACGTCAGGTTCTGGCTCACTCCGGGTCTATTGCGGGACGGAGTGACTCTGGCCTGCGCCGTGTCTCACGTGGAGATGTTCACGGACGCGTCGCTCGAAGGATGGGGCGGGGTCCTCGGCCAGAGCTCTGTAGGAGGCTGCTGGTCGGACTCAGCCCGTCACATCAACCTGCTGGAGATGGAGGCAGTGCACAGAGTACTGCTGCACTTTGCTTCTCAGCTGCAGGGGAGACACGTGATGGTGCGCTCAGACAACACCACAGTGGTCTCCTATCTGAACAGGCAGGGGGGCACCAGGTCCCCCGCTCTCCATCGCATGGCGACGGTGACGCTGCTGTGGGCGGCGCTTCACCTCCTGTCTCTCACGGCGCGGAACGTGGGGGCCGACAGGATGTCCAGGGGGGGCCCACTCCAGGACGAGTGGGGCCTGGAGTGGGGCCCCCCCCCCCCCCAGCCCACGGGTAGCTGCGGAGGTTCGGCCGTCCAGTGGTCGACCTTTTCGCCAGTGCAGAAACCGCACAGTGTCCGTCCTGGTTCGCCTTAAGGGCCGCGGACGAGCCGCCCTTAGGCGTGGACGCTCTGGCTCATTACCCCTGGCCAGAGGGCCTGCTGTACGCTTTCCCACCAGTGCGTCTCCTGCCGGTCCTGCTGCGGAGGATCGAACAGGAGAGGAGGTCGGTGATCCTGGTGGCTCCGGACAGTCCGCATGCCCGGTGGTTCCCCTTCCTGAGGGGCATGGCGGTGATGGAGCCCTGGGCCCTCCGGGACGAGCCGGGGGCTCTAGTCCAGGGGGGAGGAGCCCTGTTTTCACGCCCGATAATCGGCCGCAGGCTCTGGGTTTGGAGGCTGAGAGGCGGAACCTCGTAGACCTGGGTCTTCCCCCTGCGGTGGTGGAGACCATTCAGGGGGCAAGGGCGCCGTCCACTGTGAGGGCCTACGCCACGAGGTGGAGGCTCTTCAGCGACTGGTGCGGTTCCCGTTCCTGGGATCCCAGGCGTTGCCCGCTGGAGGGGGTCCTGGGATTCCTACAGGAGCTTTTTGACAAGGGGAGGGCTGTCGCCACCTTGGCGGTGTTCGCGGCAGCCATTACTTCGGGTCACGACGGATTCGGGGGGTTCACAGCCCGCTCTCTTCCGTTGGTTAAACGTTTTCTGCGGGGGGCGCGCAGGAGGAGGCCCCCGCTCCAGAGAACGCCCCCGGTTTGGGACCTCAGGGTGGTCCTTAGGGGGCTGTCGGGTCCGCCTTTTGAACCGGCGGCGGAGGCGAGTCCCGAGTGTGTCGCCTTTAAGACGGCCCTCTTGCTGGCGTTGGCGTCTGCTAAGAGGGCGGGCGACTTGTGTGCGCTCTCTGTCCATGCGTCTTGCCTGTCCTTTGGAGAGGGCGACGGCATGGTGGAATTGTGGCCCAATCCGGCTTTTCTCCCAAGGTCATCACGTCGGCCTTTAGGTCGAGAGTCATCAGGATTAGGGCTTTCTATCCGCCACCGCATGCCTCCCACGAGGAGGAGCGGCGGCACCTTCTGTGTTCTGTCAGAATGCTGAGGCATTACCTGGCCATGACGTCGTCATTCAGGTTGGGTGGTAAGCTGTTTGTGTGTCTGGGCCCCAAGAACAGGGGCGCCCCGCTGTCGGCTCAGCGGCTGGCGCACTGGGTCGCCACGGCTGTGCGGCGGGCGTATCAGACGCAGGGTCTGGCCCCCCCGGTGGGCTTCAGGTCGCATTCCACGCGTGGGATGGCGGCCTCTACGGCCCTTCTCAGGGGGGCGTCGGTCGAGGACGTCTGCCGTGCGGCTTCTTGGGCGTCGTCCTCTTCTTTCGTCCGGTCTTATCTTTTGGATGTGTCGGACCGGTCGGTGGCCCATTCCGTGCTGAGTGCAGCGGACTGAGTTAGACCGTTTAGGTCCCTCCTCTGAGGGGGCCTTCGGTTGACTTTCCGCCCTGGTTCAGGAACTCTTGGGAGAGGCATCCTACAGGTGCGGTACATATATGTGTGTTTGGTCGGTCAGGTAGTCCACGTGAGGAGCTCTTGGGAGAGGCGTCCTGTGACTACGGATGACATACGATCTGTGTTACGTGGGGGTATCCTTGGTAGGAGTGGCCCTGTAACACGCATTTGTTTCTTCTGCCCTGAGTCCTCTCACTGTGTGAGGGTCTTGCTCGGGCGGAGCTCCAATCACCCTTCGCTGGCCTGCTGGGAGTACATGTTCCTACGGCCTCCGCGTTGTGTCCCACTAGCGAAGTCCTAAGCACCATGACGTAGAATTAATAGTTACCTAATGTAACTTAAGTTCTACGAATAGGTGCGTAGTCCCTTAGCTACGAGCCCATCAGGCCAGCCCGGCTTGGCAGAGTTCAAGAGGGGGTGCGGCCTTGTGCAGGGGCATTTATAGAGGAGGGTGGCTGGTGATTGGAGCAAATTATTTTGATCTCTCTGGCGTGTGACCTGGGGGTCACGAGTGATATCCCACTAGCGAAGTCCTAAGGGACTACGCACCTATTCGTAGAACTTAAGTTACATTAGGTAACTATTAATTCTTTACAGTCTCCCAGGTGGCTTGTGGCAAACTTTAAACGAGACTTTTTATGGATATCTTTGAGAAATGGCTTTCTTCTTGCCACTCTTGATTTATGCAGTGCACGACAGATTGTTGTCCTATGGACAGACTCTCCCACCTCAGCTGTAGTTATCTGCAGTTCATCCAGAGTGATCATGGGCCTCTTGGCTGCATCTCTGATCAGTCTTCTCCTTGTTTGAGATGAAAGTTTGGGACGGTCGGGTCTTGGTAGATTTGCAGTGGTCTGATACTCCTTCCATTTCAATATAATTGCTTACACAGTGCTCCTTGAGATGTTTAAAGCTTGGGAAATCTTTTTGTATCCAAATCCGGCTTTAAACTTCTCCACAACAGTATCTCGGACCTGCCTGGTGTGTTCCTTTGTCTTCATGGTTCTCTCTGTGCTTTAAACAGAACCCTGAGACTATCAAAGAGCAGGTGCATTTATACGGAGACTTAATTACACACATGTGCATTCTATTTATCATCATCAGTCATTTAGGACAACATTGGATCATTCAAAGATCCTCACTGAACTTCTGAAGTGAGTTTGCTGCACTGAAAGTAAAGGGGCCGAATAATATTGCACGCCCCACTTTTCAGTTTTTTATTTGTTAAAAAAGTTTAAATTATCCAATAAATTTCGTTCCACTTCACGATTGTGTCCCACTTGTTGTTGATTCATGACAAAATTTTTTTTTTTATATCTTTATGTTTGAAGCCTGAAATGTGGCGAAATGTTGAAAGGGCAGAATACTTTCGCAAGGCACTGTATAGTGCACTTCTACCACTAAATGGATGAGTGTCATTCAAGTCATCTCTTAGAAATTATTGTTGCCATGGGGATGTCTTTGCTTCACTTGGAATGTACAGAACCTTTCCATGTTCACTGCTCCTTCACCTCCATTCAGCACTAAAAGGCAACAAGTACAACATAATTTTGACCCAAGCATAAAGCAAAAGAGTGAACCTTTTAGAAAGTATTCTAAAAATTAAAGGTGCACTTTATTTAACCACGTAGTGCAATTCATCCTCTGCATTTGACTCATCCTAATGCCACTAGGGCGTCTGTCAGGAGCAGTAGTCGCAATAGTAACAGTGCCAGGGAACCCATCTCCAGATGTTGTTGCTTGGCTTGGTCAGGACTACTGGAGCTGGAGGAGTGTGCATGTTTTTAGTGGTTGGGGAAGCTGGAGCACCCGGAGGAAACCTACGCAGGCACAGGGAGAACATGCAAACCCAGGATCTTCTTACTGAGAAGCGAGAGTGCTATCCACTCAGTCACTGTGCGTATTCTAAGTATATTCTCAAGACCATTCGTTAAGGGCCATATATACAAATAATACATCATATTTGATCAATAAGACAATACCATGATTGCAACCAAACGAGAAGAAAAGAGAGAAATCAAAAGTATTTATTTACTGTTGGCCGAATGGAGCCAGGTCCATATTATTGACAGAGTTGGGGCGGTATGTTACGAGCCAAACATGCTTTTTAGATTAATCAGACCCGTATGAGCGGCGTGACAGCGGCGCGTGCAGAATTACAAGTTATCGAAATTTGGGCTTCCCCATAGTCCCACTGTTACGGGAAAATCAATATTAATCAGAAGCGCCAGCGAGAGGCCTGAGCATAAAAGATGCAGAGTTCTGTCAGGGAAATGAATGCCAAAACAAAAAGAGAGGCACGAGTGGAGGGAGACGGACGTCTGTGTTCAAAAGGCTCACAGCTGTTTGGAGCTCTTTGCCTTATAGGAATATTATCAGCGAAATGTGGAAGCTATCCACTCTGTCAGATTAGAATACTGTGACGTCTGGACAAGTGTGCAAACTGTAGAAGTCTCCGCTGATTCATGGTCCTGCATTGTTCAATAATAGTAGGTGAACAACATGGGCTGGTGGGTCAGAACAACCAGGCCTTTAACCCGCCTTTATAGTCCGTATAGTACCGAGTATACACTGTAAAGTCAAAAAGGATGTTATGATATGTGGAGATTATAACATAGACTTACTAAATGCAAAAAACCATAAACATACAGAAGAATTCATTGACACAATGTTTAGTATGAACCTGTTTCCGTTGATCACTAGACCATCAAGAATAACAACACATAGTGCTACCCTGATCGACAACATCTTTTCCAACGTTCTAGACAATAAATTAATTAGTGGCTTATTATTGAGCGACACTAGTGACCATCTCCCCATCTTTATGGTGTTTAACTTAAACCTTAATATAACACAGCAAAGAAATGCATTAAGATTTGGCCGGCTAATAACCAAGCAGTCACTTATAAACTTTAAGAATGATCTGTCTGCTCAAAGTTGGGAAAATGTATTCAAACAGTCTGATCTAGACACAGCTTACAATGTCTTTCTAGAGATAATCACTGCATTGTATGACAATAATTGTCCAGTTAAAAAGTACAAACAAAAACAGGAAACCGGAAAACCATGGATAACGAAGGGACTATTGAATGCCTGCAAAAAGAAAAATTATTTGTATGATTTATTTATTGTGAACAGAACTGTTGAGGCAGAAGTATACAAGTATACAAAAAATAAAAAAATAAACTAACCAGCATCATGAGGAGAAGTGAGCAAGATTATTACACAAAACAACTTGAGAGTAATAGAAACAATACTCAAGGAATGTGGAAAGTCTTAAATAGTGTCATTAGGAGCAGTCCAGATAGTCCTTGTTATCCTGAATATTTTGTGGACAATAATCCGGTCGTTACGGATAAAAAGGAAATTGTAGATACATTTAATAATTTTTTTTTAGAGGTTGGTCCCACTTTGGCCCAAAAAATCCCGACTTGTAGCAAGCCCCTGGACATTTCGACTGAAAAGAATCCAGATTCAATGTTTCTCACGCCTGTTAATGAGATGGAGGCCCTGGATACCATCAGATAATGCAGTAATAAAACATCTATGGATATACATGACATAAACATGAGAAAAGTTCGGAATGTGGCAAATGAAATTTTACAACCATTTACCTTCATTTGCAACTTGTCATTTCAGTGTGGACAATTCCCAACCAAAATGAAAGTAGCTAAAGTCATCCCACTATTCAAAGCTGGGGATAAATATTGTTTTACCAACTACAGGCCTATCTCCCTGTTGCCACAGTTCTCCAAAATTTTGGAAAAATTATTTAATTCAAGACTGCAACATTTTATTGATAAACATCATTTGTTATCCGATTCTCAATATGGTTTCAGACGTAACAGTTCAACTTCACTTGCTCTTATCGATCTTATAGAAGGAATAACCAACCGCATTGAAAAAAGGAATTTGTCATTGGAATTTGTATTGATTTACAGAAGGCATTTGACACCATTGATCATGTCATCTTATTACAGAAACTTGAGAACCATGTTAGAGCTATCAGGGGGATAGCTCTAACATGGTTACAGAGTTATTTGAAACACAGACAACAATTTGTCCAACTTGACCAAATACAAGGGTCGATCGTTACTGTACATTAATGAATTTTGTAAATTATCTAAATGCATGACGTGTGTACTCTTCACAGATGATACAAATATCATTATGTCTGGGGAGAATTTGGAGCAACTTTTGGAAGAAGTAACTAATGAATTACAAACAATTAAAAACTGGTTCCATGCCAATAAATTATCATTAAATCTAAAAAAAACTAAAGTGATGTTCTTTGGTAGGAGAAAATTGGATAAAACTGTGAACATATTTATTGATGATGTTCAAATTGAAAGGGTCCAGCAAAATTTGTTCTTGGGGGTGATGCTGGACGAAAAGATTTCCTGGAAACCCCATATTAGTTATTTACGTTCAAAAGTTGCCAAGTGTGTTGGTGTCATTAAGAAATCTATGTTCTAAATATAAAAGTTATAACAGGTATATACTGTTATAAAACAGTATTGCCTTTGATTACACTCCAGAGAAGAGCACTTAGGATTGTTCATGAAGTCCCTTACAATGAACACACAAACCAGCTTTTTCTTAAGAACAGTGATTTAAAATTAGAGGACTTGGTCAATTATAAAACTGCACAAGTTATGTTCAAGGTATCAAAACACTCTCTTCCAGCAGATATCCAAAATCTTTTTTGTGACAGAGACACTCAGCTCCAAGTGAGTTTGAGAAGAGTCCACAGATTACATCAACCACGAGTCAGAACAACACTTAAGTCTATGTGTATTTCTGAAAGAGGAGTGAGTTTGTGGAATGGACTCAATGAGGACCTGAAAAACTGTTTAAATTTGACACAGTTCAAACGATTTTTTTAAAGTTTTGTGATAACTTTATGCAATTGTGATAGTAGGAGAGGGGTGTGGGGTTGGTGAGTATTGGGCCTGTGTGTGTGTGTTGTGTTGTGTTGAATGTTCAATGTCTTGTGTTGTAATCATTCGTGAAAATGACTTGTCTGCAAGTAGAGTGTGTGGGGGGGTGGTTTTATATAAGCGTAAGCTTCCATCATTCCCCTTTCAAACCACGCAGACTTTGTATTTCTGTTTTCCTGTATGTATACACCTGCAGGTTGGAAATAAATACCTATCTAATCTAAACAGGGATGGAAAATAAGTCAAGAATTGCTCAACTTTGGCAAAACTTGTCTTAATTTAAACACATTTAGACTGCCTTAAAACAAGATTTGCCAATGGGACAAGAAAAAGGATCTTGCTAAAGATACAAGAAATTTCTGCCTTGGAATGAGAAAATAAAGCAACAGTTCTTGAAATGAGACTAAATGGCATCGTCCCATTGGCAAATCTTGTCAAAATGTACACAAATAGAACACCAGATTACCTCATATTTTTTCATTTTTTGCAGTTTAGCGGTAAATCAGACAGCAATAAAACGAAAACAAAAACCTTTTATAGCCTGTTGCCCACGTGTAGTTCAGGTGAAGGTCATAAAACTACACACAAGTGCCATTACGCTGCTGAACATATGTAATCTGCTCAGCAACCTGAAACCATAACTCGTTCTGGTTTCAGGAAGTTAACACCTTATGCAGAAGGCTGTAAAAACCTTGTTAACAAAAGCAATAATGCGCACCAGTTTTAAGTGAATTTCCAAGTTCTGGTTGTTGTAAGTAAGTAATGTTTTTTTATAAAGTGCATTTTTCCGACCAAGGTCACCCAAAGCACAATGTTCAGAGTTCAGATATTTTTCCATTCTCCTCACACCGGCGAACACAATGGAGCATCAAAGCCTCCAATCAACACCATCTGTGCACTCATGTACTGTATATAGTGGTGGGAGAAACCGGAGCACCTGGAGGAAACCTACGCAGACACAGGGAGAACATGAAAACTCCACACCGAAAGCACTGCTGGCAACACATATGGGTATCTCATTCACCATTGTTAATTTTGCAGGATAACACAGTACAATCTCTGAGCTATACACTTGATACAACTGATAATGTCATAACTGGGCTCAAGGCCATGACAAAAAATGGACGCAGACAACTAAACTGGATACTCGGATAAGTGTTTTTTATTTTAAAAGAAGATTAACCCATGTATGACAAATAAAAGTAGCAATGAGATGTGACTGTCTGTAATGTCAGTGGTGAAGGTGAGTGGATGGTTGTGAGGTTGTATGGTGCGATGTGAGGCGTGATGCTGAACTAAACCATAAAGCTAACAGAAGATAAAGTGGTGTGGCACAGGATGCAGGCTGGGAGAGAGAAAGACAGCCTGACACAAACGATCCGCCCACAGCTCTACCTGCACACAGATATCATAAGACAGTCCTAGAGAATGACCACAGAGGAGGAAGAGATCGTGACAATAACTATCAATGGCTAATCAAAGTCTCAACACCTAGTCATAGTCGAGGGCGAAGCTCATTCTGCAAACTGGCTGTGTGTGTATCTGGCCTTGTTCACTACAGTAAAGGGGTTTTTAACATAACAACAACATATACTTTTTCCATAAACGTTTGGGCGGCTCTTTCCTCGTAAATATGTTTTTGTGAAAAATAATGTAAAAATGTTGAGTATGAAATTTGAATGGATTATTAACTTGTTGTGTAGTGCAATTCCCTGGAGTCTTCTTTGCTCTCTGCTGTGATTAAAAATATCTTTTTTTTTATTTATTTTTTTGCATAATACGCAATCATCATCATCATCATCAATACTAATAGTACTACTTGTAATACTACTTCAGGTAGGGCCATATGCCTTTGCTCCTTCCTACTCTCTTTTGAACAAGAATGGAATTGCAATTTGTTTTGTTTGTATGACTAACAAAAACATGGACACAAAAACCAAATGAAATGAGTTCAGGGGACAGAGTATCAGCGCCAAGGTCGGGCAGAAGGAGCGCTTGATGAGTATGGGATCGAGTTTATACGGAGGAATGTTTGGCCCATTCGGAGGACTTTACAAGCTCACGAGGGTCTGTGAAATCCTGGTTTCAGGCCAACAGAAAGAACATCCATCCAGGTTTTCTATATGGGAAGACATAGTGGTGTTTGGATTAGCTTGAGTACATGAAGGCAGGTGTGAGTCATTTGGAGGGGATTAGGAGGAGAGCGCGGGACCATGAGGCAGAAGGAGATGGGAGATATGGAGAGGAAGGTAATGTTTTAAAGGACACACTGCATACAAATTAGACTTTTAGACTTTTTAGGGATTTTATAAACAGATGCATATTTGTTTTTTGCTCCATCCACACTAATATCAGTCCCTAAGCCCCAAATGCTCCTATTTCATACGATGACATGGACATTAATGTTTTCTGCTTTTTATAAGAAAATAGCATCCTCCAAATAAGTGCTGGGAATGTCTCCAGTCAACAAAAAGAGCAATGCAGGCCAGTTGTGGAACATGGGTATAAACAACTTTCGTGCCTGGTTACCTGGACATAGGATTTTACTGGGCAAAACAAAGGTTGAGACGGTGGCAGAGTGGTTAACACTCTAGCTTCTCAGCAAGAAGGCTCAAATTCCGGTCGGAACATGGCCAGTCTGAGTGGTGTTTGCATCTTTTTCCCAATATCTGGTTAGGTTTCCTCCTGGTGCTTCAGTTTATCACAGAGCAGTCACACCCTTGAACTCTCGCCTTGTTTAAGTATAGGATATGTGAACTTGTATATATATAATGTAATTTATGTATACATTGGATATAACAGATTTTGGACAGTTTCATAAATATGGATTTATATTTATCTGTGGTGTAATTATTCTCTGATACTTGCACTATTCCACTTCTGGTTAAATGCTAAAGTGCATTTTGTTGCATTGTTTAGAACATCATAATGACAATAAAACATAATATAAGCCGGCTGCTTCACTGTGGCAAACACCGCTCCAAACAGGTTTGACCCAGTGCCATTGAAGGATGGATCAAATGCAGAGAACAAACCTCCATGGGGACAACACTAACTTACTCTGACCCAATCTGTTGATAAGTGTAAAACCCATATGGTACGACTATGTGAGGCCTTTATGATTTAAAAAGGGAGACACTTTATTTGTCCGCTTTATTTGTGGGGAATTTCAATGTGGCAGCGCACACACAAGACAGTCGTAAGAGCAGACGAAGAGCACACAAATTATACAATATAAGTATCCGCAATGCTTCTTAACTAGCTGTAAATACTTGGGCTACTGTATGGGCTGAAACTGGGCTCCCCTAAAAATCGAAAATCTATTTTGCTCAAATCCAAGGATATAATAATCAAACAGTTTCTTTCTTCATCATGATTCATTTCAGAAACCAGAGAGGTGCAGTTGGCTCCGCATTAAGAGCAGAGACGTGGGTGGATTGACATGCAGCGCACATTTCATAACAACTCTCCCACATGTTTGCATCAATAAAGTAATGTTACCTGTCTACAGTCGCCGTGCCAACCTCCTAACCCTTCACACAAGCATTCAATCATTTGTTACATATTTATTGATTGAAATTCGCAGTGGGAATTTTGCATTAAGACAGGGCTCAGTGCTGTAGAGCTGGGCCTATAGCGACTTTGTTTGGATGGGATTTCTCTCCACTTTCATTTGTCAACCTGAGGAATTTCATGATGTAAACACTTATTTTCTCTTTCTGTTCAGACCAAGGATCTTTCAACACTGCCTTTGCTTTTTTCTCTCTAATAAACTTTCATTATTTTACTTCTATTGATCAGTATTAGTCGATCATAATAGAGGGCTGCCATTTTTGTCTCTATTCCATTCAATGCAATGTATTTTTATATAGCCCTAAATCCCAACGGTAGTTATCTTAGAGGACTTTACAAAACCCTTTGATTCGTCAACACAGATTAGAGAATCAAACAGTTAATACACAAAACACATAGAGTCACTGGTCCATAAGGGTGGAACGGAGCTTTGGGCCAAGAGCCAACTTTTGGACCATCCTGTAAAGACGTTTTCGAGAGGTAAGAAGATGTTAGCATTGGCTAATTCTTATTCCGGGTCCACCCCCATCGGCCCGGAATGATATTGCAAGTATGTCAGCGCACATTATTTTGGCCACTTTTGAGCCTTGACCCGCCCCCACTGCTATCAACAGACCAGCGTCACAAAGCGCTTTACATTTGTTGTGGACATTTGTCTCTCGCTCCACACAGAGATGAGAGTGTGGTCGCCAGTACAGGAGGTACTTGCCAGCTCTATTGTACATGTTTTTAGTGGTAGGGGAAACCGGAGCACCTGGAGAAAACCTATGCAGACAAGGGGAAAACATGCAAACTCCACTCAGAAATCCATATTCCATCCCAGGACCTTCTTGCTGAGAGGCGAGAGTGCTAAACGCAGACAAAACTGAAATGATTGTCTTTGGTTCCCAGAAACAAAGAGAGAGCGTCATCTGTCATTCCAGTCTCTGTCCCTAAAACCTTCAAACAAGGTCAGAAATCTAGGGGTAATACTGGACTTAAATTTTAATAGCCACATCAAATCAGTAACATCAGCAGCTTTTTACCATCTAAAAAACATTGCCAGGATCAAAAACATAGTGTCTAAAGCAGACTTGGAGATTCTTATCCATGCATTTGTCTCCAGTAGGTTAGACTACTGCAATGGCCTGCTCACAGGTCTGTCCAAACAGGCTGTAAAACAGCTGCAGTACATTCAAAATGCAGCAGCTCGAGTCCTGACAAGAACCAGGAAGTACGACCATATTAGTCCAGAGCTCAGGTCTCTGCACTGGCTTCCTGTGGCTCAGAGAATAGACTTTAAAACAGCTCTGCTTGTGTACAAGTCTCTCCATGGCCTCGCACCAAAATATATTAGTGACATGTTAGTCCCATATGAACCAGCCCGGACTCTGAGGAGCACAGGGACTGGACTCCTGTTATTGCCCAGAGTCAGAACTAAACATGGGGAGGCAGCTTTTCAGATTCATGCTGCTAAAATCTGGAACAGTCTTCCTGAAGATGTGAGACAGGCCTCCTCTCTGAGAATGTTTAAAACCAGGCTAGAAACAGTGTTGTTTAGCTGTGCATGCAACTGAGGGATTTTATATTTTTATCTTTCTTTTTAATGTTCTGTGATTATTTATGATTTTAATGCTTTCTTACTTTGTTCAGCACTTTGAATTGCCTTGTGTATGAATTGTGCTATATAAATAAACTATATAAATAAACTTGCCTTGCCTATCCACTCACCCAATAATACAAAATACTGTATATCTTGCACTTTTTGCACATTCCCTCTTTGCACTATTCCTGTTTTTGCACGTCCTGAGTGATACTTTTAATGCCAAATGTGACATGTACATTTCTCCATTGTGAGATCAATAAAGTCTATCATATCTAAACTATAAAAACTATCCTTTTATCACTAGCAATAACAATTTGTGATAAATGATGAAAAGATGCAGTTGTACACTATCAATGTATATTATTCAAAACTCACACAGTAATGCAGGTATTCAAGTCAGTATTCTGAAATTGTGCAAAGCATTGACCAACGCTGTCGTCATAAATGTCACAAAAAGAGCAGTTGGAATAATAATCCTGCTTTGTTCTATCGTTTATGAATTACTTTCCAATTTAAAAATGATCCGGCTGCACGGAAAAACCAAACGAAAGGATAACAAGAGAAAAATCAATTTCAAAAAGTTGAAAGAAATAATTGAGCCAATATTCATTTTCATATTCGCTTCCAAAAAACTCGTCTCGCACGCCTTGCACACACGATTTTTTCTTTTCTTTTAATTAACCTTTATTTAACCAGGAAAGTCCCATTGAGATTAGGAACCTGTCTTTCAATGGAGTCCTGGACAAAAGTTACACACAGTTACATACAATTACAGATTATAAAAACGTTTACACACCATTTCATACAATCACAGATAATAAAAACAGTTACATGTCAATGAGGACGTCTCAAGTCTCAAGTGCTCACAATCTGGATTAAAAAAAAATCCAGTCTTTTTTCCCAGTTCTGTGCGGGTAAAAGGAACAGCGAGCAACAGAAATTAATTTGACCGCAAACTGTGAGAATCAATATCTATGTGAGTAAATGGCAGATGTAAGAGGGCAGTATCAAGCATTGCCTTACAAACAAAAGAGCACCAGTGTCCAAACCTCCTGGTGGACAAAGAAGGCCATTCCATTCCACAATATATTTCACAGTGCTGAGTTTACCACAGTATACATGGGTCTGTTCAGCAGGAACGTACACTCAGTCAGGACCTGGGGCTCCGCTGGCTCCTTGGGCTCCAGGTTCCAGGCAGCATGCAGCACGGACGCGCCCGTTATCAGAGCTTCTTTTTGGGCCGGGCCTGGCGGGAGACGGCCCTGTTCAATGGCGGGCGCTACAGATAGCCACCAATCAGAGGCAGCAGAGCACCATAGCCCTGCAATAGATTGTGTGTGAGCGTGTGTGTGTGTTCGTGTGTGTGTTTGAGCATGGATGCTGTGTCTGTGCTGGCTTATCTTAAACAATGTAAATAGAGGGATAGTGTGAGGGGAGGGGGCAATGGGAATGGAACGATAACTAAAAGCCCTGGATCCAACTTTTATTGTCTTGAAAATAACTATGATGCATTCTTTGAGTTCATTTTGGCCGTTGTATATGATAAAAAATATAGATTCGACACTTCTGGTTTTGCTCCCATTTCTCATGAGCTGAAGAAAAATAGCTTTTGTGACTCATTTTACTGTACATACACCTCAAATCTTTGCCTCAGGTTAGCCACTATAAAAAGGCTAAGCTAACAAGGGTAAACAAGGATTTCTTTTTTCGGGGTCTAGGGGAATCAGAAAACCTTTCGACCTTTCCTTTTCTTATGCAGTGTAAGACATCTTCTTCACAGAGTTGATCAGATTGTTTATTGTGGCCAGTGGAATGTTGCTCTACTCTGTCTTCATTAACTGTGGGAAGTTGCTGGATATTGACAGGAGCTGGAACACACTGTTGTATACGGCGATCCACAGAAACTCAGATGTCTGTGCAAGAAGTGGGGTGTTCCAGCTTACACATAAATCTTTTGTGTGTGTGTGTGTATAGAATGAAATGAATATGAATATCCAAGTAATACAATATACAATCGCTAAAAAAAATCATTCTCAATTAGTGAAACTTCCCCATCTACAAGTATAAATTAACCTGGCAAAAGCCAGATTGATGATTGTGTAGAACTCTAACGCGTTCTCCGCGATATCAATCTGGGATTTCTCCCGGAGAATCCTTTCGGGGAAAGGAGGGGTAAGCAGCAGAATAGTTGAAGCTGATTGGGCGAAGTGACGCTGTGTGCCCGCCTACCAAGGTTGCCGTCCAGAAATGTACAAAGCGCCTCTCGCTGTTCATCTTTCAAAAAAGAAATTGGAGATTCTGCTAAAAATGACTTTGCGTCCGTCCTCCTGCGTAGCCATGTTTGTTTTGCTTCGGCCCGGCACTTCTTGCTTTCGTCAAACCCGGATATCCCGCCCTAAACCCCCAGACTGGCGCGTGATTGGCTCGCACACCCAGTGGTTCGACTCGAAAAGTGTAAGCGGGAGCGGTACAAGATGTATTCTCGAGTGTTTGTGAACTCACAAATACCGCGAGAATTCAGCTTGCAGGCAAGGTTAAGTATAAATATGATAAATAGGAAAATTGTATGTACATGTTCATTATGCACATTCAATTGTGAATAATAGGCATTCAACATGGAGTGATGTTATTGAAGACATAAGGAAACGTGTGTTTGACTGAAGTAAATACCAACTCTAATAGACTAAATAGACTTCATTGATCGCCGTATGATTCAGGACCCCAGCCGCAGATTCTTGTACAGATACTTGTACTTTTGTATTTCTTTTTCAAAGGCATTCTATTCTATTTTTCACACCATAAAGAATTTGCCCTATTAGTGTGGAGGGAGCTAAAGTCAACAGTGTTTTTGATGAGGGCACAATCTTGTAACATAGCATACCTGAACTAAGCTGCTTTTATTTCTATTTTTTAGGATAGTGAAAAGCAAAATTGGTCCAGACACAGTTTTCACACGAACCATCACATCCAACTTTCGCAACACAATGAGATCAGAAGCACTTTTCACAGTTTGTAAAGCACCTGCTCGGAGACTATAAGTTAGCGCTCCTGCTGCAACCTGGTAAAATCTTTTCTCTCCTTTTGACTGATGTCTAATATCCAGTCGTAACACACCATTTTTCATTCTTTACTGTCCGAACAAAGCAGACGGATTTTTTTTGCTTTTCATAACATTGTTTTGGATCATTATTGAGATAGCTAATGTTCCAAATAGGCTCCACAGGTGTCATGGATTTTCACTTTGCAGCAGGCAGAAGATGTTATGTTTTTTATTATTCACAAAGAGCTACTGGCAAATGATAATCTGGAAGGTTTGACATGAATCATCCAACAAAAACATGTTTCCTTTGAATGAATTTAAAGCTATAGCAAAGCTTCGTAGAGGGCAAAAGCAAAATGCAGTCACCTCTCAGCTGCTACGATTTATGTGCAAAACATTACTCCAAAGACACACACACACACACGCACACACAGACACTAACCCACAATACACACATATTTATGACAGTGTGGGAATATCGCCGGCTCCTCGGTTATCAATGTTTCCCTTTTGATGGATGACTTTTATTGTAATTATTTATCGAAAGCCAGCCACGCGATAATTAGAAGAGGTCCGGCAGGGAGGAAAGTGCTGATCCGCGGGGAATTCCGAGGAGCTGAAGGTGATAAAGTTCACAGTTCTGTTCAGAAATCCGTGTCAGCGAACGAGGAATCGATGATCACGCCTAATGGCATACTAATGACGAGGCTGCGGATCTGAAGCCAGCCAGCCAGCAAAGAGCTACAACTGATCAAGGAGGAGGAGAGATGGAGCGAATCAAGGATAGATGGACTGGAGCGAAGGATACAAAACAAAGGGAAAGAACAAAATCATAATCGTGAGGGATGAAAGGAAAAAAGGATACAAGAACACAAGGGAACACGCAATGGATGAAGGTTGGAAAGAACATGAAAGACATTGGCGTTTGTTCACGAGGCCAATGGTTGGTTGGTTCAATGGTGTTTTTGTGCTGGTAAAATGATAAAGCCACCAGGGATTTAAAAAAGAAGCTTGAATAGATGGGAGTATTGGCAAATAGACCAAAGCGTTTGTCGTATGATCCCAGCTGTGATGTTCTGTTGTGTGCTGAGACTAAAGCCCAATTTACACCAAGGAATATGTCCAATGTAAAGTTAGAAAGAGTTCAATTCATTCAGAAGATGCTCATTCATGCCTTGTTCCGTCTTCCCCTGTGGTGATAATGGTGATATGCGACGTCCATGCATAAAATATAGACCCCCGACCTGATTTGTAAATTTCTCCATTGTGAGGAGATCAATCAATTTGATCTTATCTTATCTTATTTCAGAGCTAGAAGGAGTCGAATAACATATTATGCAGCTATAGAAGTGCATCTCAGCTGTTGGAGACTTACAGAGAAAAAACCCAATTGTTTTTATTTTTTATCACCTGTACATGTTTATCCATATATTTCATGAAAATACGTTCTGAAATAAGACATATTAGTGAGTTATTCTTATCGCCCCCTTCACGTTTTGTTTTACTTTATTTATTTATGGTAATTTTATTTTTGTTATTAATGTTAATTTTGAATGTTGGTATTTTATTTTAATTTGTTTTTTCTTTTTTTAATCACCCCCCTCCCCTCTTGTCTCCCCCACCTTCTCCTCCCCTGTATAATAAAAACATAATAAATATTTCAGTCTGATGCAAAACATGTCATCTTTAAGACAAGAATTTCAGCACCAGCTCCAACCAGAATGCAGTGGGGAAGCAGGGCGTCCACCTCTTTCTAACCCTAACCCTAAAATATAGTACATTTTGAGAAACACGTTTAACTGGGATATGCAGGATAAGCAATCTGACACAAATCTGTAGTTATTGCGAAGACGCTTAAAGACGCTTGCTCTGGAATGAGGATGAAAGAAAAACCATTTGCAGTCTGAACACAACACACTAGTTCCACTCTGCTGTCTTTATATTTACTAATTTCTCTCAGGCTTAATTATTTTCAACCACGGTGACGGTTTTCCTCTCAACCGCTGCTGTCATGGAAATGAAAAATCACAGTCTCACGCCGAGCCAGCACAAACACAGTGCATTGAGAGTGCATAACCAGGGAGAGTATTTTTACATTAAATTGCTGAATTAACAGATGTAGGGAGCTGAATTTCTAATGAGGAGAGAAAAGAAACAAAGTAGTTTATAGTGAGTAGTTCTCACATTCAGTTTAAAGGGCAAAATACAGCTCAAATATGCTCCATTATGAGTGTAAAAAGGAAGTACGAGAAGGCTAAAAGGTTGATCAATTTCCGTGTGTAAAAGTCATAATTGCATTGTGCATGTTTATTTTACATCTCTGGCAATGAGAAGAAAAAAATATACAGTTATACTGTATATATTAAAAATATATAATGGACAACAGCGAGTTTATCATCCACATGGAGCAATCTCACACTCATCTTTTACAAGGACAACTTTTTAAAGGAAAGAGCAGCACACACAAAAGCCCAAACTCTGGAGTACGAGCTGAACACACTTTGGCAAAGAGACTAGGTCACAAGGCGGGTTCAATGGCAATATGTTCGGACACACCAGCCCATGTCTCTCAGTCTGACAGAAAGACCTGGGGGTTTGGTGAAGAGTGGGCAGCTTCACGTGTGTGAAATGTTGGTCTCTATCATATCTATAGATTAGTCTGACAGGAAAACCACCATCACTCAGCCAATCAACAATGCAAAAGATAATCATTGTAAAGATTCTCAAGTTATTACAAGATTACGGCTTAGTCTCCACACCTCCTGGTGAACCCTAGCTCAGCCAGTCCAATATCGCTCAAACAAAGACGTCTCCATTACATACATATTGCTCTCGTCGATACGAATGCGGAGCTCTGGGCCGCTTCGCTGGATGACCCTCTCCTTCTGTGGCCGCTCCATCACGTTGTAAATGTCATCGCAGAGCCGCCATCTTTCATCCTGACTGAGCCCCATCCATCACCGCTAATTACGCCTCTGAACGAACGCACTGGAAGGTTAAACCACGCACGGCCAAATGAAAGATATACGAGGAGGTATTTTTAAACATTGGCGTCAAGGTAACGCAAATGATTCAAAACTTTCGGTTCGGAGACTTCCATCAGGGACCATCAATGTGATCACTATTATTAAACATTAAAGCTGGGGAACTTTTTAGTTTGTTTCAACAGAAAGTAGTAAAAAAAAAGTAAAATATACTGAACAAAAAATTGTATCATATTTGATCTTTTGCATGTTTGTAAGAAAGAACCCTGTGAGTCGCTTTTGGACTCTTTGGATTGAGGACCCATGGACTGTGTGAGAGTGGTACTTTCCATTTTCTGTCTTAAAAAGCTGATAAAATGACCCAAACTGTTTTCACAGCAAGAGACTAGTTACATCAGGTACAGTGGACCCTCGTTTATCGCTGGGGTTAGGTTTTAGAAAATACAAAACCGCAAAAGGAGCAACCCTCATCACACACTACACACACACTTCATACACTTTTCTAACCTGAACTCTCGACTGCTGAGGTGTGATCACAGATATTGTTTGCTTTTGTAGGTCATTTACTGTGACCATGTAGTCCTCTGAACTTATCACTGTGGTGCACACAAACCACAAAAGTGTTCTGGTGACTTTAGATAAAGATAACTATACTTGCAGTTGTGTGACGTTGTATATGTTGTTGGAGTATACACGAGAGAAGCACACTGCAAAAAAAGCATGGGCAAAATAAAATGCTTACATTGTTTTAAGTGGCTTACATAAAAGGTTTTAATTTCCTAAGTAATAAGTATATGATATATTTCTTTAGCAATAGAAAGTAATTATTATTATTATCATTATTCAAGATCATGTTAAAGGGCAGTGCAGTATGTTTCTGTTAGTAACACAGGGATAGTATAAGCAGTATTTCCTGATCTGCAGTTAGAGGACTGGACCTGGCTGGATTTCAGGTTTCTTGTACACTAGCCAACAGAATAAATGTATTTAGTCTGGAGATCAGATTACATTTAGCTTCACTTGAAACAGAACACTGGGCAGTACACGAAATCCAATAATGACGGTAAATATAGATACGCAAAGTGGCTGAAGGATACTTTCATTTCATAACCAGTACATAAAAACATTTCCAGTCGTGATTATGTGTACGATAAGCTGAACAGAGTACAAGACCCAGACTGTCCCGGACTCTGAAGGAGCATTTAGGCCTCAGCAGCAGCACCCATGGGACCAGCTCCACTTGTTTTTTCTGAAGCCCACACTTTTAGACATAGAAGACCACAAATTGGGGCTAACAGTAGTCCAGGGTTCAAATCCCAGTTAGAACAGGGTATTTCTGAGTGGCGTTTGCATGTTCTCTCCTTGTCTGCTTGGATTTTTTTTGTGCGCTCTTGTTTCCCTGACCACTAAAAACACGCACATTGGCCAAACGACTCATCCAAGTGGCATTACAGGATGGGTCAAAGTTCCGAATGAATAAAGTGTACATATATTTATTCATAAATACCAAGAATAGGGCAGCAGTCTTAGCAAAAGTCTGGGCGTCTATGCTCAGACTGCTGCCCCCGCGACCCAGCAACGGATGAAGCGGAAGAAAATGGATGTGTGGATGGATAGATTTGATACTGTATAATCTCACGCAGTTTGCCCATAATGCACTGGAGGGCACTAGAGAGTAACACACAGTACCTAAAACATGTTAAATCTGTACGTCAAACAGTTGCTGTCTAAACTTTAATTTTGAGATAATTGATTTGTTTTGTGATGAAGTCGTACCCTGTCACTGGCGCGAGGGCGGGGCTTAGTGTGAAAAGGCGGGAAAACTTCTGATTGGATCATTTGTATCAAAAACAAGGAGAGGTGGACATCTATCAAATCGACTAAGAACAACATATTGAACAGTATGAGAAGGCCCAGGCTTGATATTAACCAAGTCTCTCCTACATTAAGAAGTTTATCATGGATGGAAGAAAACATTTTAAAACTTTGGGTAAAAATAAAGCACTGAAGTGTATGTAAAAGTTTGAATAACCTTAAATTACATTCCATACAAATAGTCGAATCAACAACTTCCCAATTACATACGTCTAAAGTGGCCAAGTTCCCAGTATGCAGGCCTCATTATGAGTTCAGTCGCCTCTTCTCAGAACTGTGGCCTCTTTATTTTTGCTGTGATGACAATGTGCGGCCGCTCACTGTTTTATGCACTCACTGTCGTTTGGCTAATGAGCCCATAAACACACACCTAACTACAAATTGCAAATGTACCAACTCTATAATGACTCATATATATCTGCAGATGAGACGGTGCAGAGAGGATGTCAACAACTGAGCAGGATATGACCAAGTCTGCTGCAAAATTAATCATTCGCTCTATTTGCGCCTCATTTCTCCTGGTGACTTCAGTACACCTGGTATTTTAGAAGTGTTTTGTTTTTGATTTCTGCAACAATAACCAAAAAGGTAATACACAGTTTTTTTGTTCCTGCAGGGAAATTTGTCTTCCAATGCCATATTAAAGTCAATCTGTCTGTTCCCTACAGTGCAGCGCCGCCTTTGCTTGAAGATTTTACCCATGGTGCTGGTTTGAGTGATGGGGAAACCATAGCGCACGAAGGAAACCCAGCCAAACACAGGGAGAACATGCAAACTGCACCTTCTTTCTGCGAGAAAAAGGGAACTCGAAAGAGCTTTGGAAGTCTTCATCCAAAAGGGAAAAACATCTTCTGTTTATATGGAGCACTGATTAAAGTTTCACGATTCAAGAATTTATTTGCCATTTCCAGTAAAAACCACATTGGAAAAACTGCAAGACTTCTGCAAGACAGTACACACCAGCCCTCCTGCTCCTAAATGTACCCCTCTTCCAGTTTACTAGTTCAGCTCTTGTTTTGTGGAGTTCTGACTGAAGTCTCTCACTTTTAGTTGTTTTTAAGTATTTTACTCGTACAAAAAAAAAAATCCCTTGATGGCTGATGGACCAGATTTACTGTATCTATGTCCAGCTCTATCTCTGCTGTGATCACAGTCTCTGCACATGTTAGAGTCAGTGGACAATTTGAAGTCGCAACTTCAGACTTTGTTTTGGCAGGCTTTCTTGCCTCACTGTACATAGGTCCATCTGAAGTGCGCTTATGATTATTCTGCATTTTCGTTTTTTGAAACTGATGTGTACTATTTTTTGTGTTATAATTGTGAAGCGCTTTGTGATTCTGGTCTGTGAAGGACGCTTTATAGATAAACTTTAGCCACTTTAAAAAACTTACTTACTTGGACCATGAGATTTTACCTGGTCCACAGTCTTTCTGGACCAGGTAAAATCTCATGGATAATTGCAAGCTGTCAAAGACTGTCATCCCTTGTCCTTCGCACTAAGAGCAGCAGATTGGCCCCTAAAGAGGTGTGCGTGTTTGCCTGTGTTGGTGTTGCAGAATTAACAACCCTATGCTTGTCCATTTGTTTGAAAAAAAGGCATAAAATATCTCTGCAACTCTGTCCATAATAAAACAGCTATCGCAAAATACAGCTCCAGGGTTTTTATTGTTTCTTTGTGTTTGTCCTTTCGAAAAGCGGTTCCAACACAACAACTATACACTTTCCTCTTTGCCCAGATGATTCCAGCCTTTAAATACAGGTGTTTCCACAACATTTTTGCACTGTCTGATTCTCTGATCGGTGTTGGTGGATTCAACCGCTTTGTTAAGTTCTCCAAGATAACTACTGTCGTGATTTAGGGCTATACAAGAATACATTGAATTGAATTGAATTTCCACAGCCTGTTGTCAATTTCTCTTTGCTATTGAAGTTAATATCAAACATTTTCAGATTTGGACCAACCTCCCTCTCATGACCTTTCTTCATCCCATCCCAGTCGCTCGTCGCGGCCCCTCCCTGAATCCGTTCACACTCCCCCACTGTCCCAAAGCCGCTGGCCGTTTGATGCTCTGCTCTCTCACCGGCTGCGGACCACACGGGATGCCTCACATGCAGATGAAACGCGGAATTAGCTTTGAACACCCGAGCCGCGTTAGCTAACCTGGAGCTATTATGCGTACTCGCTAAAAGATCAGTAGCCGTTTCCCTTTCTTCGCTCTTACGGAGCCGAGCGTTGCGTTACACAGTGGCAGATTGTTGATGTCGCTCTAACCCCGCGCCCCCGTCACCAGGCAAAAAACATAATCTTGACAGGTGCAGAGGAAATTTTAGAAGTGAACTGAATGCGTGTCTGCGGTGTATGAAGAATCAGAAATGGGATACAGTTTGAATAGATGGTTTTTCTCATGTCGACCCCATCAGACTCCTTCTAAGTGTTTTTCACACATGTTAAAAATGCATACATGTACATACGGTAGAAACCAAACAGGAAAAGGTCCGAGCCTCTCTGACTTAACTTTGAAATCCTTTATTCTTGTTGTTGTTATGTCCCTTCAACAATAAAGGATTTTCAAATTAAGTGTTGGACCTTTTCCTGTTTGCTTTCTACTTCATTTTCCGTCGGATCCTTGAAGAGTACCTGACCACTCACCTTTACTTTTATTTTTTGATCCCCGTATGCACTCACTCTTTATATGTTTTTGCATGCATATTGTAGTTTCTCCAGCGTGTTTTCGGAAAGGCATCTGAAATCCCCCAGACATGAAAGTGTGTGAGCAGTCTGGGCTGCTTAGACTGCTGTCACCTCAACCTGGCAATGGACAAAGCAGAAGATAATGGTTGGATGTTGTCAAGGATTAGCCCGATTACTCAGTTTGCAGTAAGGACAGTCCAATGGAAGGATCAGTTTGTCATTGATGTGATTGTGTGGTGTACAGTATATCAGCCAACATTTCCAGTGTCATTTTAATAGTCCATTACCTTCTATCAAACACTACCCATGAAATCGGCTGCTTAAGACAGAGATCAAGACCCACTCATTTTCATTTTCAAAATCACAGGGTTCTGATTGGTCAGGCCATAACCAAGACTCCAGTGTGAAAGCGAGAGCGAGCCTTTGTGTTGTCTTCGGCATATGTTATATCTGTGAGCTAGGATGGATTATCTCGGCAAAGGAGAAGTGCTCTCACACAGATCAATCAGAGCAAACCCAGAATTTCTTTTAGATTTTTATCAATAATTAAAGATGCAAAGTTCTCTTCCAGTGCTCTGAAGGAAGGTGGGACTGGAGGAGGTAATATAGTTAATAAGGTGCCATTCTATTAAGAATTTTTAAACTAAAATCTAAAATATACATGGAGCCAGTGCAGGGATCAAAGAATCTGAGCGACGTGGTCTCTGCACTTTTTCCCTTAACGGTTGGGCCGCTGTTCTCCTCTCCCTGAAGGCAACTAAGCTGAGCCTGGTCAATGGCAGCATAAAGGGAGTTACAGCAGTCAAGCCTGGAGGAGATTAAACATGAATGGCCTTCTCAAAATGGGTGTGTGGAATATAAGGTTGTGAATATAAGACCCAGCTTGAAGATGCTCTGTTCAGAACCAAAAATCAGTATAGCACACTTTATTATAAGGAGGTATTTGATGGAAAATTCTTTGGAGAAATCAGGAATGCGCTGCCCTTTCATGTATTATTATTTTTTTATCTTATTTGATTGCCTTACTTTTAATTGTGTTATTGTTTCAATGTTGTTTGTGTAAACATCACTTAATATTATTGTATTCACTTAACTGTTAACAGGGTTATATCACTGTATTATTCCATATGAAGATGTCTGGATATATTATGCCTTTGAGAAAATGTAAAGTGATTGTCTTTTTGCATTTAAAATAATAAAAACATAAAGAAAAACATGATAAAAACTGTTACAACATCCCACCTCTTTTAACAACTATAACCAGGAGTGTTGAGATTCATACACTAATATACTATTTGCCCATGTAAACCTACAGGAATTGATCTACAATAATTGGACTTCTCATCCTTGACCTTTTTACATCATAACAGCTTGGTCATCCTGTTTTCCTCAAGAAATCAACTAGACAAAATTCCACGTCTCAGCTTCCTGTGGAGAAAACCCAGACAACATGTACAGATAGCAGTTAGACTTTCCTCTGTCTGACATGGGCCTGCCCGCTGCTATTGCAATTCAATACCAGACTAAACAGCAACAAGGGATCTCCCACAGAGCAGGCCGACCGCACCGCCACAGCTCTCATCGATGGCATCAATGAAACCGCTCCGATACAGCATGTTCTTGACCGAAACACCAACAAAGTGTCCCAACCGCTGCCTCACATCTGCCCACGCCAACATCCTCGCTCCCAGGGGACAGGGCCATAGCTGCAGCCGCCCATCTCTGCAACATTACAGCTGAAAACCTGTTATTATGGCCATTTTCTTGTTGTTTAATTTTGTCCTATTGTTTGGTCTATTATTGGTGAGAACACATTTTTGGCTGCATTTATTTATTTTATGGAATAGGAGGTTTTTGTTTCGGTGCATTGCCTTGAATACCCACTTAGGGAAACACCTCAGGGAGTGGGGTAAGCCTGGGTATACACTGTATGCCAACAGTTTTAGACTTTGTTTCTGAAATAATTTAGTTTTTTTGGTGATTAATGGTGTTCTGTGGAATGTGGACGAAAGATTCCCAAGAACTAAACTGTAACCCATGGAAAAAAATCTTCATTTGTTTGGACATCACATACCTGCACGTCAATTAGAAGCTACAAAAGTGACTACAGCAGTGTGTTTTTGTCACTTCACTTTGAATCATCTTCTTTCATAGCATCAATTGTTTTCCTTCTCTTTTTTTGATTCATTATCTATTGTGTTGCGCTGCATGGAGAAGTGACAATTGTTACAAAACAGGGAACACATGCACCAGCGTTTTCCGGTTTTTTTCCCCTCTCCTAGGAGCTCCCTCCCATGGGTCCATCCTTCCAACACAAGTACACACACGCAAAAATAGTACATATACCATACTAAAAGAAAAGAAAATTGTATTGAAACGTATTTTTTTGTCTATTGTGTTGTGCACAAATATTCCAGTGTGGTTTTTAACTGTAAATGGCAAAAAAAAACCTTCCCTGAATCAAAGTTGCTCTCCCATTTTAGCACATCCTATGTTATTTTGGTAGAATCAGTACGTGAATATCATGACGGATCATGTGTTACGGTGGGTGTGGCCTTTCTTCCCGCAGACTCGGGCTTTGTCACTTTTTAATGCTTTCTCATTGATTGTTTAAATGTTGTTGTCAATCAATAAAAGTGGTATGGTGACATCACTTGCCCTCTGACCTCACGCATTTCCTGGTCCATATTTTGGTGCTCAGGTGTGGGTCGTAACATGGTATGTTTGTGAGATGTTTTTAATTATATAGTCCCCTCGAATTGCCACAGGGAAGATGAGTGTAACTATTGATGCCCTGTGTAATTAAAAATGAATCCGGGGCAACTGCAAACAAAGTGGAGATAATCTGGAAGCAGCAGAGAGGGTGCCAACAGAACCGCCCAACTTAACATTATGCATATTCAAAGAAGAAAGAAACCATGGAAAAGCTTTATTGGAGTGTCTTTGAGTATAACATATAATAATCTACAAGTATAATACAGTCATAAATCTATACTTCAACCCGTCCAATCTGTCTGAGAGCTCTGTTTTCAAACTTTTAACACTATACAATAAATCATCAGGCAAACAGTGTCATGGGCAGATCTGTTTTCTGCTGTATTTCCTCTATTTTTTTTTACCATTTCCATGCCTTCAGTTATACTGTGACATTTTTCATATTAAAGAATTAAGATATTTGTTATCTGTTATCTGTTGTGCGGTCCTCTTTATTGATGTGTACTTGTTCTAGTATCATTTGATCATATTTGTTTGTATTTTATTGTTTCATATTTGTTGCTTTTATTTTGTAATTGTATTGTTTTTTTGTGTGAATTCAAATCCCTATTTTTTTATATAAATTAATTGGACAGTTGCTGAGATTTTAATTTTTATTATATGATCATTTAAATATGAATTACTATGGGTTAAAATTAGGTGGATTGGATTGAAACACATTACAAACAAACTCACACAATCCAACGCCCAAAATTAACACAACAATAATTCATAATATTCTCTCTTTAAAGAGCTTCACAAATTGTCATCTTGTGGCTGTTTGCATCAATACTAATATGTGTGGTTTTGCAATGTTGAGTGGAGCACAGGAAATGCTGAGAGGGAACTGTGTGTATAGTTCAAGACCTTTACAAAAGTGGGACAGGGTAGTGTTCAGAAGAGCGCGTTAAGAGGATGTGAAAACAGAAACGTGTCAGTCGTAACGAGGAGAGGAAACACTTTTAGTCCAGTCTCAGCACAGTTCACCTCGAGGGGCAAAGAAAGGACAGCAAAGTGCAAAGTGTTAAAAAAAAGAATTGATGGACTCGACGGACTAGAACCAGGAAGTACTACCACATTAGTCCAGTTCTCAAGTCTCTGCACTGGCTTCCTGTGACTCAGAATAGACTTTAAAGCATGAACCAACTCAGACTCTGAGGAGCACAGGGACTGGCCTCCTGCTGGGACTCTGAGGAGCACAGGGACTGGCCTCCTGCTGGGACTCTGAGGAGCACAGGGACCGGCCTCCTGTTGATGCCCAGAGTCAAGACCAAACATGGAGAAGCAGCATTTAATATTTATGCTGCTAAAATCGACAGTGGCTCATTTGGTAGAGCATTGACCTTTGAGCCTGAAGGTCGTGAGTTCGAGCCCACCGTGAGATCTCATTGATGTCTGCTGCCGTTGTGTCCTTGGGAAAGACACATAACTCCACTTTGCCTGAAGCCCCCACTGAAAGAATAATTAGGCTCCTTTGGACTCACCACCTACAGGAAGATCAGCGAGGGGCTGGTGCTACGTGTACTGGGTGCAGCTCTGACTGCCACCTCAGACCCAGAAATGGATTAAGGGGAAGAAAATGGATGGATGGATGGATATCTGTTAAAATCTGGAACAAAACAAAAAATCCTTTAATACAGCTCAAGACACACACACAGACAAACATATACTGTACATGTGCAAAAACACAAACACACACATGTGTTGTTCATCAAAACAAACTCTCAAACAAGTTATTTCAAAATCAACAGATGAGCTTGTGCTCAGCTTTTATTGCATGTCCAACAAACATCTGTTATCACAGGAAGTGCTCTCTTACTTAGTGCTCTCTGACTGACATCCACTGACTTGACTCACTAGGGACACCACCAGGCTGGTAAAATGCATGACACTGAATGCATATCAAGACATCTCCCTTTCTTTAAAGTCAGAATCCTTACACAATGCAAATAATAAAACATTGTAAACATGTTATTTAGCTTAGCTCACTGTTACTTTTTTTTTTATATCACCAAGTGCAAAAACAGATTTTTTTTTTTTAAGATTGTTTTTTTCTTTTTAAGTGATGACCAGTGATCACACGGAAAAACAATAAAAACAACAGAATGTGGTTAACACATTCACAACATCAGTCTATCAGGCTTCTTAGTCTGACGTCCAGACCTTCTCAGAACTGGTGCTGAAGATGCCTCTTCTTCAGTAGATTCCTTTACAGGTATTGTGTCAGTTGGAATAGACACAGCATGTTCATCTTCAACATCACAACTGGACTCTTGGAAGTGTTCCTTGGTCTTCAGTAGGTGACGACGATTCCTTCTGAGAACGCTTCCATCCTCAGTCCTCACTTCATACGACCTTAGACCAACTTCCTGAAGAACTGTTGCTTTTCGATTCCAGGCATCTTGGTCTCGAATTCTCACAACATCCTCCTTTGCAAGAGTCGAGAGAGGTTTGGTCGATCTGTCAAAGTAATGTTTTTGTTTTAATTTGAGCTTGTCCATTTTTGAGTGTACCTCAGTACGTTCTCTCATCTCTGTGTAGCTGGGTAGAGTTGTGCGCAACTTCCGATTCATCAACAGCTCAGCAGGAGATAAACCACACTCAAGAGAAGAGGATCTGTAACTCAAGAGAGCAAGATAGGGATCTGATTTGCTGTCCGTGGCCTTTCTCAAAAGCTGTTTGACGATATGCACCCCTTTCTCAGCTTTTCCGTTTGCTTGGGGATGCTGAGGACTGGAGGTCACATGATTAAATCCATACAGTCTAGAAAACTGCTGCCATTCCTTGCAGTTGTAACATGGTCCATTGTCACTTACTACAGTCTCTGGGATTCCGTGTCGGGCAAAAAAGATTTAACATGTGTAATGACACTTGATGCTGTTGTACTTGTGAGCAAGGCAATTTCAGGATAGTTGGAGTAAAAGTCAATAACTAACAGATAGTCTTTCCCATTATGGTGAAATAGATCAGTTCCTACTTTCTCCCATGGAGCTGCGGGAAGATTTGGAATCAACATAGGCTCCCTTGCCTGTTTGCTCTGGTACTTCTGACAAGTTTCACATTTTCCAATCATATCTTCAATGTTTTTATTAATGCCAGGCCAATAGACTGTATCTCTGGCTCGTCTCTTACATTTTTCGACTCCCAAGTGCCCCTCATGTATTCTCTGTAGAATTTCATTTCTTAAACTCTGAGGAACCACTATCCTTTTTCCCCTTAGCAATAGTCCATTTGCCACACTGAGCTCTGATCTAAAGTTGTAATATTTTGGACAAGACCCTCTGGGCCAACCACTTTGAATGTGAGAAACAACTGTTTGCAGTTCTGTGTCTCTCATTGTTTCTTCACATATTTGTTTTGATTTTGAATCAGACACTGGTAGGGACCCAACTACCATGTTCACGTGTTCCTCTACCTCTTTCTCTGTGGAACTTGTCTGATTCAGTTCTGTCGCTCGTGACAGCGCGTCTGCCAACACCAAATGTTTGCCTGGTGTATAGATTAATTCAAAGTCATACCTCTGTAGTTTCATGATAAGACGTTGAATTCTGGGTGACATTTCATTCAGGCTCTTCTTAATTATGGACACAAGCGGACGGTGGTCTGTCTCAACTGTAAAAAGTAGTAAGGCCATACACATAACAATGAAACTTTTCAAGTCCAAAAGCCAACCCAAGACATTCCTTCTCAATTTGAGCATACTTCATCTCTGTTTTTGTCATGGATCTAGATGCATATGCTATTGGTCTCCAGCTCTCACCTTCTGCTTGGAGCAAGACAGCACCAAGTCCATCCTTTGATGCATCAGTGGAAACTTTCTGTCTTTTCGTGGAATCATAGTAAGCAAGCACAGGTGCAGTAGTTAGAGTGGTTTTGAGCACGTTCCACTCACGCTCATGTCTTGTGGTCCACTTAAACATTGTTGAGTCATGAAGAAGCTCCCGCAAAGCTGATGTTTTCACTGAGAGATTGGGTACAAACTTCCCAATGAAATTAATCATTCCCATGACTCTGAGTACACATTTTTTATCTGCAGGGCGTGGCATGTTAAGAATGGCTTTTATTTTCTTCTCATCTTGGCGTTGCTGACAGGATGCACATACACGCACAAACAAACAAATACGTACACACATACATACATGAACACACATACATACATACACACACGTAAACAAATATATATGTACCCACACATACATACATAGAGTACATATACACACACAAACAAATATACTTACCCACACACACACACACACAAACAAACATATACGTACACACACACACACACACGCAACTACTATCTGAAATGACTTACTAACTCACTCCATTTGCTAACTGCTGGTTGCTTGGGGTACTATGTGTGGATGCCCTGACCTGCTGACCTCAAAACAAACCATGTGGTAAAATTCCTCAAAATGTTAGCGAACACGGATAATCCTACTTGTAAACATCAGATCCAGGGCTGTCCGACAGACGGAGTTACGGCTGCCGCTCTCTAAGATGATAAGATGATTAAATATCTAATTCACTTTAGGTTATTATTTGTAAGCTGATTAGCGGCAGCAGGGGGCGGGGGGGTCTCTGGTGTCCCTCTTTTAATGTCCATCAGATAATCAGACTGGACGTCCCGTATGTGAGTGGCTTATGTAAGAGACGGACAAAGTAGCACAACATATGGTTTATTACGGTCGGTTTGGTTTATCATCTTTTGAGTTTTTAACCTTTGTATAAAATATTATTCCCTCATCAAACATAGAGATAGTTCTTCTTCTATTTTTGTTCCTATTATTACTATTGTTTCTTTATGTATACTCCACTAGTGTACTATCATTGAACCAAGTGCAATTATAGCTATAGAGTTTTACTGTATTTGAACGAATTAATGTTTTATTTGGATATTTGAAACAGGATTTTATTTTAATATCTGTCAACTTTGGTATTTTCTTCATTGTTATTATCTATTGTCCTAAATAATAAATCCTGATTGATCCATTAAATCCAGTCTGAGTCAGATTTCCTCATTTTTTATCTTCTGCTCTGCAACCTGTGCAACGTTGACATTGAGAATTCCCTTCCATGGGACGAACGAAGGTCTATCTTATCTTATCATTCCATCCACTCAAATATCAGGCACTTTTTGCACAAACACGTCCCCCTTCTGAGTGTAGTGTTGTCTTGACGTGGCTCAGAGAAAAAGTAGTTCCAAGAGCCCACTTCATATCGACTCACTCTAATGAGTCACGTTTCACATTTTCAACAAGGCACAAAGCCAGAGGACCAGCTTCAATTTCGTTCACATTTAGACAAAGTTGGTTGCAATATGAAGAGCTGCAAATATGTGAATTAAACCTTTGATTGGTGTATTGATTGTTTTTTATGAATAAGAGGTTTATGGCAGGGCTGCGTCAGTACTGTGATGGGCGGCTGCAGCTTTAAAGGGCCAAACTGTTGTTGTGTCCTTAGGCAAGACACTTCACCCGCATAGCCTAGAATGAGTCTGGTGATTGTGTGTGTGTGTGCGTGCATGCGCGTGTGTGTGTGTGTGTGTGTGTGTGTGTGTGTGTGTGTGTGTGTGTGTGTGTGTGTGTGTGTGTGTGTGTGTGTGTGTGTGTGTGTGTGTGTGTGTGTGTGTGTGTGTGTGTGTGCGTGCATGCGTGTGTGTGTGTGTGTGTGTGCGTGTGTGAATGGTTGGTGGTGGTCAGAGGAGCTGATAGCACATACTGGTTGCCTCGCTTCTGCCAGTGCCATATAAAACAAATGCATTATTATTATCATCATTATTATTAAATGTCAGGAAATAAAAATCATATGTGAGGGCCACATGATGCATATTTGCATATTACGATTCCCTGTCACTTTGAATGTCAACATACTGTATCTATTATTTCAATCGTCGGGCTTGTCCGGCTGTTCTAAACCTTCAAGCGCGCCATCTCCTTCCTTGAACCAATCTCTTTGCTCACAGCGGGCCACACACGGTACATCCGATCCACCGAGACATCGCCGCAATAAAACGTAATTGACGAGAGCCCATCCACTGACAGACACCCAAACATACAGAGAGCACGAAGAGGTGAAAAGATCGGAACCCAACCTGCCATTACCGCCAACAAGATAAGCACCTCCGCCGTGCTCTGACTTTTCACCACAAACGCCACAATAAAAGCAATCCAGCGAGAAGGGGAGGCATCAAAGCAGGCTGCAGGAGGGAGGGGGGCGACGGGGACGACGGGGACGGAGGGGTGAGGTTACCGCTGCTCCATTAGTCTTCCAAGAACCTTTGCAGCGTCTAGCTCGGGTTGCATTTCCCTCTCGCAAACAAAAGAGCTGGAGTGGTTATCGGAGTGCGGAGCCATTGTCCCGGCTAAATTTCCCTGAGGTGAATGTTGACAAAGAAAATGGATATGGAGTTGGGAACATTATTCTCTGTTGATCACAAGGCAGTTCCCTCAGTTGCTAAAGCAGGATCGTAGGTCTAACAAAAGAGCGAAGAGAAAACGATAAATGAGATACAAGGACGTTCTTGTAGTTTGGATTGTTAGGGGGTGAAGTGGGTTTTGTGCATTGGCTTTGGGGTCTTTTTGAGTCAAATTAACACGTTAGCAAGTGTATAGCGTGGTATTTCTAGGGCAGGTCCATGTGATCCAACTGGTTTTCAGAGAGCTGGTTGGACAACTCTTGCTGAGGTTTTCATGCAAAGATACGGTAGATGGATGTTAAAGAGGGTGTCTATATATATAGTGTGAGATTTCATAACACTTTTAAGCAACTTTTGTTAAAGTTAAACTCATCATTCTATCAATGTGCAGAAGCCAGTACTTTTCCCTTGTTTTGTCTATCTGAAGGCCAAGCTACAAGCACACCGTGGAAGCTGCTGATTGGAGGTCTCCATGCCTCCGCTCTGTATAATACACTTGCATTCTGTTGTATCTGTTGTTCATGCTGTCTCTACCATCGACAATAAAACATGTCTTCTGTCTGAATTAAAGACGCGATCCCAGACTATGTCATCTTCTTCAATAGGGATGATCTATAGCAGGGGTCTCCAACATGTGGCTCGGGAGCTTCCAGTAGCTCGCAACCCCCTTTCAGGAAGCTCCCCAAAGGACTCCAGAATTCAACACATGATCCTGAATTATTAATTTTTGAGACATTACATATCTATTTCAACTATATGTACTTTCATGAATGCAGGGATACTGTGATATAATGGTACAAATGTGTGTGTTCGCCATGATTTTCTATTTTATTGTATTATTTAATCATATACTGTAGCATACAATTGTATTACAGCTGCTAGAAGGAGTAGCTCTCTGCCTTTTGTGGGTTTTTTAAAATAAAAGCAGCTCTCCAATGGAAAAGGTTGAAGACCCCTGATCTATGGTGACGCCTGTGTTAAAATCATAACATTATTGTTGTTCATGTTTGTGCATTCACAGGTGGAATTCAGGAACTTGGAATTTTGGGAAAAACTTTACATTTATATCTGTAATTCAACTTGAAAAGACTCATTATGTTTAAAAAGTTGTTAGCCTCACTTTGCCTGTAGTGAGTCATATGAGTAGCATATACTATTTTTTGCATTGAAAGTTGAATAACAAAAGTATATTCAAATACATAGAATAAATTAAATGAACAATCCTCTATTTTCCAAGTTTCACCGGTTTACCTATAGATAAATAGAATAATAGATGTATAGATTAAAAACGGCTTGATTAGATACATATTCAATTGTAGGTTTTTAATAAGGTTTGCTGAGATTTTCTACAAGCAAAACTTGAACTAATGCATTTTGCTTGTCCCAGGCTTTAAGACAGTCAACATTTACTTGAATCAAGATTAAAAACGAGAATAGATTGGACTTGGCAGCGCTCGCTTGATCCCAGAAGTAACAGAATCAGGTTCTTTACATCTGGTTTGCCTGGAATTAATGTGAAAAAGAAAAGAAGGCCCTTTGATCTTTTGTACAGGGCTAATTTATTATTATTGCCAACATGTTTTGAATCTGACTAAAACTACTTGATTTGAGCATTCACCTTGTATCTGTCTGTGTTTGCACTACTGTTAGCCAACTGATTGATTAATTAATTGTGTTAATTAACCGTGAATTTCTTTGGTTGACTTCAGCCATGCTTCTCAACCTGGGGTACGTGGACTCCTTGAGGTACGCCAGGGTATTACAGGGCGTACTTGAAATTATTTGCAAACCTTACATTGATAGTAAGAGGTTTATGTGGCACGTTTTACATCATTGCAAAGCTATTTCTCTGGAATAAACAACCGCACTAATTATTCTATTCTAAATATCGAACCTAGAACACAATTCATGATGATAATAATTGGTCTACCAGTGTGTCTTCAAGCCTTTCCTGCATTTGTTCCAGTTCAGTCAAGCATGAAACCATTTTGTTTAGAAAAAAAATAAAACTCAACGTGGATCAAATAATTCTACATAATATAAACAAATACATTTTCTTTATGAGAAATTCAAAAGAAGAGTTTCCCTGAAGAAAACATTGGAGACCTAGGACCAGGACCTGAGCATGACCCCTGTGGTACATCAAACAGTATACATGAAACAGTAACCACAGGGGGACTCGTGCCCTGTCTACGGGCATGTATGGTGTGAATGAATAATGACATGTGAAGCGTCTTTGAGTGTCCAAAAAAGCGCTATAGAAAGCTGATGCATTATTATTATTATTATTATTATTACACAAGGGGTATATATGGCACAAAAGGCTTGGAAACCACCATGTACGTACTAAACATTAGCAGAAGTGACGTGTTCTGGCCACAAGTTCTCCCAGTCTTGTGCAGTACTACTTCTTCTGGACCAGAGCAACATGTGAATATTCTGACCAATCAGAGCGCCACCGATCAAAGTGGAAACTATTTAATGTCAAAACAAATAAAGTTGAGGATGATAAGGGACACTGAGATCCCCACAAAAGGTTTCACTAAAACAGGGATGTCAAACCAGTCCTCAAAGCGCCGATGCAGCTGCAGGTTTCAGTTCCAACCTGAGAAACTTCACATCCAGTTTCAGTTTTACTTCCAGAATCCAGTTTTGACCTGAAGATTTGGGTAGAGTCTGGTGTGCTGCTCAGGCTCGAACTAAAACCTGCAGCGGTTTGACACCTACGAACTAAAATGACAGTGGTGATAATCCAGGACACTCAACATTCAACATTTATGGACATTTTTCAACATTTATGGACATTTTTCAACATTTATGGACATTTATGGCTCTATGTGTTTTTTGTGTGTGTTTGATTCTCTTATTCTTTGATGGCGAATTTAACGGTCATAACTACTGTTGTGATTTAGGGCCATACAAGAAAAAATAGAATTGAATTTTTATGAAAAATTCAACCTGAATGTTCCACTGGTGATCCCTTGTCCATGCAGAGGCAACCTAAGGATATATTTTCATTTCTACAATAACTTTTTCCTTTCACTGCACATAGAATTTTCTTGTTTCTCCCCCCTCCCCTCTCTGCCTCAGATATCAAGTCCAAGAAATCTCCGCAGATCGATACGCGCTTATTGGCCTGGCCCGCGGTGGCTTGTGGTCCTGTGCCGCATTTTAAACAAAGCCTTAATCATTACGCTGTTGGCTTTGAAACACGAGAGAACAGCCGGTCTTTCTCCTTTTCCCTCACGTTACAAACCATGATCCTGCTCGGCCTGGGAGCAAGGCGGACCGGGGAAAAGTGCACATCTCCTCTTCCCTCTGGCTGAAGTTCAAAAAGGGCACAGCGAAGATGTTACTGTAGCAGCGTGGTAAAAATAGCACTTAAACATACTTGAATTCTGTTTCTATTTCAAAGCAAAAGACGACGAGTTTAAAGACAGTTTGGAGATTTCAGGTCTCGATCCTTCAGATTCAGTTGCCGTTTATTTAGTATTTTTAGGGCAGAGGAAAATACTTGTGCGGCCATTGCATATTCATGCTACAATACAAGTTACCATAACATATTTCTGGGGTTTCAAGCTACGGTCATTGCAAAAAGAATAAAAAAGAGCTGGTCTGATATCACACACAGCTGAGTGTTGAGTGTCTGTGTCAAACAATAAACATCGGTGCATTTTTACAAGAAAATCAATCATTTCTATCAGAGAAAGTCTTCTAGAGTAACTTTTATGTTCAAGATGACAAACGACCTCTGCGAACACTTCCAGCATGGGTCCGTCTCTCTGCAGCCACTCTCCCTGTTCCCAAAGTCGAACGTCGCGGCCTGGGACCAGACGGTAACAGAACACTATATTCTCTCGTATCCGTCTTGTTTGGCTGTGGTGTAAACACAGACGTCAGATTGTGGCTAAGAATGATTCATGATCTTCTTGTTGCTCAGGCAAAGCTAATGTTTAGTAACAACAGCTTTATTTAGTTTTATAGTCTGTGTCAAGAACAATTTATTACATAAGAATCATTGTAAGCCTGTTGTTTTTTTTTCTATTTGTTTATGTGGGAGAGAAAGAAGGAACAATGCATTTTAATAAACATTTAACATGGACATTTATCAACACTTATAAACATTGGTCATCTGCCCCTTATGGACCAATGGCTCTGTCTGTTTTTATTATTGCATATCTTGTGTCTGATTCTCTGATCTGTGTCGTGAGTTTTGTTGAGTCCTCCGAGAAAACTACTGTTGTGATTTAGGGCAATACAAGAATACATTGAAGTGAACTCACAAATCGCTATTATACCGAACCCTATTGCACTGATACCTATTCAAAGATCAAAGATTGAAAGAGTTTGAATGCAATAATAGGAGCCACACTTAGGAACCTTAAATGTTAACATATGTCCTTAAATGTCCCTGATCATAACTGTCCTTTGACCCTCCTACTTTGAGAAAGAATTGTTCAAACTCAGAAGGAAAAGTGAGAAACCTTGGGGAGGCCCAGAATGAGAACGGGATATGCTCCCACGGATGGACATCAGGCTATAGATCCAGGACTGAGGCTGTAGAACGAAGAATAGGGTGCAGGTCACAGGTCTGGGCCAGGGGAGACCAGACCACAAGAGCAGGAGACAGTAAAGACAATGAAGAGCAGTGGGAATATGCAGGCGGCAGTGAAAAAGGGGATCGTCCGAGCAATTGTGTCATGAAGACCCTTCAAACATGCATCAACCACTCAATAGCAGAGTGTGAATAAGAGGAAAAATAACTATGACATGGATAGAAGCTATTAAATTCCAAGTTGCACATCAGGTCCTAACATTTAGTTTAACCATGTAACTGATAGCAGAGGGTTAAGACTCAAATCATCCGCAGAAACACATTCCTGTTTCATTTCCGTTTAGTTAGGCATCCCTGTATAATGTATGTATTTCTCTACCTTTCACCAACGCAGTCTGGAAAGTCAGGAACACTCGGATACACGGCCCGTCGGCGGTGATTTCGGTCAACACTTTCCCTCGGGCGATTCTCAGAAGAAATGTTTATGCTCGGGGAGAAAAACGTCCACTCAGAACTGGGGAAGATGGCAAGTTCTGTTGAGTTCAAGATCATATGTAATGCAGACATGACCATGACCACATTGTTGGAGGTCATGGTACTTACTGTGCTAAATGCCAACTTTATTGCCAACTTATTTCATCGTTGTTTGCCCAGTATGCCCAAATGCTCTTCTTTCAAACTGCTATGACAACATCTTACAGACTATGGATGGAGTTTTGGCCTTTTCCAGCCTTTTAAATCAGATAAATGGTCTCTAAATGTGTTAATTTCTCCATTCAAACTACACATTCTTTACAAATGTGCACCTTCAAATATACCCCACCATGATAGATTGAGATCAAAATTTAGACAATGGTCATTTTCCACATCTGTCAATAGATTGTGGGAGTTTTGCATTCAATCATCACTTTCTCCAATTGTTGTTTATCCATATATTTTCTACTTATGACATGATTTCACATTTTAAGACACAAAATGCCTTAATAATGATAATAATAATGCATCAGTTTGATATAGCACTTTTCAGGACACTCAAAGACGCTTCATAAGTCATTATTCTTTCACTCCAAACATGGTGATAAACTAATACTGTCGCCACGGCTGCTCTGTCTTACCTTAGGACACAATGTGTTTTTAAAAGTAAACACACAGTTAGCATCTGAGCTAAAGGCTTTTTGAGCAGTATTTAAGACCTACAAATCCAGAGATATCATCTTCTGAAGCGCTGACAGGTCACCGAGGGCCCCACGCATCTGCAGCACAGTGGAGGCGTCACAAGAGGCGCTACAGGAGTCCCGGCCTCCGTTGTGTGCAACTTCTACAGAGGGACTGTAGAGAGCATCCTGACCAGCTCCATCACTGGGTGGCACGGCACCAGCACTGCCTCCTGCCGAAGGGGCCTCCAGCGCATCGTGAGAGCAGCAGAGAAGATCTGTGGAGCCCCTCTCCCCACCATTAAGGACATGTACTCCACCCGTCTCACCCGCAAAGCCGTCAGAATCACCAGGGACCCTACGCACCCATCACACAGGCTCTTCAGGGAGGAGACTGCAGAATTTACGGAACAGTTCCAGTCGACTTAAAAACAGTTTCATTCACAAGGCCATCAGGAAGCTGAACTCCCTGCCACCAAAAACCACTCAATTCAAGCAATTATTACCTTGTTTTTTATGATTTTTTTGCGGCGAAAGCACATGATTACTAGCCTGGCCTTAACCATCCGTAAACTCCGGTCAATTCTACTTCCCCTACATGTGCGTCTGGGTCTGATCCTAGTGGCTGTAGTTACCTCGATTGAATCCCCTCTGACCATTCAGCGAGCGGGTGAGGCGGATGTTGTAGGTGTTGGTGACGTCAAGAGTTTGCACCAAATTGGCTGGTTCTAGTTTGTAAATGGGGGCAAATGCGATAGTTAAGGAAGCTCTTCATTCCGTTCTGGTTCGACTCCCAAAAATCAAGAAATTTAAGCATTGTTGGCAAAGATGTTATGGCTCTACTCCCCACGGTGTTCGGCAAAAGTCTTGTTTTCCAAGTTGCTAGGCTAAATGCTAGCGACTCCTTCGGCATGAATCTATTATAATAACTGGATAGGGTATTACTAGCTGAGGGACCCATGTGCTTAGGGGATTCTGGTGGTACTGCAGACTAAACCAGACTAAATTCACGAGGGCTACCCAGACATTTTCCCCATAGAACTCATTGTAAACTTAAACAGCTTGTCATCCTGAACTTTTTTTCTTCTTATATCCTTCGGTTCTTTAAATCCACACTTTAGTGCCACAAACTCTGCTCTAACTCCCGCTCCGATCAGCAGCGCTGATTGGTCAGAGAGCGGCCGAGCCCCTCTGTGCGCGTACATGAGAGCGACACATGCGTATTTGGCACAACGCATCATGGGAGATCACCCACTGCGCAGAACCAGGAAGACCAGACGATGGCCAAATATAGGTGAGTTCTGCTAATATGTTCGCCCCCATGCCGGCACATGCGCCACTGAGCACAAACCATTCATTTGAATACGGCGCCATCTTGGATCGCCGGGGTTTGTCCTTCGGTCACATTACATACATCCCCAGTGATTGGGTGAACTCAGATCCAATCCTTCCAATCTGCAAAAGGAGTCCACACCTCCCACCTGTAGATGGAGCTCAAAGTCGCAAATCTAGACCTTAGTACGAAACGAAATTAGTATGATAATATAGTAAGACCTGGCTACTTGGTTCCCGAGCAGAAAGAAGGTTTTTCTGAAGCACAACTATCATTGGAACTACATCATAATAACGCCCCATCATTACACGGCCTCAGCTTGAATCCAACACGCCTCCATTACATGCCGCCTGCAGTAGCGCTCCCGAACCTATGCGCCCGACTGTACACTGCGTCATTATGCAAACGGCAGCCACTATAAAGCAGCTCTGATGATAAAATGATGTGCAGAAGTGAGCCAGAGGGCACCACAACTCTGTCAACATCTGTCTTGGTTAAGTACGTTTCCCCCTCCCATCACGACGCAAGGGGGAACGCACATATTAGCAGTATATGGCACACACAAACAAACACGCTTTATGAAGTCAGTCACTGCAGGGGGCTAACTGTGATGATTGAAGGGTGTGGAAGAGGCAGAGTGGGAGATAGAACCACAGGAAGGTATTGATGCCTTGGTTCCCGACTGGAGATGGGTTCCTTGCCTTGTGTTGAACTGTTGCGGTCGAAAGGCTTTTGATTTACTGCGAAATCTGTGTTCCATAATAGCCGTTATACAGGGATGGACAGTGCAACCCATTCTCTTGATGAAGCCTAATAGGGAAGTGCTTATGTTCCTATAAGGCACGGTGGCTGAGTGGATAGCACTCTCGCCTCTCAGCAAGAAGGTCCTGGGTTCGAATCCCGGCCGGACCAGGGCCTTTCTGAGTGGAGTTTGCATGTTCTCCCCGTGTCTGTGTAGGTTTCCTCCGGGTGCTCCGGTTTCCCCTACCACTAAAAATATGTACAATAGGTCTGGCATGTGCCTCCTGTACTGGCACGCTCACTCCCAAAAATAACAATTGTAAACTGCTTTGAGACTCCGATGTGCAGTGAAAAGGCGGTATATAAATAAAAAGCTTACTAGCTTACTTACTCCTATACCATTTTGGCTCCCGTTCAGTTTCTCTGAACCGTAAACTGAAAATGTGTGTTTAGACATTTGACGCAATCCATGTGTTTTTACTTTGATATTGTCTTTTTTTCCCCAATGTTTTATTATAAAATTAAACAATAAAACAACAATATGCAAAATAACAAAACAAACAAACAACAAAGAAAAACGGGGGGAAAATAGAGAAGGATCAACAACAAAAATCACTTCAAAACCGCATACATATCTTCAAACACACACACACACACACACATTGCTCATATCCTTAGTATAGTGTTTTAGTATATAGTTATTATAAAGTCACTTATCTTGTGCAAATAGCCACAACAACAACAAAAACTCCTACCTTACATTCCACGCACATTATCTTCTACAGCAACTCATACTGGAAGAGCTTTTTGATATTGTCTTCCATAAATATGTATAATTATGTAAATCCATATATGATCCCTGATAACTGACCAATCAGGTGCCTTCTATCCACAAATTCATCTTTGGCTAGCGAACAGCATGCTGGGATGATTGCTCCAAATTCCCACTCACAGAGACCGTTTTAGTTCACTCTAATTTGCTCCTTCTGAGTAAAGACAAATCATATATTTTTTCCTTGCCAATGCAGAAGAGTCGTGTTGTGATGTTGAATTGAATTGAATATGGGTGATGTCAGTAGTCTCTCCACTCCTCATGGTCAGGAGCATTGGAGAATAACTAAAAGAACAAGACGGAGGGCATGGAGATAGATAGGGTGCGAAGCTCGGTCACATGGGAGGAGCTTGGACTAGAGCTGCTGCATTGAGAGGAGTGCATGGATCAGGCATCTGAAATATGTATTGTGTTATATATGATATCTGGTGGGAAGTTTGAGGGATGAACACGGTAACTTGAAATGCTTTTAAATGCAGTTTTCTTGGTGTACGCTTCTCATGGTTTTTGTTCTTGTCAGGAATGTTCCACTCCAGATAAACATGAGCATATAGCATGTATTTGTTTGTTTCCACAGATCTTGCCAAGCATTTTCTCAAACGTTCCAGGCGAAAGAATAACATAATTAAGGAGAATAGAATGCTTTGGGCTCTTGCTCAGTTTACTCACTTGAAAAAAATAATGAGTAATGTGATATAAACTACTGGTCACAGGGCATTCTTTGTTAAATGCAGCCCAAACAAACCCAATTAGCCGGCAAATATATATCAAGAATGTGTCAAATGTGAGATGTTGTAAAACGAGGTCCTTTTACGTTCACGATGATTAAACGTAAACAGTTCAAACATGTAGGCGAGTCCCCTGGGGAGCTCCTACATCAGGCTGACAGTCACATTTCATTTGTCACATTTCACTCTGGCGACAACCACGACCACTAGCGGCAGAAACGTGCATAGCAGCAGACAGCTGGAGTGGGTTGGTCTCATGGATGTGAGGCAGGGAGCTGTGGGTGGGTCGGACATTTAAAGTACAGCTGCTGGTATGGCTCCATACATTTGGATTTAGACATCTGCTGAAATAAACTTAACATCTGTTACAGGTTACAAAGTTTATGACAATTTTTTATGGCCATAAAAAGGAAACTTAAGCTAAAAAGTAATAATAAAAACTGTAAAAAGCAAAAAAGGCAAGGACCCCAACAGTGAGGTTTTGCAACCAGACAAATCTAACTGTTTGCCTGCGCTCTCTTACTGAAAAAAAAGTTTGGACATTCCTCATCTAAAAACATTTAAGGCATATAGGAGGATTTTCCCAAATTTTAGGAAAGAACCGCGCTCTCAACTTTTGGAACAAAACTGTCTGGTCTTATTTGATGAGCACGTATCACCAGATTGATTGACAAATGGTAGGACCAATAGTCTTGTTGATCCACCTGGAAGTAGAAAATCTTCCTATATAACTTTAAAGCGAAGCAGTTAAAGCTACAGCAAACCAATCAGAACGGGGCTTGTTCTCTATACTGCTCTGCGATTGGTCGAGGCGACTCCAGAAAGAATGCGGCAATCCTCTCTCCACAACCAGAAAATTAAGGCGACTTTTGCTTTCACTGCCTGAGAGAGAGAGAGATAAAGGGGGGAGAGAGAGAGAGAGAGAGAGACAGGGGACAGAGCTGGTTGAATAGCAACGAGTCGCGCTGCATCTCGGGAACCCAAACACACACACACATACACATACATACACACACTCCGCTGGTGCAGTAGCGAGCCAGCGCGCGGACCGAGCACAAGTTACGTCTGAACACCTCGGGATTTTTGTTGTTTGTTTTGCTTTTCTACTACACCGTGCGTGATCTCACTCGCCATGAGCCAACTTCTATACGACACCGGACGTATTCTGTCGTTCTTGTGACCGGCTCCTCGCGATACGGTGGTGGAAGACGAGTATCACTCTTCCCAAACTGTGCGAGAATGACTGAGCCCATCACGCCACTGGTTTACGTCGGGAAATGGTAGCGCGGTACCGGTGCAAGCAGGGACCATGGTCGAGAGGAGCAGCAAATTCCTACTGGTCGTAGTCGGATCGGTGTGTTTCATGCTGATCCTGTACCAGTACGTAGCTCCCGGCGTGATCAGCCTCGGCTCCCCGCACGGCTACCTATTCGCGGACACTGCCGAGGAAGAGATCGACCTATTCCCCACGCCGGATCCACATTACGTGAAGAAATACTACTTCCCCGTGCGCGATCTGGAACGCACTATCGATTTCCAGATGAAGGGCGAGGACGTGATCGTGTTTCTCCACATCCAGAAAACAGGGGGGACCACGTTCGGGAGGCACCTGGTCCAGAACGTGCGCTTGGAGGTGCCGTGCGATTGCAGACCCGGGCAGAAGAAGTGTACTTGTTATCGGCCCAATCGGAAAGAGACCTGGTTGTTTTCGCGTTTTTCCACCGGTTGGAGTTGTGGCTTGCACGCAGACTGGACTGAGTTGACCAACTGTGTGCCCGGCGTGCTCAACAAGAAGGAGAGTAAAGGCAAGAGTCCAAGGTGAGTGATGGATGGATGGATGGGAGCACAAGACTATTCCAAAGAGGGTTAAATGAAAGCTGGGGTACCTGGCAAGGCAAGTGTATTTGTATTGCACAGTGCATACACAAGGCAACTTAAAATGCCTAACAAGACAAGATGGAAACAATCACACAGGGCAATAAAATCATAAATAATCACAATACAGTAAGTACATTTTTCAGTTGTATGCACAGCTAAACAGAACTGTTTTTAACCTGGATTTGAACATTGTCAGGGAAGAAGCCTGTCTCACATTTTCAGGAAGACTGTTGTTTGCACTATTCCTGTCTTTTGCACGCCCTGAGTGATACTATGCCAAATGTGACATGTACATTTCTCTATCTTATCCAGATCGTAGATGTATGAATCTGAAATGTTGCCTCCTCATCTTTAGTTCTGGCTCTGGGCCCCAGTAGGAAGGCAGTCCCTGTGCTCCTCAAAGTCCGAGCTGGTTCATATGGCACTAACATGTCACAGATGTACTTAGATGCGAGGTCCTAAATGACAGTTTGTCTGGCCCAAAAGAACTAAGCTTTTTTTGCGTGAACACAGAATAACACAATCTGCTGTCTTCGTCTTTTGCATCTCTGTAAAAAGCTGAGAAATAGCCCTGTGAGTCACTATTTGACATTTCGGGCTTTTCAGTTTTCTGTCTGAAGAAGCTCAGGATGTGTCAGAGCGAGGCTGAGATGCATACTGTTTTGAGAGCAAGGAACTAGTTAGATGGATTTAATTGCATGTGTATGTATTTGTGGAAATGACTAGAAGCGTTATAGGTCTGGAATCAAGGGAAATGTGATTCTTGAGAGATTTATCTGGAGTCAATATAAAAGTAAATACATGAAATAAGAAGGCATGGAGCAAATAAGCAGTTTTCCCATACATTTTTTATTGACTAACAGCCTTGTAAAATAGTTACTCCAGCTTTGTAAGGTTTTAGTGTTGTATTCCATGTCCTTGCAAATACATCCAAATGATCAATTTCTTTATCCCATATGTGTTTTTTGAAACTGGGTCTGCTATATTTCATTATCGCTACAAGTCCATATGATACAAAAGATTAAGGTCACCCATAACCATCAATCAACTGTATTCATAAAACACAGTTCGTACAGCGCAACTCAAAGTGCTTTACAAGGGCAACATATGGGTGACCCTAAAAACACATTAAAAACACATCTTTCTGTTCAACATTTTTGCTGGATGAATCTGAAACAGCGATTGACGTCCTCATGGGTAGTCCTGACTCTGGGCACCAGCAGGAGGCCAGTCCCTGATGATTCATATGGCACTAACATGTCATATGTGTTTCTGATTTAAAATGCACTAGGGCTTTCTAATCACAATTTTCTTTTACACCATGAGTCATTTAAACCATGTACCAGTGTGTCCAATCCATGTTCGTACATTAAAAACTACTAGATCTGCACATCAATCATTATTAGACCTTCATCTCAGCCTAAATTGGCTTTCCCCCATGATTTCAATATGTTGTGTTATGTTGGAAAGCAGAAGGTTCTTAATGATTAAACCTAAAATGCATTCATGGTTTCAAAAAGCTGCGACATCTTTTGGTGCCACGTCCAAATTGGCCATCATTTTCAAGTTAAAGAGTCAAGAATGATCATTAGGATTATATTTCGGGGTTCACTATGAGAACATTTGATTGTTTTGTTTATCATATAATTTGTGATGCAACTGCAATGTCTGCTTTGTGTTTTTGTAATATAGAAGGGAGGGTATTGTGATATTCTTTGGAATGCAGGGCTGGAAGGCTTATTATCATCAATTTGGTTCAACAATACTGCACACTTGGGGAAAAAAACAGTGGGCCTCTCTTTGTTTCCTGAAGGCATTCCGATAGTTATTCATATTTAGAGACAGAAAAGAGTTTTTGTGCTTGTACTTTGGTGATGAGGGTTGAGAGTCATTGTAGTAGAGTTGTTTATGGTGGTTTTAAGTCGCTGCACGGGTAGCAACAAGGTCCTGGGTTCCATTCCCGGTTGGAACAGGGCTTTTTTTTGAGTGGAGTTTGCATGTTCTCCCCATGTCCCCATGCATAGAGCCCCTTTGGGTTCTCTAGTTTGGTTCATCTTACTTGTTTTGTTTATTTATTTATTTATTTTAATTTTGGACAGTACATATTAATCAATGTGGCGGCAAACAGCATCAACATAAATATGCTGGAATTAGCACGACAGCTAATAGCTTAGCACCAAAAGCATGTACAATAGGTAAAATCCTCCAGCTCTGGTCTGGACCTGGCCAAGCATCAACATCTAGAGATAGGTCCGCTAAAGCTTTACTACGGCAACCACTGCTTTGACAGGTTGCACCAGAAGCATTGGATGGATGGGTCAAATGCAGAGGACCCAGATTTCTCTACACAGAAAATAAAGTATAGCTGAACTGAGTAGATGATATAAATGGCATGGTTTTTGTTTTATAGCAGTACATTTGGATGCATCTGATAACAGAATGGAGACTTGTGCTTATCGTTATAACAATCTTTCTGGTAACAAGCCTAATTTATTTTGCTTTTCGTCAATCAAATAAGATCCACCATCAAATCTAGACAGGCCCAAGTCTGGTCACCCCAACAGTGAAACACATGGGAGTAGATCAACATGGAGAAAGAGCGTACAATCTTAAGTATTCACTATAAAAACACGGCTTCCTTTTCCATATCTGTCATATTTCAAGAGGCCTGTCGACTCGCACGCTGCGTAAAAGGGTCAATGTATGCACTAAACGTTAATAATTCATTGTCTGCAGCGGTTTAATTTCAGCGTCAGTGGAGGAGCAGACTGTGGCTCTGTAAATGTGAAGAAAAAAAAAGTTATACAGTAAGGTACTTTCCCCCCGCAAGATTTCATTACGCAATTTTGTTTTCAGTTTGTATGTGGCGTGCCAGTCCTAAGCTCTTGATTAAGCAGATCGGCGTTGCAGCAGCCTTTCCCATACGCCATCGCTTAAGTAAACTTTCTGATTACAAGAGTTGCGCAAGGCGGGTAATCATACGCAGTTGTTTATTGTTTAGCTTTGAGTCGTGACGCTCGCCAAACAAATCAGTCCAAACTATTTTCAATGGGGAGGCTGCATATTGAAATACATTAGAAGCCTATAGGCCAGTCCATGGGCCGATGAGTTGTACAATTTAGTACACACAAGATACAATTATAGGTCTGCAGGCTCATTTTATTGTATTTAAGCAGGATAAGGGGATTCATAATATCTTTTTAGAGAGACGTTGCCATGGTAACGTCCAGCAAGGTATAAACATGCAGTTTTTTAAAAGACACATTCAAATTTGATATGTGCTTACAAATCTCAATACGATCTTCATCTTTATTCTGAAGGGTTAGCGACAGCCGGCGTTAACATGTCGTACGAAAACAAAGACGGCTTTTTTGCTCACCGCCAAATGAGTTTTTCTAATTTAATTTAGCATTCTTGTCTTGGAAAAGGCTCTTTTTACAGTATTTGCTTTACTTGCACATTAAGGCTGGAAAATAGCATTTCGACGGCGTCTTGGAGTAATGCCTTTTTAAATTTCCCTCGGGCACACAACATAAACAATTCCACAAATTACGGCTTTTCGCCCATTTCTGTCATATGAAAGCGATACAGTAATGGATAAATTATCAGCAAATTCTCGTCTGATGCTTTTTTTTCCTGGTGACGCTCGTACAGTTTAGCTTTCAATCTTTCCAACTGGATACAAATATTGCCTTTCAAGTGTCATAAATGTTTCATGTCTGGTACAAAGTCTATTACTCTTGCAGCAGCAGCGGAGGTGGATCTGATAGAACATGACAACAACAGCCGCTCTCACTCCAGCGCACATGTGATTATTGGATAACTCTTCACTATCTATTCCAGGCCGAACTTTGAGTCTTGCGGAAGAAGGAAAAGATAAATAAATACTACAGCCTTTTGCCTCCCTTCTGTGCAAAGGGAAAAGGTCATATCACTCACATGTTGTGCAATTGATGTAGTCTAGGCGGTTTGTGGGGAAAAATTGCAAAACGAGTATTTGAATGTGATGAGATTTAGACCATAGACTCCAGTAGAATAAGCTATAAAAAAATATTTATATATAAAAAATGTGGAGCGATATGGCACAAATTGTTGTTTCGTTTTCTCGCTGAAGCTGTGAATTTGAAAATTACTGTCAATATTGTGCTGTTGTGGGATATTTAGTTGTCTTTAAAGATATATAGTAAGATTTTCTATTTCCGGGTGGATCATCAAGGCTATTGGTCCTCCCAATTGTCAATCATTCTGGTGCTAAGTGCTCGTCAAATGAGATCAGAGAGTTTTGTTCGAAAAGTGGAGAGGGCGGTTCTTTCCTAAAATTTGGGAAAATCCTCCAATATACCTTTTAAAATGGTTTGTAGTTGAGTTTTAGTTTTACATCAGTAATTGCTACACTTGTTAGACTTTGTAATGCAAGGGAAGTTGGTGGGGAATCTGTGGTGTCTTCAATAGTTATGGCAGCTTGTGCGTATTGATGTATTGACTTGAATGCCCTTAAACCTTTCCCCCTTGCAAAAGTTTCTATTGATTTCTTGATCTAGTTGGTCTCAATTGCAATTTTTTTCTGTCCCAAATGACGCGGTGTGAATGTTTACTAGTTACTACTAGATTTCTATGTATGTATTCAACCACATCCTTTTATCCTTATTACTCAAAGCATAAAATATCAGAGATTCAGATTACATACTTTAAAGAAATGGAATATCATGGAAAAAGTCCACTGCGTTTTTGTTTTTGTGGTATGTCACAAAGTGTAATAAATTGGTAAGTACTATGATTATTGATTTTTATATTTCACCATTCCCCATGTATAAGTTCTTCACTCCCCCTTCTTTCCTCCGACATCTTTGTTTGCAACTAAGTATCAATGAATATACCCCCTTTTTATTTTTGTCAAGTTAAACAAAGAGCTACTTTGGCCTCTGTGAAGTGCAGTGTTCTTCCCCAGTTTGAGTGCACTCTCTCGGGTGGTTTTCCAGCACGTTGCGTTGCTCATCCAGACATATTGACAACTGTATCAGCTTCCATTTGACTGCACCCTTGTGGTTAAAGGCTACGTCGCTCCCATAGCTCATGTGTGGTTGTATGGCTTCCGTGGCTCGATATTTCATTTGGGCTATGGCCGATCAATAGGACGACAGGGGGCATTAGGACGGAGGGCTTTTTGGGCTGCGTGGACTCCCATAGTCATTGTTGGGCCGGCTGTGAAGTATTTGATTCATAGAATGTAAATTTGAATGTATTGAGTACATTTAGCAGAGCTGAGGTTGGTTGGATGACGGTGACTGTTTATGATCTTTTGTAGACTTTTAAATTTATTTTATTGTTACAGACCCCAGTAATAGACATGTGGATTATGATAAAACCAGCAGATTCTGATTTTAAACATTTCTCTATTGCTGGAGTTTGAAAAGGTTGATGTTTACAATCAAAAACATCTACACAACACGTTCTATACATATTCAACCACAAACCGAGTCTTTTGTAAGGTCTCTGTGATAGAACAAACTGGTACGCATGACTATGGAAACAAGTGTGATGAAGCTCAACACTCCCTCAGGTAGAATGGAACAGGACAGTCCAGTCCTATTCTGCCTAACCCAGTAGAATTTGTCTTTCTAACCTCAAGTGAAAAACAATCAAACATCAAAGAATGAAAATTCAATATAATTAAGATACATTTTCTCTTCAAACAGAAATTCTCCATGTGCACTTACAACCAAAATGGTAATGGAATTGTAATCAAATTATTACTAAGTACATTTTTGTGTCTTTGTTCTGAGTAAAATGCTCAGATGCTGTGGCTGTTTTCCTGAGAAGAATTTACCTTTTATTAAATCAGGGGTAACGTGCCATGGTAGCAGATCAGCCGTTTGCGATAAAATTAGACAGATGGCTAATTTTTCGAAAAATCTAAATGATAATATTAGCCACTCTTAAGAGCAAGCCCGCTTACAGTATGTGGAGGAAGCTAAAACAACTGCAGATGTTTCTTTTTTTATTATTATCTAGACCAAGTGAAGTACAACAATGGCCTCTACTCTATAAGTCTTTCTCCGTGGCAGCCTGGGCAGGTTGAGGAGGGGGCAGGAGGGGGATTTAAGGTGGAAGACTAGGGACCCTGCAGGGGTTTGGCTCCACTCTAATCCGGGTGATTATGAGCGAGGGGACGCACACATAAGCACGCCATTACCGCTGGTATTTGCTACTGGCGGCAGACTGGACTCCAGCCGTTGTCCGGGTCAGAGGCGAGACCGCTGCAAAGATGTGACCCAGCAAAGACCCGTGGAGGAGGCTGTGTATGCTGGAAGTGATGGGTGTGGGATGGCTTTAGTAACTCAATGTTTGTGCTCAGATAAAAGGAATATTATCATGTAAATCTGTTTGAATTGGGTTATTTGTCTTGCCCATGAGAGACGGCAACAATTGTATGTGGATCTCAAATGCACTACAAAATCTTTCAACGCACAAATATTGAACTAAGCAACGCAATATAGCTAGTTGCTTGCTCTCAAAATTGTTTGGTTCTATCCCAAGTTTTCACATGCATGTGCGCAAGACTATCCCATGTGAGCACACATGGGGTATTCTTGCGCAGTTTTTCCAATGTGGTTTTATTGCAAATAGCATATAAATTCTTGAATCTTGAATCTGTCGCATCTTTGTCTTTTTCAGACAGAAAAAAATAACAGGAAAGGACCAATCTTGCTCAGTTAACCCACTCTTTTACTGAGTATGCCAAAGATTATATGTTTTCAAATCAGATGAAGACGGCATGTTGTGGACTGATTTTGGTCACCACAATTTACTTACTTCACTTTAGTTTATTCTTTCCGTTGCGACAAAAAATATATATCATTTGTGAAAAACATAGGTCAGGTACATCCAGATTTAGATAGTGGTAAGATAAAGTTATTTTTTTGTTTGGAACATGCATTATATATAGAGAGAAAGACAATGTTTGTACGTTATTCCATAGAAATTACATGGAAGTTACATACAACTATACTTTATGCTTATATACTATATTAATTTTAGCTCAAAAGTGAAACAATGGGACTTTAATTTAGTTGCGGAACCCTGTTGTGGGAAAGTTTTTGCAGATGTGGTGGACTAACTCGCTCTATTTGTCTTTGAAGGTCTTTTCCTCGGCACGTAGACAGGAATATTTTCTTAAACTCCGGGTGAACAATATTTGTCCACGAACTCTGCACTCTTCTGAGAGGGCGCCATAGAGGCCAGTCCAACACTAACGGCAGGAAAGAAAAAAAATCCCTGAACTGATCCCTGGGTCTTTGAATGCACCACAGACTATAAGGCTGGGGTGCTACTGCAGAGGTATAGTGATGCGTCCCGACAGCTTTGGGACAGTGCGGAGGCGAGGGAGAGGAGCGGCTTTCACAAAACCCGGGACAATCGCGGCAATGAGGGGTGAGCCGAGGCTGTGCTCAGTGCCGTGCTGGAGTCCAAGTCATGGCTGTCAATCTCGGCTCAACTAAATACGCTGGAATTGCCTTGTTAGAGTTGAAATGCTTATCATCGAAGTTTAATTTGGAGGAATATTCTGGAGAAATGGGTTGGACTTTAGAATTGCAGTGAATATATGAAAACTGAAGTGGAGCAATTGTTGGACTGTTTAAATGTTAAGAAAGACTTCAGATTCTGACTATCAAATGTAGGTATAACATGTTTTTTGGTGGCTGAGCGGAGGCTGTAACTTCTAGTGATACAAAAAGTTACACAAAATTACATATGACTTGCAATCCAGCCGGTTCAATCCGGAAATCAAAAAAACGGATCTCAGGTTGGCACCTTGAATGCAGATATACAAAAACAACCAGTTAAAACTTTGATTTAAAACGGCTTTTTGAAATACTTGAATAAAATGGCTCTTTAAAAAGCTTTTGTGTTGTACACCTGCTCCTGATTCACTCCTAAAATGCAACAACTACATAATTTCTTATCCATAACTCAATTAAAAATATTTATCAACTACAACACATTTTGGCCTCAAAAGATTCTACCAGCGCTTTAATTGACTAAAGCGCGGAGTGCCCTGGAGAGTAGGGGAAAAGTGCTGTGATGTGAAAAATCTATTTGATTCAATTTATTTTTTTATTAATTAATTAAGGATAGTCTCTGGAGATCTTTTTTAGGCATTTTTAAAAGACAGGAGTTCAAATGTGTTCAAACCCTGAGACCCACTCCCTCAAGAACGCCTACAGTCACAATTAAACTGAATCTGTTGGTGGACCTTTTACTTACAAACAAATGACTGGAGTCTTTGTGAAGCATAGGCCCTGTAGTTCTGTCCTCTGATGACTAATATACTAATATATATAAGAGAAAGGTAAAACTCCAAAGGCACTTGCATGTTCTTTGGTGTGTAAGCTCTGGTAAAGTGTCTGGGGGTCTGCTTTAATAGACTGTTGAAAGACCAACTCTAAATGCTAAAATAAATAAATAAATAATTCCTTTGACTACAAGTTGTTCAAGAGGAGTTCAAACTTGTCCCGGTTCATCCCAGATTGTTTGATTTGACCTGAAAGAAGACAGATTGAGCTTTATTCTCATCATTTACATTTCCAGGAGTTGATGGTTTTATATTTTTTTCCTATTGGCCCAGAAATACATCAGTCAGAACATTGCTTGTAGTACAGGCAAAGCAAAGCAGAAGTCATTCCCCTGTGATCAGACAAAAACTCGGAAAACCCGCACCATTCACAAACGTGTGTCGGTTGTAAAAAATAGTCTACCATCTCCCTGGAATGTGGAGTTGTGAATATTTTGTTTACATACTTCCAGTAAAGTGACAGTAATGACAGTAGCAAGGCCGCTTAGTCAACTCGCGTGTCGTAACAAGTCGGGCCAAAACTCAAATGACTTCTATTTCTCCTATCTCTGCTTTTTGAAATGTATACAACGTTATCCAATCTATTTTCTTTCATACTCCTGATGTTCGCTGATTGCCTTTCCCTCGATGTTCCAAAACATATTCAATTTGCCGTTCAATATGTTAGGGAGTGCTCAATTTTTGTAGTTTTTTCACTGAATCAACGGGTTTCAAACCGCTTCAGTGCAGCAGCGATTGGATACGTTAGAATTCCATCAGTGTCTTTGAGAAATGTTTGGCGCCGGTACACGTGCGTTTGTTTCTGCAGACGCCAATAGAAATCCATGCGTATATGCCAGAACCTCTGACAAAATACTGCTTAAATTAGTCATAATATAACTACGCAAAGTTGGAATGAAAAGGATGCCGGGTTTGAAATGACTTCACGCAAATTGTAGAGTGCTTTGTGTTATCTTAGTTGTGATATGAATAAAGAATACTCTTACCTTGGTTCACGTTCATCATGGCAAATATGGATGGGTTTTATGCTTCATATTGTGACATCAGAAGTATCCAGAGACAACAGCATCAACCAGGTCAGACTAGCATGCTAATAAAAGAAATACAATATTTCAATGGATTTTGTGCCTTGGTGACGGACTAATTGATTGGTTTTCAGGCTCGCGAGGCATCAGTCATCTGTTGAGATTTCTAATTCTTGCAATTTTTTTTTTTAAATGATGTTCCAGCCTTCACAGCTTCCAACGCATTTGATCAAAACATCCCCAATATAGACATGTTACACCTCGTTAGCCCTGATTCTGCAAAAATCATCATCATCCTCACATCTTTTATTGATATTGATGTTTTTCAATGCATGGAGAATCAATTCAATTCAATTTGTTCTTGTACAGCCCTAAATCACAACAGTACTTATCTCGGAGGACTTAACAAAACCATTGAAATCGCCAACATAGATCAGAGAATCAAACAGTAAAGAAAAGGTATTGGTCCATAGGGGTGTAGACCAATGTCCCCCTATGAATCTAGATTGATGTGCAGGATACATTTGTATATTAAAATTTTTCTTTAGATATTAAAAGATGAGCCTTAGAACATCCACACTTAAGGCTGGTGTGTTGGATAAATAGGCTAAACCATAAACCAGAATCCTGTATTTATAGTAATAATATTAGCAGAAGACTTGTTTGCAAAGGACTGGTGGTGTACAAAATTTTTATTTATAAAAAAAAAAACTGGCATACATTATAAGTTATTTCAAAATATATTGTCTGAGAAAATCTTTAAGGCACCAAAAACCTCAATTAGTTAGCCCTCAAACTTATCGTTTTACATCAATCATCCTACATCCACTTTTAACACTAAACTGTCTATTTAGATACATCTTTGTGGTTAGAAAAGTGTAATTGGAGCTTGTTCCGTTCACATTAACGGTGTCATCACTTGCATTTAGTTTAGTCACTTTTAATTGCATGTTTAGCATCAGCATTACTTTTCATTTGACCACCCCATACTGTAAACATTCACCTAATTCTCTGCTATTATCCATGCTGATCTCTTCTTTGATGGCTAATCCCCATTCAAACGCACTCTTTTGTGATGCGCCGCTAACCCACAGTGCGTTACAGTGCCACAGGCCTCACTGTTCCAGCATGGAGCTCTCGAGGCTGGAGGGGGGGAAGCGGGTGGATTCGTACCCAGGATAGATGCAGCCTGCTGGGGGTCGGACGTGCTGGAGGACAGATGTGTGCAGACAGCTGATGAGACGAGAGGGGGATTAGCAGCAGCATGGGGGGCTTGTCATGCTCCGTGTCGAGGTGGTCCCACAGGAGATATGGCCAGTCTTCAGAAAATATGTTTCGGATCAAAGGCGTAGTTGTGTAGTAAATCAACGTGCCACTTTTTATCGCAATTAAACTGTATCAAGTCATGACCAAACACCAAAGACATATTATTTGTGTCCACTTTGGCCCTGTAAAATGATCTCGAGAATAATTACTTTTTGATAAAGTAAAAATAATTATTAAACCTGAGATACCCAACTTTATTCCTCCATAAATAATACATGTTTATTACCACAGATTGTCATGAAAAGGTAAAATGTCAAATTTAAATGTGAACAAACCAGACCACAACATGCCGTCTTCATCTTATTAGAAAACATGTTATCTTTGGAATACTTCTACAAGACGACTCACTCACTCAGACACCGGCCCAAACACTCTCTGACCCCCTACACCTCTTTTCCACTGCGTGCTCTGTGTTTAAGGCATTTCTTTTTTCTCCACTTGCTTCTTCTGTAATTATCTTTTTAGAAGAAAACACATACAGGCGATACACATTGAGCCAAATTGCTTTGTTCCTTCCATTCATAATTGAACGGTATGGCGATATATAGTAATTGTGACAAGCCGGTTAGTGGCCCATTGTAACTGCCCATATCCGTTATTAATCACATAAAGCACTGTTCAAACTAATGTACTTTACCTAATAAATGTTCTCCAATGATCATATGCATATTGCGTACGGAGCTCCATAGCTTCAGTGCACAAGCGAAGGCACTTTCCTCCGTTGTGTAATTGGTTAAACAGGGGCCTTTACTTTGCCAAATGAGCTCCCCCCATCTGTCGCCTGTGTGCGTGCCATCTCACTCTGCATTACTCCTAGCGTATCACAGGACTCTCTCTATAAGATCCCATGATGGGCCCAATTTCGCCCTCTCCCCCCTCCGTGGTGTCATTTCCAAACCAAACATGCTCCGGCTTTCCGCTCGCCGGTTTTATCGCCGGCGGGGCTGTCTCTCCATCGCCTCTTTTGACTTTTTCATTTCTCCCCGTCCTTCCTTCCTGTCTTCCTTCCATCCGTCCGTTCGTTTTGTCTGCTATTCCTCGGAGCATGACTGCCGCATTAGAGGCAAATGTCTTTTCATGGAAGATTTGCCGCAATTTCCAAAATGGCTGCTTTGCCTAATGGACAACTGCCTTTGGTTCTAATGAATGATTAGGGTGTGTATGTGTGGGAATATGGAGAGGGGGGTCTCGGGTGAGAAGAGGGGAACAGGGATAGGCATAGGATGTATAGCTTGGAGGATTGGGTGAGGTAGCTGGGGGATACATAACCTACATATCAGAAGGAGAGATTAACATTTCGGTTGATTACTGGGCAGAATCAAGCACAGTCAAGAGCTCAGGATTGGTTCTATGTTTAATATGGTTTTAGGGGTATATTTATCTTTGTTTTGTTTTTTCATTTTCAAGCCCTTTATTGTCCATTTCTGGGTCAGGGGGGTGGCAATGAGAGCTGCCACCCAATGCTCATAGCACCAGTCCCTCGCTGATCTTCTGCAGGGGGTGAGTCCACAGGAAGATGGCTACTCCGTCAGCGGTGAAACAGCCTTGGTCTTTCAGCGGGGGCTATCCTTTTGTATAAATAATCTAATCATCCGTATATAGCCTCAAAATCATGAAATTGGTAGAAATATGGTAGAGTGTGGCATTGAAATGTGCCTTGTGAAGATCCCATGATGAATACTTATTAGTTACAGTTTAAATCAAGATCAAAAAGACTTAGTGAGAAACTGGAAACATCCACACATTGCCCCTTGCCCGCCTGTGTTGGCACTGAGTGTTACGTGTTGACTTTTTATATTGTGTTGCCTCCAACAACTCTAATAAAGTTGTGTTCATATCTCACCATCTCTCACCATTCTGGGCTGACAAAGCTCAAGTGGCAAGGGACAATCCTCACTCCTGATTGGCTCATTTTATAAGAGCTTCTCCAAAAAGACTTAATTTGGACCAGATTGATCAAAATGAGTTCCTCTCCTCTAAAGTGTATGAATGCAATTTCCAAAACGTTGTAGTTTAGTTTGCAGCCTCACTTGAGAGTGAGATTAACCATATTTATTTGAGATATTCCCCTCTGGCAGTTAACAAATTTATGACGGAGTTGCAAAAGTGTCATAGTCTCTTCAATGATTGTAAACCGATTTGGACAGTTACTACATGGATGCTTGTCCACATTCCCAAAACTCTAAAGAGTGGTGTGTTGAAGGAAAATCAACTCTCCAAAAATATCCACACGGACTAGAGTGCCGTCTTTGTACCTTGTGCGTAGCAGCTCAGCATGGGGCCGACCGAAATATTCCTCATTTCAACAGAAGAATGCATTAAGCTATGGGAAAACTGCTAAATCGCAAATTGAAAATGCTGTTTAAAGTTCAGATTGAGTTAGGACTACACAATTCAAAGCAATGATCATGAATTACAAAATTCTTTGAACGGGCAGATCCAGCCAACACGCCAACTTTTGACAGTCAAAGCTGGGGGACATAATTTTGAATCCACACAAAACTACACAAAAAACTACATAGAATCTATATACAGTACTGACATGGTCCTTTTCTATCAAAATGGTTTGGTTGTATCATTAGTTTTCACTATTATTTTTGACCTCTTGCAGCTTTTGATCAGTTTTCCCAGACAGAAAAGTGAAAAAGAGAGGACCCCACCCCAAGATATATTTTCTAATACATTGAAGTTGAAGATGTGGTCTGATTTGTTCAACCTTTTTACTCCCTTTGAACAAAAATGTAGGTACCCATTGTATAGGGAAATTACATTGAATTTATAGATTTATCCACATCATGTGCCTAACTGTGACATAACAAAGTACCATTTTACTTCAATACATACATAAATGTTAAAATGGTTTACAATGTCTAGTTGGAGTGAATGAATAATGACATGTAAAGCGTCTTTGAGTGTCCAAAAAAGCGCTGTATAAAACCGATGCATTATAGTTGTATATTGTTATATAATTGCACCTATTGTATAAAGGGTATTCAATCTATTTTTTGCATATTGTTTTTTATTAGCGAATACATAAATCCTTCCCAAAAGATTCCGCAATTTTAAGATCCTACCTCAAATAACACCTGGTGAAAATTTAAGAATTGAGAATGGGCTTATTCAACATCCAAGCTATGCACCACAATGAAGCATGTTATTTTAGAAGGCAGCCAGGTCGGTGTTAATCCAATCAGATTAGCTGGTGGTAAGCGGTGGCGGCCCCGCGCTCCAAAGCTGGTTATGCGGGCTCATCCCTGGGTATAGCTTCGTGCCCAGTCGTCCTAGCAGCTCCAGCTTCGGTCAATGCATGGGTCTAAATCTCTTCACTTATCAATGCGGGCCGCTTATCCTTGTCCCCAACCATGACTCTGATTGGATTAGCCACAGTGATCAATACTCCAAATCCCAGAGTGCATCAGGCTTTGTTTGTGTACTGACATGGAGGATTTATACTACTGTAATGGCGCAGCGCAGCTATTATCCGTCGGCCAGAGAAGCAAAATCAGTCCAGGCGCCTGTCAATAGCTGATTCCTGTGTGCATTAAAAGCCTGTTGTGGTAAGAGATTCTGCAGCGTATCGTTAGCGCGTGCAATATGTAAGAGGGGGTGTTGTCGATACGACTGACAGCGTTTCTGCTATTGAAATAAGTTGAAATTGATGATAGCTGATGTGAAGGCCGATACAAGTGGAGCTGTAGAGTTTATGTTATGAGAAAAGTTTGTTTCTAAAGTTTAGGAGAGTCCAAACTATGGCCCAAGTGTCCAAATACTGCCCTTTATTTTTTCTAGACCTCAAGACTTCCCAGTAATTTGGCCCTTATTAAGCGAATATTCCCAACAATTGAAAAATACAGATGATTGTTGTTTATTGATGTTATGTGATGTTATAATGTATTTATTAGTGCATGGAACATCTGATAGATTGTCTGATTGATCTGGGGTTTTGTATACGGCCTATGTGTGGCCCAAGCATCTGAGCTCTTTGGGAATTTATTTTTTTCAAATCCTTTTTCTAGTTCTACTTTTAATTGTCACACTTTTGAACTAGAAATTGTGGGGTAGTATTTAGGAAACATATTTCCTTCTTAAAAAGATTGATATTATTTCCCACCAGTCTGTCCTCTGGTCTTTGAATAAACAGCCGTGTTGAACAATCAATATCCACATTTCGATGCAACCAAGGTAAGGCATGACAATTTAACTTCATGCTATTATTATTATGAATATTTCGCTGGGTCATTTTATTCATCAAAAGTAAACTACACTGTTTCATTAATGAATTACTTTTTATTACATTATTATAAATCATTTTATGCATTTTTCAAGAGACCAAAATTTTTTCATTTGGATACGTGCATCAACCAACATGCTTTACAGCCTGGATGCACGAGGACGCTAGGGCACTGCACTAGTATTTCAGGTCTACATACAAATTATACATACAGTGCAGCTGTTTTTTCACTAAAAATAACAACTAATTGAAAAAATAATTGTCGACGACTCGACTACTAAAATAATCGTTAGTGACAGCTCCATGGGATATGATATAGTAGATGATAATTATATTGGTCATAGATTTATTGCATTGTTGTATGGCCTCGTAATAAGCTTGATCAGTGTCGGTGGAAAACTCCCATCCTCTTGATAAACGGTCCTTTAAATCACTAATAAGCCAAATTGTAATTCTCCACATCCATCCAAAGTCTCGCAAATGAATCGCCAAACACTATTAAATACTGTTAATCCCCAATCGGAACACGGCCCTAATTGTCATTTCCGAGCTATTGTCCTTTTATAAATCGGACTGCTCTTTTCCCGAACAGCTCATAACTAAGATTCATACCCCAGTTAAAGGCGTAATTGGCTCGCGCTCTCGCACAACAGTTGGCTGCGCTGCCCTCTGATGAAAAAAGCACCTCCCTGGAACGCGCTAAAAGGCTGGCATGCTCACACCTAAACTTCACACCACATTCCGGGCGCGAAACAGCCCTGATGCGCCTCTCCTCTGCAATGGCTCCAGGCTGCGGTGTTGACGGCATGCTTCTAAAAACAACCGCTTCTTTTCGCAGCCCTGGAGTTCAGCTATGGGTCAGGAGGAGGAGGTCACCAAGGCAACCCAAACACCTTCCCTTTAGTTCGGTCAAGTCTTCCGGTAGAGGGTCAGGTCTCTGGGTAGAGTACGAGAAGTGTCGGAATATAGAAGTTGCGTACGATTCCAAAGGTTTTGCGAAGGGCAAACTGGAGTTCAGGTTGGGGATAAAAGTAGTTTGTGTGTTGGGAGTGTGCTAATAATGGCGTTCAACTGGATGCAATTAATGACGCACGATGTGGCACCCTTTTCTTTGAACTTTTGAACTGATTTTGTAAAGGTTTGAACTATTGTGACTCTATGGCAGGGGTCTTAAACAAGCTGAAAGGTTTAATTCCAGTGCGGCCACCACTGAGAGTCTGGGCCTATATGGAGAGTTTTATACATGATTTTATCAAGAAAATAACCATGGTATTTATACTATCATAAAAATTCAAACCTGAATGCAAAAAGTACTTAAAAGTAAACATCATTCAATTCTACAATACTCAACCTTCATTGCTTTTGGTCCAGTTTTGTTTCAATCCAGATTCTTTTGTACCCTTTCATTTATATTTATTGATATCTACACTGCTATTCAATAAACGTAATGGGTCAAAAAACCTTCATGATTATAAAATACAAAAGATGAGCTACTGTATTAAAAAAAACTTTCCACAAATGCTCGATTCTTGGTTTTCCCATCTTTAAGTGTCTCTCTTACAGTTCTGGTGTTTACTTTCTCAGTTGTTTAAGTTTAAGTTGTTAAAGAATAAGAAGAATGTCTCGTCTTTGCCTCAGATACAGGGTTTTATTGTGACAGGGCAAACTGCTGAATGAAGCCTGATAAATTCAAATATCCCATAGGAAAAAACAACTGTATTTGACGATATGTTGTGGTCTATAATCAAACATTTCTTAAATACATAGGCATTTGTTACAATAAGTAAATTGGAATCTAAAAAAACACTCAGAAGGCAGAGCTTTGGCAAGAAGTTCTATTCTTGATTCCATTCCTTGTCCCATTTCTGGGATTTACTGAAAATATGTTTAAAAAACCTCTCCACCTTCTCCACCGACTCCCACTGATGACTGCTGTCGTTGTGTCCTTGGGCAAGACACTTAACCCCACTTTGCCCAAAAGCCCCCACTGAAAGATCAAGGCTATGCTCACACTCAGAGAGCAGCCGTCCTCCTGTGGACTCACCACCTGCAGAGGGTCAGTGAGGGGCTGGTGCTATGAGACTTGGGTGGCATCTCTGATTGCCACCCCCCTGACCCAGAAATGGATTAAAGGGTAGAAAATGGATGGATGGATGTTTAAAAAAACTTTATTTTGCTAATAAACAGACCCAGATAAAAACATAATGATGACCATCCTGCTGTTTTAAATCATTTATCCTGTATAGCGAACTATCTGAATGACGTCACTAAGACACGCCCCCGCCGCCTGTCAACTCCCGCCCACATGTTTCGGACAAACACTGCCAAAATGAATCAAATACCTCTTGTCACTTTAGACGAAAATGATAAACCAGGGGCAAAATTCCACCATCAAACCATCAGGGATCATAGTGTAGACCAATTAAAACGTTGGCTTGAATGTCGTGGTCTTCCAGTAACTGGTAGAAAGTTTGATTTGATAAAAAGGTAATGGTGAGGATTATGCTAACATTATCCTGTCATTTAAATTGCAATGTTAGCGCCTTCTTTGTTTATTTTGCTCTGATTAACTTCCATTTATCAAGTTGTTTTTTGTACTGTCCATTTCGTAATTAGTTTGATCATTTAGTTAACTACAGTCAGCCGATATTATAATAGATCCATGGGGTCACAACGGGCTACACCACTACTGTCTCTGAGAGAGAAACTATCGGAGCTAGCCACACTCAGTAAACGCAAACGACAATCAATCAACATATTTAAATGTTAATGCTAGACAGTGGCGGCCGGCCAATAGAGGGCGCTAGGGCGCCGCCCCACCACTCACAACTTGCCATGTTACCTTGAATAAAACGTTAAAAAAAATAATAACATTAAAATATTTCGAAATGTATGTGTGTTTTATTTCAGATGTGGAAGAAATACTTTATAGTTTATGCTGAGTTGGATTGATTAAGCTCATCAGCGCTGTCTGTGTCGGACTGAGGACGTATTTCCGCCTCAGGGCGCAAAAGATTGCGCCCTGAGCCGTCTATGGACTCTCGTTAAAAGTTGTACATGCGCAGTAGCTCCTCTTCAATGCAAGAGATAAGACGATTTGGGGGCGCAGGAGAAGTGCGCCCTGAGGGGGCGGGATCGCCCGCGACCTGTACTGTCACTGTCTGTGACGTCCGTTTACAGTGATTGACAGGTCAAGCTGTGGGAGTTTGAGACGAACGTAAACAGACGCAACATGGAGAACGAAAAAAAGAATAATTCAGTTAGATCACTCAAAACAATACCGTTTGAGAGAAGATCATACCAGGAGAAGGTTGAGGTTAAAGAGCTTGGACCTGATCAGCCAAATATTACCATTAGTCAGCAGTCCAGCGACAGAGGGAGACGGTACACTCGTACTTTTTCCAGGACCTGGTTCAGCGCCAAATCTTGGCTAGCAGCATGTAGCGAGGCTAATGCTTTATTTTGCTTTCCATGCCTCTTGTTTCAAACATCAGGATCTGACCCAGCATGGATCAAGACAGGTATGACTGATCTGAAGCACTTTTTAGAAAAGGCAAAGAAGCATGAGCAGACTGGTATCCACATGCAAAATGCCCTCAAATTAGCTATGTTTGGGAAGATAAATATTTCATCCCAGCTGGATGAAAGCTACAGGGTAGGGATCAGAAAGCACAATGAGGAGGTTGACAAGAATAGGCACATCCTATCAAAAATAATAGACTGTGTCAAATTCTGTGGTGCATTTATATCTAGTCATCATATTCATAGCCCCCCCAGTAGAAAATTCCACCAGCCGCCACTGATGCTAGAATATAATATTCATACAACACACGTGCACAGAGGTTTTCAGAATTATCTGTTAAGGTTTTCATGACAAAAATACTTTTTTAATGCGACTAAAGCGATCGCTTTTTTAAAGTAGGTGAACTAAAACCTTTGGGAACTATTTTCTTTGCACTCATTAAATAAACCTTTTGGCATGAATAGTGACTGAAGTTTATTTTGTGTGTTCAGTTGGTACAAAGCCGTATAATAAGCGGACCCCAACGCGCTTCGTCTGTGCTTATTTTCCGATAGTCACGAAGTTGAAAAAATCCCTCTCATCTTTCTTCAGGTGTGAGAATTGTATACATTCTGGATTAGGACAAACAATACTAATATGGATTGATGGGGCTAACTACATTCAGAAGAGCTCAGACGGACCTGATACAGCGGTCCAGGTCCAGTCCCAGCTAAACGTAGCTAGGACTGGATCTGGAGGCTCCACAGTTGGTCCAGCGAAGTGTTTTGAAAAAACATGTCCTTTTTAACATTTTCATGAGAGAAATTCTGCTGACCACAAGCACCCACCTCTTGCACTTGTCCTGGTCTGGTCCTGGTCTGGTCCTGGTCTGGTTCGATGGTGTGGTTTAACGAACAGGTTGAATGTTACTGCTTTCATATAGTCCTTTTCAGAGTATCTGAAATCGCTCCCACAAGCACCATAACTGCAGTGTTTTGTTGTCACCATGATTCAATGATTTAGCCCAAATAAATACACACGCTTATGTGGAGAACACAGTAGTACTCAACGGAGTCGGACAGAGTTTGTCCGAAACATGCGCGCATGCGCAGTCATTGGAACTATTTTTAGCACATTTCGGAAACCGGACAGTGCCCTATTGAAAATGACAGACGCACACACAGAACGTGGCATGCCTCTTTTGTCTAACTAATGTAAGCAAGAGCATGCTACCAAGACAAGATTTTTCTCTTGGAATTCTCAATAACAGCTTACTGTAATCTTTATTTATATACCGTCTTTCACAGACCAGAGTCACAAAGCGGTTTACAATTGTTATTTTTTGGGCATTTGTCTCCACACAGAGATGGGAGCGGGGTCGCCAGTACAGGAGGCGCATGCCAGACCTACATGTTTTTAGTGGTAGGGGAAACCGGAGTACCCGGAGGAAACCTACGCAGACACGGGGAGAACATGCAAACTCCACTCAGAAAGGCTCTGGGCCGCCTGTACTGCTGGTACAGCTGCAATCAGATTCCATTGTTATGGAATGTGTTGGGCAATACTTTTATAATTGTACAAGCTTGTAACTGTTGCCATATCAACCATTCAGTTTGATGTGTGAATGTTAATTGGCATTTACCAAACTCAGTGGAACTTCATAGATGAACAATAATAACACCTTGGATTAAAATCTGCACTTTTCAAAAATGATCAAAGCTCTTTACTAGCATAATGCACTCCATGTTTTGGCTGACCACCAACTGTAATTAAGCAAGGCACTTTGAGTGCCTTGCACTAGAACACTCAGTGATAAACATAGGATTCTGCAGTGTTGCCAAATCATTTTGTAAAGCATAAAGTAGCAAGATATGCAATTTGGCAATAGTTGTAGGCAGCAAGTCGGTGAACATTTCTTTTGTTGAATCGATTTGGATCAATTTCAAAACGTATTTTAGACACTGCAAAAATTTGTCACAGGCATCCATGGAAGATGTAGCAGCCAAAGCACGACACGTCTTCTCCAAAGGTAAGGCCTATATCTGGGATTCTGACTTGGATCAATTCTGAAAGCTCCTTAGGTGATTCTCTACGGACAAATTGCTATTGATTCGTGCTATATTCTGTCATTTCACAGCATAGAGTTTAAACACGGACATGGACCCATAAAACCCTGAAAGCCTTTTAGCTTTGCCCTAGCAATAGCGTTTGGATTGAACACACGTTTGTCATTCTATTAGTCTCCAGTGAAGCCCATACCTGATTCAAAACCGTACGTACAAAGTGCCATTGATCAGGCGGCGTTGTTGTTAATGTGGGCTGCTGGTGCTTTCGCCGGCGGTACACGAGGTGAAGGGTGAGCTCTACTCCGCCTCCGAGCCTTTGGAATCGATACGCGCTGTTTCTTTTCGTTGATTGATAAAACTGGGATGACACGGAGAGTATGCTGGGAAAGGCTTACTGATGTTTCTTAATCATCGCAGTGTGGCTTGAGTTGTCAAATGTCACATCGCACAACAATGTCATTTGTAAAGATCCTTTCATTGATTTCTGCTTTATTGCATGCTATCAGGTTTCCTTTTATATCCAAGATCAAACTATTGGATTAATTGCATCAAGTTGACAAAAATTTGCCCTGAGCGAATCGGGATTTTACTAGGACTGTTGAACTTGTTGGACGAACAAAGATAGGCCCAGATAATTGATTAGTCAACTAAAACGTGTGAAAATAGATCTCAAAACAATGTATTATTTATTTGACCCATACTGTACTCACAAGATTTAAACTCACACAAGGAACCGCTTTAGAGCAGGGGTCTCCAACCTGTAGCTCGGGAGCTACCAGTACCTTTCAGGTAGCTCCCCAAAGGACTAAGAATTTAACTCATGATCTTGAATGATTCACTTTTGAGTCATTACATGTCTATTATAAGTATAAATATTGAGCTATACAGTATTACGGTATTTTTTAAATCTTTTTTTCCACGTTTTGTCATAATTATTACATAGATTTTTATTATGTCCGCAAAAAGGACAAGCTCTCTGCCTCTTTTGTTGTATGAAAGTAGCTCCCCGATTGAAAAAGGTTGGAGACCTCTGCTTTAGAGTATTGATGGAGGGATTGAAGTAAGATATCTTGCTCTGTGTCTTTTGTTGTTTGCACTATTAACATATCAATAAATGCATTTTTTTGATTGATTTAAGAACACAACAGTTAGTTAGTAGTGATGTAAAGGTGTGATTTTTATTATTTGTCTTTTTGGGGGGGGGGTTGGTAAATTTATATCATAGAGCTTTTACTATCAAAGTACGTCTCTATAGTTCATGAATTATTACTTTTGGATTAAATAATATATATTTATTGAAAGCTTAGTTATTTTTGGTGGATAGTAAGTAAGTAAGTAAGCTTTATTTATATACCGCCTTTCACAGACCAGAGTCACAAAGGGGTTTACAATTGTTATTTTTTGGGCACTTGTCCTCTCAATCCACACAGAGATGGGAGCGGGGTCGCTGAAGAGGAGGCGCATGCCAGACCTATTGTACATATTTTTAGTGGTAGGGGAAACCGGAGTACCCGGAGGAAACCTACGCAGACACGGGGAGAACATGCAAACTCCACTCAGAAAGGCCCTTGTTCGGCCGGGATTCGAACCAAGGACCTTCTTGCTGAGAGGCGAGAGTGCTATCCACTCAGCCACCGTGCCGCCCACGGATAACAAGCCGGTTATAAAAAGGAAGGAATACACTTGAGTCACCAACACAGTTTGTTTGTGAATGCTCTCTATATAAGCCTTCACTGCTTTTGTGCCAATCTTAGAATTTAACAAAGTGTACTATTTTAACAACAACAGATTATTTGTCACATACAATGTGTTATTGACAGTGTTGTTAACATAGATGTTCATTTGTCACATACAATCTAATCAAGGTCTCCACTGGGTCAATTCTATTGTATTGTTTGCGGCATAAAGTGGTTTCAAATGATCGTATAATCAAAAGTGGAAATTTTCCCACTGTGGGATGAATAAAGCCTCTCTTCATCTTCATCTTAATCGTTACAGAATAAGAAAGGTAAGATTGAAATCACGGTTACACTTTTGTTGCCTTCTTCTCGATCCTTCTTTCTCCTCTTCCTCTAAGCGCTGCCCTTAAATGATTTGTAGTCCGTTCCCCTTGGCCGCGTAATGCCGCCTGTCCGCCAAACGGGATTAGCGCCTATCGATTAGCCTAGCCTTAGCATGTAGCGCCCATTAATTGGAATTTGCACAGCGATTCAATGAAATGCGGACCGTGACACGCAAAGCTATGCCACGCCACGAGAATGGGATTACAAGCAATTAATCTACACTGGGAGGCAAAGTCATTAGCCTTCCCCGCGGCAAAGTCGGCATACAGCTCCGGCCCCGACTTCTATATTTACCGCGTCCCTATTGACCAAGTGCTCCCGTATAAAGTCTTTGTCTGTCAACGTCCCGAGCCGTGATGGTGATTGCTTCCAGTCACATCTCGGCTCTTTATTTTCCTTCTCTTTGGAGACTGAGAAGGACAGACGCAGAGTGGAAGGCCTGCCCCGGGGGACGAGCGGAGCATCCATTAGGCCAACAGTGTCTACATGTCCCTGAGTTTGACAGGAGGGGACAGAGAGTGACCCTGGGACGTCTCTCTACAGCCTCACTCTCTCTGTGGAAATAAACAGGGGTGTGAAATTTGAATAGATGCGTTCGCGTTCGCAGTAGAGCAAACAAAGTGATTAGGGTTTGGAGAATGAACCGGGCTGTGGCACTGCTCTGGATAAGAATAAAAGGCTACAAGGTTACTGCTGCCTCACTGCGAGGTCGCTGGATTCAAATGGGATTCATGAAATGCAAGAATGTGTTTCAAAAATGACATTCTAAAATGTCTCGTGACTTGTCGTGAGGCGCCTGGACTCTGAGTGTTTGAAATGTTTTTTGATTGCGTTTTCCGAGCTTTAATCAATACATTCCACTCAACACAAGTTATTTATGTTGCTCCTGATATGAGTTGTTACACCTTTCTACAGTTCTCATAGAAAACAAAACAAAAAGCTGATAAAACACTAAATGAACTTCATTGCCAGTTTTGCCAGTACTCTACAATGTATTTTAAGTTTAAAGTTGATGTCAATGACTTTATTTGATTTTTAATAGAATGCAAATCTGGTCATTTTACATTAGATCATTTGAAATTCAATATATTCCTTCCCTTTGGCAGCTATACAAATTGCGAATATTTCTTTGGAGGTTTTTGTTTAACCAATGGGGAGCGACTTGTCTTGTATATTTTACATATTTTCATTATTTCTTGGAGGAAGACTTAATTTGCAGTGTTAATATCTTAAAGGTACCAACTTAAGCTTGGTAATCTTGTCATCCCTGTCTGTAATTTGAGTTGTTTACACGGATCGTCATCTTTGTATGAAAAGCTGATGGTTGTTGGATTCCCAAATTGTGTCTGTTGATGTTGGCAAAGATGGCTCTGATAAGTCTTGTTACCTCAGCTGACTTTGCATTCCCACGCTTTGGTGTAACGTTGCTCTGTTATCATCCAAAATAGAAGTATTATTTACCTTTTGTATGTTTGAGATAGGGATGTAAATCGGTGACCGTTTAACCGGTGGTTGACCGTCACAGCGTTAACCGGTCAAAGCTGTCGGTTAAAAATAAGAAAAAGCGGAGAGGGGAGGTCTCTTAATAAGGCTATTAATAAGCCCTATTTGTACGATGTGACGAGCGGGTCCGTATCTAGCTGTGTGCGCCAATGCATTAGTAGACTACGGGCGACTTTCATGGCGCACGCTCCACATATGCAGGCAGCCACGCACACGCACGCGCGCGCACGCACACACACACACAAACACTTTCCCCCCCTCCATACGTAACATCCACACGCATCATCTCTCCCCTCTGTTACCGCCAAAGTTCTACACTAGTGCAGGTCAGAACTACATTGGAGCTTATATTTACACACACATACATACATGTATTGTACAAACCAGTAGCGGCGCCAGGTTTGCAATTTTGGGTAGGCCTGCAGATTAGTAAGTAGGCCAAATTCGCACGCAAACTACAGGGGGTAGCTGGAATTGGGGTTTCAAAGAATATGGTTCAAACGCACGCACGCACACACACGCACCCAATCACACACATACACACAAGCTCATTTATGAAACTTGCGTAGAAAAATTTGTACATTTGGGGTGTATATTCCATTTACGCAAAATCCAACGTCGGATTTATGAACGTGTGAGATCAGCCCAGATCTGAGCGTATACGCAGCTGCGGGTGTTGATAAATCGGCTGAATACGAACGTATTTATGAAAGTCACGCCTAGAATTATGCAGCAATGGTCGCGACAGGTCAGCACGGAAGTCCAAAAAGACTGTTGGAAGCCTCAAAAGGCACGTTTGTTTGTTATGTTTATGTAAAAATTAATATACGCTATATATTCAGCTGCGTTTTTCACAAATTTGCAAAAATACTTTTGATACATTAGAAAAATCTCTCTTGAATTGTAGAAGTGAATAAATATAGATTGATTGAATGAATGAATTCATATTTATTATGCAGCGGTGGCTCTCATGAATGAAGCGTCTGCAGCGTCTTGGACGCAGCCTGGCTCGGGGTAGAAGTGCGCATTGAAGCACTGTACACTTCAGAGAGTGTTTGCGGTCCAGATTTCACAAAGAAACTGAAGCCAAAACTTCTGCACATTTGAGGAGTTATGTGGTGCGATATCTCACGGCACTCGCTGCGCACTCTGGACAGGGCAGTGAGACATTTGGAGTGAGCAATACCATCGATGCGTTATTGGGGTGTGTGTCTGTGTGAGGCTTACACAAATCTAATGAAATAACACATTGCTTTACCAGATGTGAGGAATACAAATAGCCATGCGTAATTACGCAGTGCAGAGCCTGTCACAGCAATAGCTGGGTCACACATCCCTGTTGCGTAAAGTGTATTTATATAGAGCCTTTCACAGTTCAGGATCACAAACCGCTTCACATTTAAAAAACATACAGATCAAAATAATACACACACAAGTCAGATTTAATAGAGGGTCCTGATCATGAGCTGTGATTTATTCGAAGTTTGCATTTTTCCATTAGACTTTTTCCGATGCGCAAATTCAACTTTTGAAACATGATGCTCAATGCCTCTGGGACCTACGGCCCCGGGCCTCTGGCTCTTCTACCTCACGAAGTTCACGCTGAACTTTCTTAAAACTAAAATGACTAAAAAGGCTGCTCTGTTGTGAATGTTTTGAGAGCGTTGTCAATCTTAAAGACGAGGAATGGCTGCTTGTTCTCGGGAACGAGCTTCGCGCTGTGTGATATGATCATGCAGATTATTGGACAAAATTATTCAGCCAATAAACAGGACTATTTGAAGCAACGTGAACGCTCAGGGGGTTACATTTTCTTAAAACATTAGAACGCAACATTTAGGCAATAATGTGTGTATAAAAATAACAATATTTAAATTATGACTTTTAATAAAAAGGCTAATGACTTGAGAGGCGAAGAACAAATTTGAGTAGGCCAAGAAAAAAACTGGTAGGCACCGGCCTACCCGGGCCTATCCCTGGCGCCGCGGCTGGTACACACACACATACCGGGCTGTCGCGCACCTCTGTGTCTCGCAGCCCAAAGAATCCTCGCAAATACGCGGCCCCAAACACATGAAATGTTTGTGCTGCTGTTCCTTGTCATTAGATCAGATCCACACACATCACTTTTAAACTTTAGGGGAGACCTGCGAGACGCGGCGTGTAACTCGCTGCTCTGACCATGTGAACAAGCCGTCTTTTGCTTAAAAATGCTTTAACCCGCAGCACAGAATGGGAAGATTAAAAACGCAGTTCTCTGTGCGCAAAGGTTCCGAAGCTGTTGCGGGTTTTGGCGCCGCTGTCTCAGCTCTGATCTAGTAGAACGCATAGATAAACTTATGAAAAGTACGCGGCTCGAAATGGCTGCTATTTCAAAGAACGTGGAATATTTTGAACTACGCGGTTAACCGGTTTCAACCGGTTAATGAGGCTCGGTGGTCGGTCATGAAAATGCATAGTTTTTTACATCCCTAGTTTGAGAGTTAAGACAGAAATGTCCCTGAGTTTGCTAAAAAGACAAACCGGTGTATCCTGTTGTCTGTTCCCCTTCACATCCTGCAGTCAAGGGGAAAATATGAAATCAATTGTCAATAGAGGCCAAAACTACAGGGTCTCTAATTTACACAGAATCCAGCCATTTCTTCATTCATTAATTTTCATCCCTTTTTATTTTTTTATTTTAATTTGATTTTTTTTATGTGAGTGGGCAGTACATGTCAATTAACATACATGGTTGAACATATTTGTTGACGGGGAGTCCTGAAATGTTGTAAGTGTTTAAAGGACTACTAAAATATATATGAAAAAAAACATTGTAGAGTTGCCAGATTGTAGTGTAGTATCAAAAGTCTGACATTTATTAGGACTAAAACTATAGATATTTTACTTTTCATGAGAGTTTAAATTGATTTTGAAGAATTTTAAATATCAGAAGATTTTGTATAATCTGGATAATTGAGTTCAATATTTTCTATCTATTTTTTATCTAAACAGTGCATTTATGAATAATCATGAATCAAATCAATTTGGAATTGAGTGTGTTTTATAGAATTGACGTTGAGTTGGAAATGTATTGTAATTCATTCTGTACTGAAGGTATTCTGGATTCAGGGGCTCATGTAGCAACTCTGCTGCTTTCTGATATTGATATTTTTGAGATAACTTAACACAATTATGGTTAATACTAGGACTCACAGAATTCTAAAACTTCTTGCACTTCCAGAGCAGTCATTTTGACGGGTCACAATTTCAATTTAATGGAATTTGGAAAAAAAATGCAGCTTTTATTAGATTAATGAGCTTTTATCTTTAATACATGCTAAAGCTTGTTCATATGAATGAAATCAAAACCAAATGCTAACTGCTCCAAGTAAACAGTGTGTTGCTATGGTAACTAGCACTGCTCCAAGCCAAGATTCCTCTGAACCCGTCCAGGACCGGTCTTGGATCGTGATAATTTCATAAACATAATCACATAGATATAAACTACATAAAGATGCAGAAAAAGTCACAAGGTTATGAAGACCAAAAGCGTACCAAAATGAAAAAATAGACTACTCTGGTTGACCTTGTGTTAAAAGCTCTTCAAAGTCACTTTTCATAATACATGTTCTATATGACGCCGTTTTTGTTCGTCCCCACCTTGGCGTCCCCCCTCCCCCATCCTTCCCCCTTTGCGCCTTGCTGCTTGCTGCGCATCTATTAGTGGCGTACACAATCTCCCAGCGTCCCTGAATGCGACAAGTGGTGACGGGATGTGACCCTCGCACGTCTCTCCTGGTCTCAGCTGGAGCCACTCTCAGCTGCGTGTGGACAAACAAATATCTGGCATTTCCACGGGAGACGCATTCACCGGCACTGCGTGCGTGAGTGATGGTAGCCCGCGCGCAGGGGAGGCTGACAAGCGTGTTAATTGAATTGTGGGAAAAATGCAAATCCCGGGCTTGCCTCTTTGAATGGGGAGGCGGGGCATAAGCGATCCTCACAGACGAACGCAGCGGGACCACTTTGACCACATCCGCAGAGGGAGAATGAGTTTCGGTTTTGGTGTTTTTATGGCGGATTTTGTGGCGTTTTCCCATCGTTTTGTCAAATGTTTGTCGGCTATGTCTGTCACACGCATAGCGATCAAGAAGATTTGCATCCCACTTTCGAAAAACAGTTCACGCACAATTATGTAACGAGAAATGGGGCTTGTAGGGCAGGAGCAGCTGAAGTTTGAAGCATTGACGATGAAGTGTCAATTGAGAATACTGGTTTAAAACAAGCTTTTCAAAGTCCAAAGTTAAAAGATTATGGTTCGGAAATGAGACGTGTTCCTAGCTCTCACAAACGCTTGAGTGTTCACACTAGTATTCACGTGCATGCATTTATTATTGATTTATTAGATTTGATCACTATGATTTTAATGCTTTCTTGATTTGTTCAGCACTTTGAGTTGCCTTGTGTATGAACTGTGCTATACAAACAAATTTGCTTGCCTTGCCTTTATGGCTTGCACAATTTGAAGCAGCCTGCTGCCATTCCTGCTCAGCCAATCACCTCTCAGACCAGAATTTCTAGCGTGAGTCTTTCTTACAAATTCTCATATAAGAAATTGTTTAATTGATCAAAGATTTTGCTTTTACAATGTCCAGGTGGGAAGATTTGTTTTTCTTTTTCAAGACTGTCGGCAGTATGTCGGTAGATCTCATTGCGCATTACCTCTGTGTCTCTGAACATTCAAAGGGGTCGCCGGGATGCTTGATGCTTGAATAACATGTCAGTTGATTAAAACAAGTAGACAGGACCAGATCGCTGACAGTATCTCTGTGTTATTGACCGAGCGAGGTCTTGTTCTCTTAAACCTCTTGAGTGATAAGGGTCTCCTTCAGAAGTCATTCAGATTGAAGCTGGCAGAGGGTCAGCTGCTGTTGAGAGCCCGACGTTTTACTTTGTCTATTCACCTGTGGCTGTAAAGGAGAAATTCAATTTGCATTGCTTTGCATATTCTTGCTTTTCAAAGACATATTAAGCATGTTTTGAGCTGTTAATTATGTTAAAATATTGATCCTTCAACAAAAACAGACCTGGAGTTTCTTTTGAAGAAGGTTCTTTATTCGTTCCACAGTGGGAAAATTTCAGTTTGATGAATGCACATCAAGCCAGCGAACATTAATTCCGCGCTTCTTATAGGCAAAGTGGGTTAAGTGTCTTGCCCAAGGACAAAACAACAGCAGAGTCAGTGGAGTCAGTGGAGAAGGTCTTTGGGTGGGCTCGAACCCACAACCTTCAGGCTCAAAGGCCAATGTTCTACCAACTGAGCCACTGTCGCCCCTTTTTAGCCTTATCTAGGCATTATCTGGAACTTCTCAAACTCAATGCTATGACGGAGCATTAGACTGTGACATCTAGGGCTTTCAGAGCAATTTTCAGATCAATATGATACGTATCCAGACACCAGGGACTTTCAATTCGATACGAAGACTAATATATGTATGTAAATATCAAAACAAACTCTATATTTTTTATTTTTTAGAATTGGAAAGAATAGGGATTTTAAAATCAAAATAATAACATATTTAAATTTCTATATTGTATCTCATTTGTAAGAAACAATACATCTAAAACTCCTTTTTGTAGCACACTTCTAATGACATAATGGACTGATTACATCTAAATACAGTATATATAATGACTGTCCCATGTTAGATTAAGCTTTCAATCTCGTATTCCAGCCTATACCACCAGATGGGCGTGCTGCACTTTCTTGTAGTCTCCTAGTAATCTGATTTACTAGGTCCAACGAGATAAAGCACAATCCTTAACATAGGATTGTTTTCATTTCGAGAACAGTTATTTTCAACTATACTCAATAAGTGCAGGTTGGAGTAAATGCACTGCCTTGTCAACCACTTTGTGACTCTGGTCTGTGAAAGGCGGTATATAAATAAAGATTACTTACTTACTTACTTACTTGTCGCAACAATGCATCATGGGACAAACTTTTCAACCACTAAACAAAACCAATGTGTCGACAGTCTTTTTTTAAAGCCACTTCCATAGAAAGTTCAATGCGAGTCAGAAAGACAAATCGCTGTGAACACTCCAAATGATCCAATTTGCAAATTTCCCCGCCAAGAAAGTTTCCCCCATTATCGGTTGGAACAGTTTTTGCTACAATAAGCCAAAATCATAGTTAGACTTTCATAAGGATATGGAACATTTCTCAGAGTTGAAATGCATTGATATGACTTGGATAGGGACCTATAGGGACAGCTCTACAGTCTAACCATCTTCTCCTCTGTGGTAATCTCTGGAATGCAGCAACTCCTGTATCTTGACTTTAACATGTCTTGTAAAGCGACTAAATTTTCTCTTTTAGCTTTTATTGTGTAAAGAGTGGTTTATCTAATCTCCTTTTAATCAGCTTGCTAAGGTGGATGCCAGTCTTACACCACTGCTTTGGCCAGGCACGAGCCAAGAGTAGGTGATAGTAAGTACTTCTAAAAAAGGTCATTGCGGTGGTAATCCTACTATTCTTAGCGCAGCTCCTTTTGTGAAAATCTGGGGCACTCTCACTACTACACCTCTTTCTCTGCAATAGATCTCCCTAAACATACAGCAATCAGTTTCATATTGCGATTGCGTTGTTCAGTTATTCAAAGAAATGGGCACGATACTCATTGCTGATTTCAAAGTAGTTCATGAAAAATATGAAACGCTTTTGTAATTGGTAGTTTTTTTGAATTGTCTATCAGCTGTTAGCCTTTAACTTTACATTAAGCCAATAAGCTGCCATGGCATGTTATACCCCAGTTTAAGTAACCCTAACCCTACCCCACTAAGGAGCATATGGCGAAAATGCATTATTTTTGTTTGTGTCAATTAGTGAAACCTTTAACATGGAACATCAAAGCTGGCGTACATAACTTTCAAACTTCAAAAAATTGAATCCACCAGTTGACAGTTCTTTCACTAGTCCTCCACATGCATCTACGTTTGGCCTCTGTCGCATCTTTTATGTGTGCTTTTTCAGATTGAAAAAGGGAATTAGAGCAAACCACCCTCACTCAGCCAATCTGGTCTCAGCCCAGAGCGATAGTGATTCACAGGTATGCAAAAGATGTTTTATAACAAGATGAAGAAAGCTTGTTGTGGTCTGAGACAAACCCTATGTATTTTTAATCAAAAACAATGGATCATATTTCACGATTCCAATGTCTCGACCAAATCCAGTTTATATATCCATAGCATTTTTATTCATTCCTCCACAGTTAAAAAAAGTCTTCATTACAGAGTCTTCTCCCCTCCCCTTCTGTCGCCTGTCGTCTTGAGTTCCCGTGGCCGTGTCAGCTTCCTCCGGAGAGAGGAAGTGATGCGTCAGGGAAAGCGCTTTTATCTGCCAAGCGATCTGATCTCATGCGATGTGATATTGAGATAAACACAGCGGATCGGAGGGGGAGAGAGCGCGCGGTAGACCTAGTAATGCGCCACTATAGTCACTATTTTGCGAGGCATGGGGAATTTTGCCCCGGCACTGCGGTGATGATTGCCAAAATTACAAAGGGAATGCGAGACGAGGCTTGTTAAAAATGTGTTCCCGAGCGTGAGGATGTAGTCTCTCTAACATGGTGTCAAGGAGCGTGATGGGCGCGCGATGGCTTTCCTTGACAGCCTGGAGTTGACTTTCGGAGAGGGTAAAAAAAACCTCATTGTAACATGCTTTCAAACTTTGTCAGACCCGCGTAGAAGTTTGCATTTAAATGGGCTATGTTTTGACAGGAAGAACACCTCCATAGAAAGAACAAAACACATCAAATTATGAAATGTTTCTTGGTTTTGTTGTGCGCGAGTAAATATGACGAGGTTGCATTGGAGTAAAAAGCAATTTTCTGCTTTGTAATACACTGGGAATTCTGCCACATAGATTCTGGCAAAGTGAAGGCACCGATGCTATTTTGGTGAATGCGAAATGTGGAATTTGGCTTATTTTGGGAGCAGAAGACTCTGTGATCTAAAGGCAACCAAATTGTCCAGATTGTTTGCTATAATTGTCCAAGAAGATTATAAAGAGAGAAATGTGATGTTGTTCAGTGAGCTATGGCAGGGACTTTCCAAATGAATTAGAAATGTGCCTAATACTGTGAATGTGGCCACACCATTAGTCCAAACCTGCTCTGTTGGGGTAAAATGGAAGAGTGCTGTGAGACAAAAAAAAATCTTTTTGGACTTATTGAACAGAAAGTATATTTCTCTTGTTTTGTTCA